>CAJNDT010002435.1:335663-540663 GCA_905221615.1 Symbiodinium sp. CCMP2592
GTAATGATATTCCCAGTCACCTTTCATCTGTGTTACAGCGAACTTTCTGCCCAGAGGTCGATTGTCCGGGGTCAGGCCATCGAAGGCTGCGTTTAAAGATTCCACGATTGCACGATAAAGAGGATTGTGGCTCTTCCATCCCAGGCTCAATTCAGTATCTAGGCACCAAAGTAGCCATTGACTCATCCTCGTTGACTTCGGTCTCCACAACACAAGGCTCATAAAGCAACCTGTGATTTTGGCTTGATCGTAGCCCTGCCCATACCGAGCAGTGTCACCATAGAGTGATACAGGGATGTGGGAACCATCAAAGTCGGGGTCGCAACACCAGTCACACCAGCGCTTACAGTGGGCCCAATACTTGGCTAGAGCATCTGCAGAAATTTCCAAGCCAAGCTCCTCGAACAGAAAAGACAAGATGCGGTGCGGGAGTAGCACCGGAACCTTCACACATACTTCTTCTTCCGAATCGTGTTTCTGCTTCAGAACGGTCTCCACATAAACAGGTGCCTGGCACACGACCCAAAACCACAATCCCTAGACCTAGACCAAGCATTAACGACTCGTAAACCCTAAACCTTAAATCCGAAGCCCAAGACCTCCTGACGGTCAAAGCCGCTTATTTTGAGGCTAGCCCGAAACTCTTAGGGTTCGGGTCGGGGGATTTCGCAGCAAAGCACCACCGGGAGCCGAATTGATCGTGTAAAGTCGCGAGCATGGTTCTTGCCACTGAAGGTGCCGAGCTTCGTCAATGGGGCCGGAAGAAGACCAGCTGCGTCCTCGGCCACGGTTGCATCGAAACACTCTACGTATAGGACTTGGGTTTAGGCTTTGGGGTGGCTTGAAGGTTTGTGCAGCCGGGTTTCGGTAACAGTGGATTTGGCGCCTCTCATCTCACGGGCGATGGAGCCGGCCTTTGAAGGATTTTTCAAGCTGGGCTTCAGGGTCCTATGTGGCGTGTTGATAAAGTCTCAGGGTTTTTCGTCTTGTGCAGGGACCGATCACACCATTCGATTAGGCAAGGAGCAGCTGCGACATTGTCCACCATATCAAAAACGACCTCTGAAGTACTCGAAACTCCACCTGCGAGCGGAGAGGTCGGTGCTATACTCCTATGTTCCTGTGGTGCTGCTTGTATCTATGATTTCGTGCATAGGCCGAGCTGGGATGTCTAAGCAGAATTTTCCAAGCGGGCCCGCCAAATCCGGCACGTCTAAGGCACTCGAGGATTTCCCCATCCCCTGCACCAAGTGCAAGATAGCAGGGTTCATTGATGCTTTGTAGCACCAGACACTTCGGAACACCGACATTTGCTTTCATAATGCCGGCAAAAGCTTCATCTTCTCCACACAGCATCAGACCCCCGAGGGCTAGTGCCTGATCTACATATATAAGCTTTATAAGCTAAATGAAACATAACATGTAGGATTCGCAACCGTGCAACCACAACCACTCGGGTGCTGTGTCTCGGACGAGCTCCCTACTTCTCCTTCACAAAGCTCTTCTTCTTGCCGAAAGCAAGCACCTGGCCCTGCATCTTCTTCATGAGCTGCTCAGCCTGCTCGGTCAACGTCACCATGTCGTTCTCCTGACAAGATCAGACATCTTAGGGTTCAAGGCTGTTGAAACTTAGGGTCATGGTATGGTGCAAGTTAAATCTAAGGCGAAGCAGACTTGTGTTGTTTAGTTTAGCGAGATCCAGCTTAAGTTTAGGGGTTGATGTCGTGGCAGCAGATAATAGTGCAAATCTGATCGAAAAGAGCAGGCTTGGGAGGCCCACTAGATCGATAAGCAAAATCCAGCTCCTCCTGTCCATCGACAGCACTTTGCAAGCTTGCTCTGCAGGCGGAGAGCTGGCCGATGCAATCATCGAGATCCTTGCGGAAGGCCTTCTGCACCTGCTTGCTCCTTTGCACGAGGGGGCATCGGCGGGATTCAAGGGTTTAGTTCCTTGCATCGTCGGTTCGAGAGACTCAGCCCCCAACAACCCATCCAAGTCAGCAATCTTTGCATTGTGGTCACGGATCATCTTGCTGAGCTGGCCGATGGCCTGGGAGGGCACAGGAACGGGTGTGAGAGTACGGGGTTTTGCTTTCATGAACACTTGCCTTGTTGGCTGCCTGCTTTGCTTTCTTGAACCTGGCTTTCTCCTCCTCGGCCTTTTCGTCCTTCTCATCCTTCTCCTTCTTACCCTTCTTATTCTTTTTTGCATTTTTCTTAGACTTCTTCTTGCTCTTCTTGTCGTCCTTGCTCTTTCCCTCCTTCTTTCGATCGTCCTTTGCGCTTTCGTGCTGGGGTGCAATCGGCTTTTGGTTTAGGGATCAAGGTTTTGAGATTTTAAGGGTGTCAGGGTTTAGGGTTTTAGGGGCAGCAAAAATGGTTTGTGTTTTTGGGTTTGGGCTTTCGGGTTTGTTTTGTTGGCGTGTAGCTGTAGGTGTGCAACCCAGCAAGAAAACACATATGTGCATGGAACATTATTGCATGTACATGTATACAATGTCATGTATGCAGGTGTGCATGTGTATGTGTGCATGTATGTCATGTGTGCATGGTACGTATGTATGCAGGTACGGATGCAGGAAATGTAGTGTGCACGGGTATGCAAATGTCAGCCATTGAACCAATCCGCCACCCACTCATTTATCAATCACTCACACACGACTTCACGGTCCTTGCCACCTTTGTTTGGCTTGTCGTCGTCATCATCGTCCGAGCTCGAGCCGTCGTCGGACTCACCTCTGTCCTCCTGCTGGAACAGATCCGCAATCTCATCAACATCCTCGTCGGTGACCTCCTCGTCCACCAAGACGAGGTACTGGATAAGCCCTGCGAATTTTCGTGAAGGTTTCACATGGGAAAGTAAAACATTGAACAACACAGATCATATCTATGCATGAATGCATTGGTACAATTCCCCCGGCTCCTGGGCATTCCGGGTGCTCTCGCACCTCCGTCTTTTTAAGGTACTCGTCGGTCTCTTTGCGGGCGATAATGCTGTCCACGATGCTTGCATCATCAAAATGCACTAGCATTTGGGATCGTGTGAGCCACCGGCGAATCCCCCGTCGGCCGTTTCTGGTGATGGACTTAATGGTCCGAAAGATCATCGATTTCTTCCAGTCCCCCTCCGTTTGGAGGAAGTCCTCGTACAAGCTGCTCATCTTGTTCTTGCCTGAGTAGCGATCGTACATGCACATGTGTAATATAACAAAAGCTGCGACCACTAAGTGCAAGCATGGCACAGTACTTCGACTGATCGAATGCCGACTTGATCTCGGTGGGGCAGGTCCGGCCTAGGTAGATGTATACACACTGCACACACACACATTGCAGTATAGGCTGCAACATGATCACACAATCATCATATGAGTCAAGTGGCTGTGCACACTTCGGTAAAACCTCATGTACATCTTGTGTGCAAACTTCTTCTTGTTCTCTAGGCTCTGCTCCTCCGTGGCTTCCTTTGCGTTGGCCTGCTTATCCTTGCTGGGGGATGAATGCGGCTTGCGTGCTGCTTTCTTGGGGCTCGGCATGGGCTGATTGCTGGACCTGGCTGTCCTGTGATCCTCCTGTTGCTTCGCCGTGGCACCATCGCCTTTGGACTTCTTGTTGGGCTTTGTTGGGGTTGGGACCTCGCTTTCATCTTCCTCAGCTTTGCGTTTCTTTCCAGAGTCCTTCTCGCGCTTGGTCGGGGCCTCGCTTTCCTCAGCTTTGCCTTTCTTTCCAGAGTCCTTCTTGGGCTTGGTTGGGGCCTCGCTTTCCTCAGCTTTGCCTTTCTTTCCAGAGTCCTTCTCGGGCTTGGTTGGGGCCTCGCTTTCCTCGGCTTTGCCATTCTTTCCAGAGTCCTTCTTGGGCTTGGTGGGGGCCTCGCTTTCCTCGGCTTTGCCTTTCTTTCCAGAGTCCTTCTTGGGCTTGGTCGGGGCCTCGCTTTCCTCAGCTTTGCCTTTCTTTCCGGAGTCCTTGTCGGGCTTGTTCGGGGCCTCGCTTTCATCGTCTTCAGCTGTGCCTTTCTTCTTGGGGGCGGATTTAGCGGCCCCCTTTGCTTTGGCCTTTGCTTTTCCATTCGTTGAAGCTTTGGTCGAAGCTGGGCTGTTGGTGTTGGCTTCGGCTTCGGGGTCCTTCGGGTCTTGGCTGTCATCGGCTTCCTCAAACTCTCGCTGGAGCTGCTTCTGCGTTTGCTTTGCACGATCCTTTCTCTCCGAAGTAGACTGCTGATCGACAGACTGTGGCCTCCTCAGAGCATGTCTGACTTTCTTAGACAGAGACCCTGATAAATCCTCAGTGTCGGCCCGCTTCGCTTTCGGCGGCGGGGTCTCCACTACCGTCTGCTGGGAATCGACTCTCAAAGGGGCTTTGCCGGCCTTACCCTTTTGAAAAGCTCTCTTTCCGGGCGGCGTGTCGTCAAAGTCTGGGTTCGGATTCTGGGCATCTTCTTTGCTGCTGTCGTAGGACCTGGGCACAACTATCCCATGTCGTGCTTGTGCATAAACACACGAACTCATGATCAGTGCATGCTACCACAAGTATCACAAAGGACCCCACCACTTCCGAGCAGGTGGCGAGGGTGTGCTTTCGGCCCTCGCTGCCCTTTTTTGGGCCTGCTCCAAAATCTTCGCCACGTCCACCGGCATCGGCACGACAGCGAAAACTCGAGGCTTCTACACAGGAGGCCTACAAACGGCAAGAACAGCCTGTGTGATATCAAAGCCAGCAGGAATTGAGCTTGCGTGCAGACATGCGGGAGCACTTCACGGACACAGCAGTCTACGCTTTAGTCGTGTGTGGTTGTGTGATTTTTGAGGGACATAAGTTTCACAGTTATATGGGTTCGTTTCACGGTGTTCACGGTGCTTTTCACGCTGTTTTCACGCTAGTTTCACGCTGTTTTCACGCTCAGCTTTGTCTCGTGATTTTGACCAACTGAGCACCGAACTTTTGGGCTACGTATCGGCAATGCCGAGTGGCTGGTGTCGCGGCCACTGAATCAGCTACTGCTTGTACAACGACCAACTCATTCACAGCCCAGGCCCCTGTAGGCTTCGACTAAGGTTGGATGATCCCGAACTATAGAACAGCCTTTTGGTAAACTTTAGTATTGTGGGGTTGTGACAGACGAGGAACACCGCATTATGGAAAATCAAAGGCTGGCACATATCGACCGGCCTCGATCTCACTCAAAAGAAACAGAAAGATCGGCTCGAGATTCGCGTGCTTCCAATCAAACGGCGGCTGCACCACTGGAAGCTCGCTCTTCGCAGCCTTCAAGGCCACACTGCGTGCACAGACCACAAAGGAAGCCGATGCCAGGAGTAATGAGATGAACTCAACAAGCCCAGCCTCGGAAACCTTCTTCACACCCCCGGACAGGTTGCACTCGCCGCTGTTCTAGGCACACACACACACATGGAAAGCTAGATCAGAGAACTCGGGAGCAGGACCACATTACCCGGCAATGCATGCAAGAGGCCAGCAAGACCATATGGTGGTGGGCGATCGCTTGCCCAAAGCCGGCCGGGTACGTCTGGGTGTTTTTCAACTTCGGTAATCCTGACCTCAACCAAGCAACACTAGCAAACAACCTGTGCATATATGCGGTGAACACACGGCCACCTCACTCCCCGACACACTCGCTCGGTCGTTCCCTCACTTGCATTCACACAGACAGACTTACTTTAACTAGTCTCCCCCACACCGACCCACCGACCCACCGAGCCACCGATCCACCGACCCACCGACCCACTGACCCACCGACCCACCGACACCGACCTGCCCGCTCACTCGCTCGCCCGCCCACCCACCCTAAACCCATTATGCATATGTGCTGTGCCAGCACAATCCTACAATCTCCCTCCCTCCCTCTGTCTCTATCTCTCTCTCTCTCTCTCTCTCTCCCTCTCTCCCTCTCTTCCTGTCTCCCTCTCTCCCTCTCTCACTCTCTCCCTCTCTCTCTCTCTCTCTCTCTCTCTCTCTCTCTCACTCTCTCTCTCTCTCCCTCTCTGTCGAAGGGGATTGAGCGTATTCAAACAGCACCCTTCTCTCTCTCTCTCTCTCTCTCTCTCTCTCTCTCTCTCTCTCTCGCGTTCGCTTTCTCTCTCTGTCTTTTTGGTTTGATCTCTTGTATATCGATCCCTTCCACACAGTGTGTCTCCCTCACTCATACATGCACCACAGACAGGATCTAAGGCAGGGTCACAACTTTCTTTCCAGTTCCCCGTTGCTTCCCATTCTTGAAGAGACCTTTCGAAGAAAGCCTCAGCTCTCTCCTCTTGGCCTTTGTGAGGCGTTGCTTCATCGATGGCAGCCACGGCCTCACAGGGCGGCGAAGATTCTGGTTCTGTGTTGTTCCTAAATAAAGCAAGGAAGTCACAATAAGACCCAGACGGGGTGCCCACCAAAACGGTAAGCTTGGGCGCTCGGTGCCCGTAGGTCCCCATCCAACTTGGTCGTCATAATGCTTCGGCCACTAGAGATGCCACACCTCTTGTGCAACAGAGTGCCTGAGATTCGGGCAACCGCACGGTCATCATGGGTATTGCGGCACCGTAGCATTCTTCCAGGAACCGTAGGTAAGGGAACTTCAGGAAGACAGAGCTCCAGGGTTGCTCTATCATCCAGTGCACCGATCGCATGCAGGCAAGCATGCACAAAAGGATCGTCCGAGTAGCCAACCTTGGTGGGGAGTGCAGGTGATTTGATTGCATAACAGCGACCTAGTAGTACACATGTGCAGAGCTATGCACTTTGCCATGCTAAAGTAATGCCAGAAAACTCGTTCGCCCTCCTCACATAGACGTAGCGGGTTGTTCCGAATATGCAAGTGCTCCGTCCCGACGTAGCACGGTTCATGAATACCCACGAGTTGCATGGCAACCCACAGGCTAACAGGCCTGCTTTGCGAAGCCTCAGCACCTTGTTCAGCGCTCGTACCATGCCGAGCCTCAGCAGCGGGGGCACCCACACCAAAACACAGACTCGCGGCCGGTATGCTCTGGGCCCTGAAATAAGATCCCGGCACTGTCAACAGATCGTCATCTTCCCGAGCACCCACATCGAAATAGTCCCTGGGCCATGCATGTTCCTCCATGGATCATTGAAAGGCTACTCCGATACATAAGGGTTTCTAAAGGCTGAGACCCCGGCGACTTGAAGCCACGTGAATCTCGGAAGCAGGGCAAGCAATGTAGATTCCCAACATCGAAAGCTAAGACCCACAATGACCCGTTACCCTAGACCCCTAAGTTGACTGAAGTAGACGGGCATGCTGCTTCATTCATGCAAGAACAGGCCAACTGTAAGACCATGGCTGAAGGCGCTTTCGATCGCCCTCTTCCCGGCGAAGAGGTCCAGGCAGAACAAGTCCTAGGCACAACTGAGCACAGGCAGCCCCAGGCCAAAGGCGAAGGAATGAGCTCTGAGGCTTCAGCCCGAATCGTGTTAGATCCGGAGGCATTCTGGGCCACGTAGTCGATCAGGTGTAACCTCAAATGAAACGGCTTGTTTTAGAGATTTAAGATTTTTTTTGAAGGTTTGGGTGGAGGGAGTGATTGTATGAGATTTTGTGATGTGTTTGTTGAAGGATGCTAAGGGCTAACAGTGCGGGAAGGTCCAGCGGGCTTTAGCTTTGGTTTTTTAGTTAGGTATTAACAATTTAGGACTTAGGGTTTGGGGGTGTTGATTTCACGTTGAGCAAAGCCGCATGATGCTTGGAAAGCCAGCGTAGGCCAAGGCCAGAAGACAGTCACGAGAGAGGGCCAGGTCATTTAACATCCAGGCAGCAGCCATGCCTGCTAACCTTTCATAGAGGCCTTGAGCCCTACTTCGAACCGGAACAGATCGAGCCCTCGAGAAGCATGCAGCGAATACCAGCAATACCCTAGGGAATAACTTCGAAGCAGTAAGTGCTTTTGCTCTTCGGGAGCGAGGCTTCCACGGTCGCTTCTGCCGGTTCCCAGAACCTGTCGATTCACAGCAGAAGACAACAACGGCTAGCAACTTCCAACAAACTTTGAGATGCCTCTTCTCAGGTGGACCAGCCAGCTGCCTGTAAAGAAGCTTTCCACCTCGATGCAATGTGAAACGACACATCTGCCCGAGCTCAAACCTTTTTTCATGAGCCTGACCCCAAACGAACTTTGAGTGCCAGGCCCAGATTCCACATCGGCGAACCGATTCCATCCCATCGTGAGGCCATCCTTCTGGTTGATCTCGGCATGCATTGCATTTCGGGTCAGAAATAGTGCAAAACTTCGACAGCTGGTTGGGTGCCCGGCAGCGAAGTCCGTTCGGTACTTGACGTTCAGTCCCGGGATTCGGTCAGGGGGCGGATTTGTCACGTACCAGTAGCCAGAAGCCGCCGTGAACCTGGTTTGAGATTCGGGTTGTGCAGGGAGCGGGCAATATAGGCTGTAGCAACTTAAGTGTCAAACAACAAGCTGAGCAATGAACCGCAATGAAATGGTCGACTTGTGATTCGGATGTCGGATAGTCCAGTACCTCAAGCAAATGCGCTTTCGACTCTTGAAGCCCGAGTGCGGAATTAGTTGAGATGGCTTTGTTGCTGAGAGCCCCACATTTGGGATCCCTTCAGCACGTTTTCCTCCACCACGAAGCGGGAGTCTTTCTTCGCCAATTCTCGGAACTTCGGGGCCCAGTGCGCTTTGACCTGCCAGAGCACATCATTCACAGTAACCCACTAAAGCAGACGGCGATAAAAGTCCCACAGCCCTTGTCAATGAAGCCTAGCACGGGAACTCACGTGTATCAATAAAGGCCCAAAGCCCCTAGCCCCGTGAACCCTGGACCCCTTGCAACCTTCAAGACAGCGACACCCCAGCAACCTTGTTTTGCTTGGCATCGGGGACGTCCTTGGGCTTTTCATCATCTTCCTCCTTCTCCTCTTCCTCTTGCTCTTCCCCAGATTCCTCTCCCGCTTCATCATCATCCTTGCCCTCCTTTGATGCCTGAGTGGCTTTTCTCGCCGAGGCAGCTGGCCTTTTCATTACAACATCCTCTTCCTCCTCCTCTTCCTCTTGCTCTTCCCCATATTCCTCTTCCATTTCACCATCATCCTCGTCCTCCTGCTCGGCCTTTCTCGCCAAGGCAGCTGGCCTTTTCATCACAGCATCCTTTTCCTCCTCCTCTTCCCCCTGCTCTTCCCCAGACTCCTCGTCATCCTTGCCCTCCTCCACTGGGGTCTGCTTGGCCTTTTTTGCCGGGGCTCCAGATTCACGAGCGGCTGGCCTTCTCATCACTTTCCGTTTTCCTTTCCCCCGCCCTTTGCCTCGGCCCCTTCCCCGACCTTTTTTCTCAGGGATGGAGTCAGGGGAGCGAGGGTCCTCCTCTTGATCTCCCTCGTCCTTCTTCTTTCGGAGGGCTTTTCTGGTTTTGGCCTGGGCCTGGCAGCAGATTCCTAAATAATCTTTTATTTGATGAAGGGGCTTCATGCACTCATGCAGGATAATGAATGGGCCTCAAGTGCCAAGTTTGCATCATCGTTCTCGGAAGCTGCTAACACAGCTTCGGCCTTAGCAACCACTTTGGAGTCAATCTTCGGTGTGGGGTCTTGCCTTTTTTTGGCTTCTTCATCCTAGCACATCAGAAGTTAAGACAAGTCAGAAGTCTTGCACAATCCATCGAGTCGGTTCTATCGAACTCCGTGCAAAACGAAGGTCCTTGTACACACCCCCTGCTCCATCTTTCTCTGAAGCAATATCTTCCCCGTCAATCTCTTCGTCTTCTTCTGCTGCTTCCTCCTCGTTTTCCTCTGGCTGGCAGGAGCCATCGTCGCCAGCTTCGTCATCGTCCTTGCGGCCAGCAGTAGCGGCAGCAGCAGCAGCAACAGCAAACTATGCAATGATTACGGAGTTGCACCAGCACGATTTAAGCCACAAAGCTCTCTAAATCCCTCGCCTGCAACCAGACCCCAAATCCCAGAGCTTGAAAGGACTAGCTTTTCACATATTAAGGTTTAGGCTTAGGGTTAGGCTTAGAGGGCTTTAGGTTCACGTTTATTTACGGGTTACGGGTTTTGTACCATGACTGAGCGAATCAAACAAATCTAGAGTGGCTGTGGTCCAGAAATCGTCGAGAACTGTGTTATGTATGCACTATATGAGTTGCTTCGATGAGTCCTGATTTTGGTGGCTGGTGCAATGTAAATTTATCAAGCTTCCGTCGTTTGGGGTTTAGGTTTTGCAGACACGAATTTTTCCATTTCAACGGTAAAGCCCTGCACCCCTACTGCCAAACATCTAAAACCGAAACCAACCCTGAAAGCCCTAAGCGCTTACACCCTCTTAAACTCGGAGCCCTTCAAGTCTTCAGTAGTTACACTCCACCCTAACAAGCCCCAAACCTTAAATGAACCCATTGCATATCATAGGATAAACCTCGGTCCTAAGCAGCACTCGGAATTCCAAAGATCTAGCCCCAAAACCAAACCAACCAACCCACCTCCGGCTCCATCACGTTGTCGGGCCGAACATCCTGCAGGAAGTGCAGTCGAAGGATTGTTGGTTTGAGTTTGCTTGAAATTGTAATCATGGGCTCCTGCTTTCGGGCTTGGATGATTTGCTTCAGTGCTGCCATCCTCTCGTGTGGCTCGCCTTTCCTGGAGCAGAACAGTTAGCTTTGTTTGAATTCCCGAACGGACACACACACACACACACAGAAATCGAATGCCTCGCACTTGGATTCCTTTGAGCCCGCTCGCATGCATACGAAGCATACGATCGTAGAACAGCAGCTTCCTCCTCGGCCCAAGCCTCAACGTCAAGACTCGATCGATAAGCATTGGCTTCATTTCCGATACGATAGGTTTCTCAGGATCCCGCGGTTTTGACAGCTTTCGGGACCGGATCGTTGAGTCTAAAATGGTCTGCTGCCCACAGCACTGCTGCTTCCACCTCCTTCTTGGTGGGCAAATCGCCCGCGAACGAGCTGCAATAGGCAGCCAGGATTCCAAAGTTGGTCTCGCATGTGACCTGGTCCGGGACATGATTGGTCATGTGGTTTCAGTTCTGCAAAATGTTTCTCGAAGCCCACCTCCTCTTCGCAAACCGTTCTGCTCGCCACATCCAAAAACCGGTACAGAAAAGGGTCCTGCACCGATGGCATTTTGCATTCCAATTGATTGACTGAAATGACAAAACATGGATCCATGGGCCTCTGACTCGCCTTTGTTCTTCTTTGGCCTTGTCCTCTTTAATCTTTCTATTCTTTGATTCACATACCCGGGCTTCAGGATGTCACTCAGCAGCTCCTGAACAATTCTATTTCTCCGTGTCACGCTATGCTTCATGCTCAGCGAATACTGCATCACACTGTTTCCGTCCTTCAGGAGTGCTAATCTTCGCGGATTCGGTCGCGAGTCCGGCATTTCTCGCTCGAGCATAGCAGCCGCTGCAATCAAGAAGTCTCTCTGCTTCACTCTTTCTGCAAAGCAAAGCACCGGAAGGCGGGAGGATGCACCTGTTTCTCCGAAATTTCCTTGTTCCGAGAGACCTGGGCCAAGCAGGATGCAGCTTTGGTGTGTTCGATGTTTGTAGTATGGGGCCCGGACGACGGTCAATGGCTTTGGTTGCTCGAACCCTCGGCATTGTAAAGACCTTGCAAGACAAATTATTTCCACTTTCACAGCCGGAAAAAGGAAAGGATATCTCCCGAGAAGCGCACGAGCAGGATCGCCCAGATCAAAAGGGGCACCATGAACTCAAAAGATTCGCTGTCGTTACACTGTAGCACTCGTGAGGCCATTCGTGAGGCCATTGGCCTACCGCAGAGACACAACTGATCTCTCTTATTGACACGTTTGGGCCCCCATGTTCTGCATGATGTTGCCACTTGATCCATGTTGAGCGACAGAATCACGTCTGCTTTTAATCAACAACATGAACCCACCAGTTTAACGCCTGCGTTTAGAACCCACCAGTTTAACGGAGCCGCGGAAGCCCAGGGAATATCCATGGGCATCGAAGACATGTAAACGCAATGTTCGGGCAAAGTGATGGATTTTGGCGAGAAAGCGCGCAATCCGGTCAACGGCTTTGGCCCCACAGTTGCACACGCATTTGCATTGAGGCAATCAGCCGAGACAATTAGAGACAACAGGTAGGAATTGAGTCCGTCCATATGCCGCCAGAATCGGGAGAGTACCAAGTCGAAGTTAAGTAAGTCAGCAAGTAAGTAAGCAAGTGATTAAATGAGTGCATAAGTAATCGCATCTGTGTGTACCTATGTACCGGTGTGCATACGCACGTGCGTATGTAGGCCTGCATGCATGCATGGCTGTCTGTCGGTGCAGACAGGCCTATGTTTGTGCACGTAGAGCTGGTGCTGCAGGAGTGGCTTCATTGTCCATGACATCCCAGATCAGCCACACCGCAAGCGTCCTGAGCCTAGATTCGACGTCTTGGGGGTTCTATGGGCTGCCGCAAGGGTGGGCAGGCCCGGCAAAAGCATTCAAACAGCTTTGAGCTCGAATGTTCATGCTCTCTGGGGTCCTGTAAACCATGTCCTATATGTCCCTATGTCCGCCCACCACTTCAGACTCGATCTCCAAGAGCCCAGGGCTTGAGCTGCGCCACGCCAAAGACGTGAAGACTCTGGACTACGACGAGTCTAAGTTCGAGAAGCTCGGCTGCAGTTTGGCTGCGACTGCGAAGCGCTGCCAAGACCTTTTTTAGTGTTCGCTACGTGTTTCAGCGCGGGCATATACTTGCCCCGGACCGTAGATTCTAGATGCTACTTACACTGCAGAGAACCATGACGAACCCCAACGACTTCGGTACAACCGAACCTCAGCCCATGCAAACAAGCTTTTGCTACTGTTCCCTGCAGCAGGCGCCGGGCCAACCTCATGTGCCTTGGTTGCATGATAATGAGGGTACTTCTGCAAACGACTTTGGGTAATCTGTGAAGACTTGATCAAACCTTCGCATCATAACTCATGCCGTGTTCACCCCAGTGTGGAAGTACCGATTCTGAGAGGCTTTGTTTTTTGGTCCGTTCGATGTGGGTTCGGTACTAGGTGAGCTTGAGGGCTACTCACGCCTGCCTTGGTCTAGGCCGTACGGGTATCATGCTGGCCATGCTTGTGTGCAGTACGATTGAGGTGTGAACGATCGAGGACGGTAGTTTCCCTGAGATTCTTGAGAGGAAATGATTAGAACCTGAAGCTCGCGGGTACGAGAGTAAGAGTGCACTTCGGAGCGTTGAACTGACCTACTTGTAGCAGATAAGGGTTCCAACAAGACACAAGACAGACGCACAATCTGTTGGCCACCACAAAGATTCTGCAAAGGGGTAGGGCCCCCGAAAGCCTTGTTCTAAGTGGGCTGCGTCCTTTGGGACTTCCCAGGCTGGGTATTCTCAGACGTTGCTCATGGGTGCTGATGGGTGCCTTCCAGCTGGAGCTCGACCTGAAGAAGAACCAGGTGCCTGTCCTTGGAAAAGCGTAAATAGAGGGCTCAGGGCCTAGAGTCTAAGGCCACTAGGGCTACTAGGGTTTCGGGTTCGGGAAGATCAGAGCTACCCGTGTACACGATCTTGTAGGCGGGGGCGCAGTTCGGTGAGTCGCCGCTCAGGTGGTCTGCGGACCCAGGGCTGCCCTGCTGAAGCCCTTTTGGGAGACGTACCTCGGCTGCGTTTTTATCATCTCGCTGTTCCCTGTTCGTAGGTGTGGCATGATGTGAATGCTGATGCTGACGCATGATGTCTTCTTTGCAGACTGTGGGGCTTGGGGGAGGGCGTGAGCTCACTGAGGACGGTGGCACTTGTAAAGACGACCGAGGCGACCATGTGGAAGCGTGGCCTCAAATCAGGTGGTTGATAGGTTTTGGCAGGCAATCGAGTATCGGTAGGTTCGGGTGCGCAACGAAGGAAAGCGCGGCAAGGTTTTTGGAATGCAGTTCCACCATTGCAGACTCTATCTACTCGGCCATACCTGGGTTCAGAAGTCCGTCAGCCTTGGCTAATCGAATCCACGGCAGTGATGCCACTGCTGCTCAGCACAAAATGCCCGGTGTAAGTAAGCACTGGGCAGATATGTTGAACCGCCTATGACCAACTCACTACATCTCAGGATCTTCAGCCCGCAGCCGACGAGGGTGCTGGTCACCGCATAGCCTCCCGACTTATCGCGACTCGATTCGGGTGTCTTTAAGTCGGAAGTTGGGGTCAGGATTTGGTCTCACTGCTTATGTCATGTTGTCACTGAAGTTGTTTGCATATGTGGTTAGGCTATCATTGACCTGCCGCTCTCCCTTTGTCGCTGACTCTCTCTGCATCTGTCCGAGAACCGGATGACTTCTCCGTGTATCAGGAGCGAGTCGTACTCATTTTACATACTAGCTGTTGACATACCGAGGATATATGGGCCTTAGATGTGCACATGCGGGTGCATGATGCCAGGGATGTGTGGGGACTTCAACTTCCAAGAGCGTGCAAGTGTGCAAGAAAAGCACGTGGACACACCCACACAACAACCTGAACATCCAGGCAGACATGCGGGCAGAACATGGACAGGTAGACTTAGACTTAGATAGATTTGGGCTACATGCCAAATACACATTGACATGCTAAATCAACAAGGTCGTTCCTGCTATTATTATGCTATTGCTGTTAGTATTAGTATATGCTATCATTGGTATTACTACTATATACTATCACTGTTAAGAAGGCCTCTCGGCTGCCCTCTCTCCGGTAGTAGCCTGAGCCTCCAGCCTCCCAGTCCCAGGCGGCCCCGGGGGTCGACCAGGAGCGTTCGAACCCCTCGGATCACGCTCCGTCCGTGAGATTTTCTCAAAGCCGCTGCCGAAAGGCTTCAGGCAGGGACTAAGCTGGGAGATTTCGAGTTCCATGCAGACTGCAGTAGGGTCGTGAGTGTTCCATGAGCCACGAGGCTCCAGGACAAGGAAGCCCGTAGAAGGTCTTGTGGCTGCCGAGCTTTGCCAGACTAAAGCTGGTAGGATATCTTTCTGCGATTTGGGGCATAGATCGTCTGGGTAGGCACCGATTTCTGGAGCTCGAAATCTTCCGTCCCAAAGCCAGCAGTTGGGCTTTGAGCGGCCCTCGTTCCCACTTTTGCCGGCTCGTTTTTCAGAGGCCTGAGGTTGGATCTCAGGTTTCTCTCCGCCGGGTCTTCAACGCGAGTCCAGGGTTTGACGGGGAAGGAGGTCGGATGGAAGAGAGGTGAATCGCTGTGCATTTCCTCCTCCCTGCAGCCTTGCGCACTGCGTTACCTTTGTCTTGCCGGTGGGTTTGCAACGCAAACAGCTGCTGGCGTCTGTACAGCAGATTGCTTTTCGGCGACTTGCCTAGCATAAGATCCCGAGAAAACGGTTTGGACACCGGGTTTCCTACCCAACCGTTGCAGCCCCAACTACTGCCGCACCTCAGTGTGTTTTAGCCAAGCATCACAGGTTCGGTAGTCAAAGAAGGCCTTTTGCTCGACGGCAGCCGTTTTAATCTGGCCGTCGTCGGGAAACCTCGGGCATCGGATCGCCAAGTCGGGCCCCCTTGCACAGGAACAGCACTTGCCAATGGTGCAGAGACTGAGTCCTGCGCGGAAGGGCATGTTTAGGGAGCCAAGAACAGCATCCTGATCCCTTCTCTACTGAATTGGGTGAGGTGAGACTTGCCGAGCTGCATAAGCAGTGACTATCCTTTTGTCTCCGGTCTGTAGGTGCTGCCTTGGCATGAACCCTAATTTTCCATGGGAATGGCTTCCCGATCCAGTCTGCGGAGCTTGGCGTTGGCACACCCAAGATGGCCAGCGCACTCTGCCCTGCCAAGTTTCAGAGCTTCTGAGCTGCTTGCAGATCTTGCAATGTCCCATTTGAAAAGAGGATCACGACCACACGATGGCTGAAACGGAGCCATGACTGGCGTGTCATCATCGCCTGCCTAGCTCGCAGCGACCGCAGCGCCTTCGTTTTGATGCCGTTGGGACCTTTCCCAGAGTGCTTTGCAGCCAGTGCGACCTTTTGAAGGTCTTGTGCGCACGCTGCAAGGAGGCTGCTGCTGTCCTCTACCCTGATTTTGGAGTTTCTGGCCGTTTGATGCAAAATGACACGAGGTTTGTTCAACTCACAGGGACCCGGCAAGGACAGCGCGGGGTAACATTCATGTGTAAAGGCCACTCCCTTTCCCATGCAAAGGCATCTACATCTTGCTTGTGTGCATGTGCATCGCCAAGCACTTGCTGAGCCTGAATGCATAGTGACTTTAGTGTCGAGGCCTCTGCTCTCACGACATGTTACGGCCCAGTTTGCGACATGATATCACGCCAGTCGACCTGATGCCAATAATTCCCGAAGAGGCTCAAAGCCTCATCCCATCGGAACAGAGGTGGATGTCTTCATGGATGGCCTTCGTGCGCACTGGCAATCCGAACATAGCCGTCGCTCGTCTCCTTTCGCCGATCTTGCAAAATGGGGTCCTTTTCAGGAAGGAGGGGGTTGCTTCTTCGCAGGCATTTCGCACTGCCATGGTTTAGGGCACGGATTTCTGCAGAAACTCCGACAGGTACCCTGCAGCAGCAGGGGAGTATCTTGAACCGCAAGAAAGGCTATCCCAAGGTCGTAGATCTTCAACTAAGTCACTAACTTGTGGCTGGGTCCGAGTGCCGAAGAACGAGCTCTCTTGGGCTCCAGAGGTGTAAGTCGTGTCTTACGGCGTGTCGGGCCCGTGTCTGCCTAGGAGATGCAGGGAAAGTGGCAACAGCGCGGCTCCAAGTTGAAGCCGTGGTTTTCGGACTGGTAGTGCCGCTACCAAGTATAAGCCATAATAAGGATCTGCCGGGATCGGGCTGGTAGTGATGGTGTGCTGGAAACGAGCCCTACAGCCATGACCGGGACTCTGTCTTTCAGCAGGATGCTTGCCACGATCACGGCAAGCAGCTCATTGTTCTCGACCAGGATCCTAGAGTACATCTAGGCCAGTAAATGGCAAGCACGTTTAAACGGAAGCCATGAATTCCTAGAACGCCGTGGAGCATATCTTGTAGACCTATGGGGTGTCTCCTTTGATTGTGGTCCGCTTCTTCTCGAGCTCGGCTTGGCTGTGTCCTTGGCTTTCAGCACACCTCCGCATATCCGAAAGGTATTCTAGTCAAAAAGGCCTCAGATTCCGATGCCCTTAGGTTGTGCGTCGTGGTGCATGTAGCTTCACGAGTGGGGTTTCTGTAGATTCTGAAGATTGGTTGAAGGAGGGTCTGCATTGGGAGGTCCGAAATGGTCTTCAACTTGCGATTACTTCAGAATCCTAACGCGGTTCGCCGGAACGGCGTTCAAGCATCTTCAAGTGTGTGGTTTCGGCTTGAGCGGCAGTCAGGTAGTTGAAGCAGTCCAAGGTTCGGGCCATCTTCTGTTGTCATGCGCTGGGACTGCTTGGTGTGTGCAGACTTTGCGGTTTGCGTCGCAGCCCCGTAGTCAGAGCTGCCTGGGCTGCAGCGCGTTCTAGCATTGGGTCCAGAGTTTTCGCAGGTCAAGTTGTCAAGCGCGACGCCTGGCGCATGCCCTGATGTCCCGGAGGACGGCTCCGACGGCTGGGTCGAGGACGCCAAGTTCCTGGAGCCTCGAAAGGGGCTCTTGGCCCGGAGCCCTCAGGAATTCGAGAGGGACCCCTTGAGAGTCTAATGGAGGGCCTTGAGGGTTCTCGGGTGCTTGAAACGCGAACTACCAACCTCCAGTCGTCTCCACCCCTAGATTTTAGAAAGGGCTTCTTCTCAGACTCGCGTCGTAGAGTCGGGATGCTGATAGCCAGATGTGAGTGAACTCGCCAAGTTTCAATAATTAGCTGTTCGCAACGCCCTTGTGGAAGTGCTTCCGCTTAAGAAGTCGTTGAGGCTTTAAGGTTAGAAAGCAGTAAGGGTTCAGCTCTGAGCTGGTGTGGTTTCGTGAACTCGGAGACGCTCCGTTTAAAAGCCTCTCTTGATCAATGCAACATGGACTCGCAATACTCGACAGTATTAGTTCTAAGCCGACGACACGGCAGTGCTTAGTTTCGTAGCTTTGTGCCAGAGCTCCTAAAACTACGAAATGAGCTTCACGACACCCTATGCGCTCACCTTTGCTGCAGCTGCTTTACTCGACATGCCTGGCATATCTGGAGCTGTCCACTCCGCGGTCCATGCAGTAGCCTCGACAGCCACACAGCCTACGGCCCTATCATGTCAGGCTAACCCCAGGGGATGGATGAAGCAACAGTCAGCAACAATGTAGACTAATACACATCCGTTATTTATGATGCGTTGCTGCACATGTTGCCGCAGCAGAGGCTCTCAGGATCCATATTTCTTAAGGAAGCCTAAGAGGCGACTCTAGGAAGCTGCCAGGCTTGCTTTTGCGATAGACCGCCCCACTTGCGACCGGATGGCTGTGACGCCACACGGCTACGCCATGGCGACGCTTGACCAGAAAGTCATGTCACGGGCATTATGCCGACAGGTCTGCTAAGTAGTCGGTTTTGTGAACTTCGACTTGAACGGATGGCCTGCAAACTCTGGAAGACAAAGATGATCAAACTGATGTTGGATTTTGCAGTACGGGATTGTCTCGAGTGACAACTCAAGAAACCCGCCGTAGCGGCAGGCTTGAGTGCAGTGACTGCTCCTGGTGTAGTTGCAGGTCCCCTGCTGGAACGATGTTTCTGTTGCATAGCTGTTGCTCTTTGACAGCTTCGGGCTCCACGGAAGCCATGGGAGTGAGAGATCTGCGATTCTAGTTAGTGCTGCTCAAGCCAGGAATCTCAATCCAAAGCCTTCGTTTACCAATCGGTTCGCCGCAAAATTACTCCACACCACAACTAAGCCTGAAACTAAACCACAGCGCTTCTCTTCAAAATCGGATTTCCAAACGGTTGCGTTGAGAAGCCTCGAAGGCGCGCACCCAGTGCCGGCCTGCCGCCAATCTGCGTATCGTCCCAGATGGTGCACGGGAGGCGGAAGCAGGAGATAGAAGGAGTCGATTGAGGATTCGGTACATCATATGCCACTAGACGCTTCAGTCTGAGAACTTGCGGGCATACGGCGTACACGGACCCAGACAGTACCTTCGCCACGATCTCAGTCCTGTCGGAGCTGATTGGTTGTAGCCGTAGCCCTAAACGTCCATTTAAAGAGTTGTCAGAGCCTTTCTGTGCATCTTTTTCACCGCCTCTGTCAGGTATTACAAGCCAGGCGATGTCGGAGTTGCCCTTGGCCCGCAAAGAGACACAGGTTTTAAGTCTTCGCAGCGCTCTCATCTCAAAGGGTGCGGCCTGTGGGACACTTTCAGAGCGTGAGAGCAGAGCGGCTTCATTCGGCAATTCCGGGCAGGTTTGTTGAAGCCACGACTCATGTGTGCGTGAACTGACCTGGAGCCTGAAGCAGGTGTACAGGCGGTCTGGGACACCGCCGCTGCAGCGCGGGGCGTCCCCACTGCAATTGACACGCAGCCCGCACCTGGGCTGGAGGATGGAGGGCGCGCGGACTCAGGTGAGTAGAGTAACATGAATTGAGAATAATTGAGAGACAGGGGTAAAAGGTTCGGCGCATGTCGCTTGCTGTTGGGGCAGGCTGAGCAGGTCACTAGGCCATACGCATCCCAGAAGAAGCGAAAGCGGCATATCATCTCCCAAAGCTCTCCAGTGACATGTTGTCATGATAGCACCAGGCCTGGTCGTACGCCGTCGCCGGCGCAAGGCATGAGCCTGCGGGCGACATGGAAGCAGTCTTTGCCAATGTGATTCAGGGGCAGGGCACACATTGCCTAAACCCTAAACCCCTGCCCTCCTGGTGGAGATGTACATCGTCAAAGCCGCATGAATAAAAGTGCTGTGGTGTGTCTCCCGTGTCGGAAGTCTCGAACAGCACACAGGAAATTCAGGTGGTTGCAAAGGCAAAGGTCTAGAGTGTGTCCTGGACTTTACACGGCATGCAAAGCTGTTGCGTCTCCAAACGAGGCCGAGGCTTTGCAAAGCCCGGCGCTGCGCAGCGGGCCTTCGGTTGGTGTTGGTTCTCCTCAGAGGCCTTGCTTTCGTCACTACTTGCATGCTAGGCTCTGATGTACAGTTGTTGCTCAACCGATGCGCGTTAGTCATCGTGATGGGTCCATCTGGTAAGTAGGTTTGCGTGGGGCTTGGCTGTAGCTTGACGAGGAAAATTTGCGCACCATTAAACTAGCATGCGCCTTAATGACGCAGACATCGAGGTGGCCTCTCCCACGTTTCCCCCCCCCCCCACACAATAGAAGAAGCTGAGAACCTCTCAGGGGCCCGGCAAAGACAAACTTCTGGAGGTCTCCCTCTCCCTTCGGCCGCTTGATCGTCTCGCCGGCACGCGTCACGCAACAGTTGGCGCTGTGGCCACCAAGGAGGTGCGAAAAGCCGAACCACTCAAAACAGGTCGGGCATTGGCTTGAGGCATCGAGGGTTTCGGTCGTGTAGGTTCTTGCAGTCTTGGAGTATCTTGGACTTCCGCTCGTCCGTCTTCAATAGTGCTCTTTAGATATCTCATTGGCTTGATGCGAACATAGGGGCCTGGTGTAGTACGCAGGGAGCCTGTGAAGCTGCTTCTGGACATACTGCTGCTGTTGCAATCATAACCACTGCGAACTGCCACGCAATTCTGGTCGCAGCTCGCGCCTGCGAGGCCTGTCGGCCGCGTCCTTGTTCCACCTGCTGTAATGGTGAGCAGCCCACCTCGGCTCTCGGACAAAACAGTAGAGTGAAATGGGTCGTCATGTACACGATTGCGCTGTGGCGGTGCTTGAACTATACTGTATAGGATCATAACAAGGAAGTCTCGTCGGTTTAGAACGTCACAGTCAAGATGCGCTTGGCACCCCCCCAGTGCCAGCACCAAGCATCGTCGCAGATGAACTGCACATGAGTCAGGCCAAGGCGTGACTAGTGTAGAGTTCTGTTAGCATGCGGGTACCGAACACAAGTTCTGCCGGCGTTGACCGGCGTGGTGCAGTAGTTGTTGCTCTCGCGCGTGACGCGTGTGGAGCTGCAGAGCATGTGTGGAGTTAGCTGTTAGTATCATTGCCAGTTCCAGGTGCAGAACCCGCTGACAGTAGAATGCGTCCCAGACGAGGGGAAAGATTCTCCAAGACAACCCTTTAGCCTTCAGATCCAACATTCTGGCTCTCTACGTCTCTACGCCTCTGTGGCCACCCAGGCTTCCCGACATTTCCTCACCGGCCTTCCCGGGCCGCGGCCCGGCACAGGACATGGAGAGCCAGTCTGGGAACCCAGAGCCGCGGATGATCCCTGCGACGTCCGTGTTTGAGTCCCAAGATGTCCCTCGAAGTCTCTTCGGGAGGCTACGATTGTTTATCGTTGTTACAATGCTTTGCAGACCGTTCCACGTGCTGAGCTGACACGGACTTCCGCTTCCTTGGGCCTCGCAGGCATAGTATGCTAAAGTCCTCCGAAAGTCCCATGCGCCTGCTCGGCCGCTCAGGCCAAGTCGAGTCCGACGTCCGAGGCCCAGAGCTCTGGGCTTCAGAGCCCCGGGTCCGTTTCATGGACTCTCAGGACTCACGACAAGAACAGAAGAAACTGTTGATGAGGTTCAAAGCTAAGGAGTGCAGGTCTCCGGCGTCAGGGCTTGAACAGCGGCGCAGTGCTGGGTTCTCGAGTTTTATTTGCACAGTATTTGCACGATGGCTCTTGCGGCTGACTGGAAGTGCACGAGTGTTTGGTCGATCGTAAGGCATCAGGGAACCTCCAGCAGCATGGCATGGCATGTGCATTGTCCGAGGTATGCCAATAACACCTGAGCAGGCTGCCCCGGCGCGGGTCTCCGAGGCGGCAATGTCGCCCGAAAGACGTAGCGGGAGAGACAGGTCTTGATCATGAGAAATGTAGGTCAGGATAAATGGATGGATGT
Organism: Symbiodinium sp. CCMP2592; assembly: GCA_905221615.1. Classification (NCBI taxonomy): domain Eukaryota; class Dinophyceae; order Suessiales; family Symbiodiniaceae; genus Symbiodinium; species Symbiodinium sp. CCMP2592. The sequence continues at coordinate 357,538 of CAJNDT010002435.1, forward strand.
ATTCACGTGTCTGTCTATGTATGTGTGTTTCTTTTCTGCATACCGTATTCTACTCCTTTTTCGGTCGTCCTCCAGCACCTTCTCCTCGTAAAGTACCATTATACCACATGCACAAGTTTGGCTCCGCCCGGTGCTTTGTGTGGACACCTGGGTTGTGTGAAGGACTCCTTCAGTCCCGAGCGGTTCTCTGATTTCGACACGTCCTACCGCGAAGTGAGCCTGGGCATCTCTAGAAACAGTGCTGCTGTGTGAGGGTTCAGGTTTTGAGTTTTGAGTTGAGGGTGATGCCATGTGCTGAGGAGCAGCAACGACACCACCGCTGTGTCGCCCACTACTCCAGCAAACGAGGACTCTCGGAAAAAAGGCCGTGGATCAGGATGAAGACAATGGTAGAGCAAGTGATCCTGACGATGTAGCTGATGCTGATGATGACCAATGATGATGATGGTGATGGTGAAAGTGGTGCTGCTTTTGATGGTGATCGTGTTGCCTTGCATGGTGGTGATCAAAACTGTTATCCTTTCGATGTCGATGACGATGATGATCTTACCGATGGTGGTGAGAGTAATCCTGACCCTCACCGCCACCCACTACAGCCGCGGCCACAACCAGCGCCGCCCCCGCCAGCAGGCCATCCAACCCAAGAACAGGTAGCCTTGGCGTGGACAGCCCAGCCAGCCCATCCCACCCGTGCAGTACGAGGAAGACAGCCCAAGCCAGCCAGAACGGAAATACAGTATATAAGAAAATGATGTACAATCCTGACTGATTAATTACATCGCAATTACCACCATTGCTGTTCTCATTATCAAAATAGTCACGGTGCGGATGGTTACACGGCGACGCTGTTGGCGAACGGCATTGGCAATGGTGCCCATGGTGTGCCGCCGACGCTGACAATGCTGAGGCTGCCAGTGGTGTTGATGACGATGATGATTGATCATGGTGATGATGATGATGAAGGAAGGCAGGAGGGAGAGGAGGTGTTTGTGCTTCTACGAATGAAAGATAGCACACCAAAACTGAAGGGCTTTAGGCGGTAGGCGATGTGCTAAGCCCGCAGCGCAGGACACCTGCTCCGGCCGCGGCCCGCAGGCAGCCTAGAGATCTTGATGCTGGTTGCAGAATTGGCGTTCGCGCTAAGGAAAACGACTGTCATGACGAACAGCAAGACACAAGGCTGTAGACACAGTGGTAGGCTTTCCTGCAGCCCACATGGGGCGAGTGTTTGGCTTCAACAGGGCCCGCCGCCTCCACGCCCAGTTCGCTGCTCTGCGACGGAGAGGCCGTTGTTGAAACAGTATTCTCGCTTTTTGAAAGCCAGGTCAAGGAAGTCGCAAAATGAGATTGGAGGATGGCATCTGAATTGATAAACCGGCTAGTGAGAAGACCATGATTGTTTTGGGAACGGGCTTTGCTGTGGAGCTTAGCTCCTGTTGCACGAGGGCATCGCGCCGGGATTGAACGCTTGACTCGGGTTTGCACCTCCGGCCAGCGACTGCAGGAACCTTGCGGCATTGCAACGGCGCCAGGAAGACTTTCTGCTCCAGCCTTAGCTTGAGTGAGTTTAGGTACTATAGTATCATTCTTCGGGGCTCCTTCATGTAGGCACGGTTCACTTTGCCGCAAAGGCCTCTCTACTGCCCAGCTTCAGCCCACGTCACCTTGATGTTCCTCCTCCCGCATTTCTATGCTTTTCTGAAAGGGCAAAAGCAGCTGTTGGGCCAAGGGCCCATGACTGAGACTCCTGGTCCTTCTGCCTAGCATTCTTTGAGTTGGAAGGCGAGACCTCGCAGCCAAAGACAGCGAGATCGAGCCTCGCCTGCATTCTTGCTTCATTTACAGCCTTATGCCCCATTCATATTTGGTGTATGCAGGGTTCATGTCCAGGCCCATACTGGCAGTGCTCAACTTCAGTGGAGTCTTATTGCGGCTTCCTTGGGTGGGGTCGCAGATCTACGAGGCTCTAATAAGCCGCAATCATCCGCAACCTATCGATGAACGACCGAGCTCTATTGCGCAAGCCCCGAAAAGCGCACAACGCCCCATAGATCCCCGAACGCCAAAGATCCATCCGAAGCCTTCAAATCCTTACCACTTACCTGAAAACACCCCACCACAGATGCTCTCTGCCCCCTCGCGGCCGAGCGCGGAGGCCTCGCTGCGCGCTGTGGCCTCCACCGCCGCTGCAGACCTTGAAGAGACCGGGCCGGAAGCAGTCGGACGTTTTAGGATAAGGGTTTAGGGAAGTTTAGGGTCGGGTGAACACGAAAGGCCGTAGTGCACAGCTCTGGCCAGTCCCCCCTTCGCAGTCGCGAAGAAAAGAGTTTTTTGTCCATGGGCGTGCTTTCTTCACTGCTTGGACTCTCAGAGACCAGCTGCAAAAAAGGGTCTGAGAAAGCATATCAAACAAGGATTTCGGCTTGGTCCGAGCTGGCCTGGAGATTCCACTGTTGTGCACGTGCAGCAAATTTGGGTCAGGTCGGGGCTAGGTCCGGTGCCCTGACGACTTCGGCCTAGTGTGAGTTCCTGAGCGGGGCGAGCGGTCTTACTCCCGCAAAGACACCCAGGTGGCAAGGCTTAGGCTCACATGCCTCTTGGCCGCATGGAGTACACGAACGCCCGGCCTGCGTCGGCCGCACATTGATGAGTTTGCCCATCCTTGGGTTCAAGCTGACTTGTAAGGATCGGAGTGTCTTGTGCTAGGCAGTCGGCACGAACTGCGCAAGAGTTGCAGCGATGTCATGACCCAACATGGAGTCGGTGGCGGTGTCAGTCGAAGCACTTCTGCAACCGGCTGATACCGAGGCGTGGTGTGCTCTGATGCGGACGTTCAGTGCATCTTCCAGCCCTGCCACCACGTCGTTTGCTGCCAGGAGCAGGGGCCCCAGGGCCTCGGGGGCTTAAGGTCAGAGCTCTCAGAGACTCAAAGGCCCAGCTCCTTGCGGTTTCGGGCACTGCCAGTAGTATCCCTGTTGCACTGTCGTCCCCATTTCCGCTCTTGTACTCTTCTAATTAAAATCTATCCCGGGACCCTGACGCATCAAGTCCAAGCCCAGGTGTGCCAGCCAGTGTCGGATGTGCCCCATCTGCCGAAGGCCTGTGCTAACCACCTCGGCTGTGTATCTTCCCTAGGGCCCTAGGGCCTTCTGGCCCGGTGACCCCGCGGTGCAATGATGGTATAGTGCAGAGGTTAAGTTTTCCTATCCTCTGAGATTTCCTAGTCTACCCTTGCCTTCGGGGTCTAGGGAGAGCTGTGAGAAGCAGATGCATGCTTCAATTAATGGCTTAGCGGTGCTGCGCATCCGCACATGCAGCCTGCATTTTCTCTGCTTGCTTGGAAGCCGTCTCCCCAAAGAAGAACCTAACCACACCACATAAGCTCGGAAGGCTTTAGGCTCAAGGAATATCCCGGGTGCGCCTGCAAGCATGATCTCGCTATCAAGCAAGCGATCTCCGGATGGGCAGAATGTCCTGCCGCCGAGTGTCGGCGTGCTATTGAGGACATGAGGCGAGGCGTACCGTGGACCACGAAGCTAAAGGCAATGTCTCCTCAAACCTCAATGGCAGGCGCCAAGAATTAGAGAGTTAGTTAGTGGTCTTAGTTCCTGGCAGTTGCCCATTCAGGGCTGGAATTCAGGAAAAGTGGCTTCTGGAGGTGGGAGCTTTCGTGATGGCGCTGTGTGCCAGAACAGGGCATCACAAGTGTGTTCTTCCTAACTTCCTACAGTCTACAACGCAATATCACAGATTTCGGCGAGCATTCGGCTCCCCCTGCTCGAGCCACTTGCAATTCGGTACATTCAACTCAATTAGCCTGCCAGCTGCATGCTTGGATGGTCTTTCGCAGCAGGCATTGTAGGTTCAGCCTTTGGTGAGCCTGCACCAGATAGCTTAGGGGGCAGGTCTCCACCCGTGGCTGGGGTTGGGCCAAGATGGCGATCTCTCGTTGCTGAGATTTCCTGAATCCTGCGCAGTTGCAAAGGGCCTAGGGCTGTTAGAATGCCATGCTGCGATTGCCTCCTTAAGTCCAATTACGCTGTGACAGCAAAGAGGTCTGGCTCTCATGCACGGCCGTGCCGTGCACTGTAGGCTAGCTGCAAGAAGTCAACACATCACCTGGCGCTCCGCTCGCTCCGCTCAAGGAAGTTTCGCGATTCTTGGAATTTCCAGTGAGGCCTCCGGCCCAAAACCGCAAATCTCAGAAGTTTCTGCTCAGAGCCTCAACCGATGCGATCACCCTTCCACAAGATAACTGAGAGCAGAGTAGCAGCGTAGCAGATGCAGCGCCCCACCCTGATCTCATCACCAAGCCACAGCCACAGCCACAGCCAGTCAAGCTCTCCCTCAGCAGTCCTTCTTCCGAAACAGAAGAGATAGAAAAGCCTTCGCCCTTCGCCTCCGATGCAAAGAGCTGGCGATGCCTCGAGTCGTGGCCGGAACCCAAGGTTAAAGCTGCCAAGTCTTCGAAAGTCTAGCGCAGCTGCAAGGACTCCGACCCTGACATTCGCCACCCTGCAAGAGCCCACTGCCACAGCTGAAAGGTTGTGTCCAACCGGCTGCCCGTCACTCTGCATCCAGATCGGCAGCCACCAAATGACGTCGAACTGCTGCCTGGCACTGACAAACAAAGGGATCTTCGGCCCCAAAAAGGCTTTTGAAAATGAGAGGAGCTCCCAAGCAAGGCCAGGCCAGGCCAAGGCTTGGCCCCTTGTCCCCTCCATGCTCCGCGACGGCTTCCGGCTTCCATTTTTGCTTTCGAGGTCGGCTGGAGGCCTGGCCTCTGCGCTTCGCAGCTGCATCGCCTCTTACGAGGAAGCTTCAGCCTGAAGTTGCCTCCGTGGCCGGGGTAGCGTGTAATAGCGTCCGGGGAATTACTCAGACTTTGGGGGACCGGGGCGATGCAGGGTACATTGCAGGTTACATGAAGCCGAAAGCCACCTTGATTGCAAGTTGCCCAGAAGGTGAGGCATCTCCCATGAACAGTCATACATCATGCATGTCTTCCGGGCTTCGGTTTCAGTTCCGTCAGTTCCGTCACGGAGTTTCAGGAAGCCCTCTGGATCGGCTGGCCGGGCTGCGTGCCGAGCTCGGAGGATCAGGAGCGGCTCACGAAGCGTCTCGCTGAGGCTCCGGGGTGCGGGAAAAAGCGGAGGGAGCAACCAGAGACCCTGAGAGTCTTGCTGTGGTATGAGGGGATGCTCATGGGGCATTTCGGGTTTCTTGAAGTCTATGAGGCTGGAAAGCTGAAGGTTCCGTCCAGGGCTCGGAGCCCGGATAAAGGACGGGCTTTTTGCTTCAGGAGAGTGCTGAAGGATCGTGAAGCCGTCAATCACAAGTGCGGCACCCTGAGCCTTACGGTCCTCGAAGCTGCGGGCATTTTGGGAGAGAGGGCCCCTTACTCGCTTCAGTCCCGGGAAGGCTTCTGCTTCATGGAACTGCCGGATGATCCCGGCTGCCTGGCTTCAGAATTTAACATTTACCGGGGTGCTTGGATCTTGCTCCACTTCTCTTCTAGACTCGATTCCGGCTTGCAGACCGGTGTTCTAGAGCCACGACTGTTTCCTTTCTCGCCCGACCTCAGCTTGCAGCTCTTTGGAGAAGATGAGACCCGCCCGCTCTTCAGGTTTGGCTCCAGCAGGGCCTCTTGGCATTCTTGACGGCTCTTGCTGTGCTAGTTCCCGTGCTTTGTCAAACATGCTCAACAGGTGTTGTTGCCAACTTGGTGCAACGAAATGTGTTTGGCCAAGCCACCGACATTAGTCCCTGCCGGTTCATGCCGCCGTGCGAGGGTCCTGCTGCTAGAAACTCATCAAAGCAGCCCAGCGGCCTCAGGTGATGTGGACGACTTCTACACAGGCAGAAGCTCGGGTGGATTTCAATCCAAAGAAAAGTTGCGTGTCCAGTCAGATCCCCTCACAGAAGCCTTCCAGGCCCAAACAATCTACTCTACCCGATAAGCCATCCTCGAGTTAAGGGTTTGAGAATCTTAACGGCGGCGCTTCCTGCCGATCTAAGAATGGGCGTCTTGGAAGCAGATTCGACGCTTACCAAAGCAACGGGAGGTTAGAGCATGGAAGATTTGTCAAGGGTTCGACGTCCTTTCAGTAATTTCGTGCATCGCCAAGAAGTGAGACCTTGTTGAAGTGTCTTCGGGTGAGCCATACAGGTCTTATCATTATGGATCATAGTCATAGTTGAGCCCGAGGACAGACTGCTCGGAATCCCAGGCCAAGAAGTAGCCTGAGATTTAAGGCCAGCGCTTGATTGAAGCCGCAGGCTTCTCGAACTCGTCCTTGTGGCCCTTGATGCACTGGATGACGACGAACGCGCGCTTCAAGCGCGTGTGGGCCGAGGCCGCTTTGATGTATAGCTGAGTGCTGAAGGATAGCAGAAGACCTCGGCTACCCAGCTCGGCCCGTCTGCTCAACGGATTCTGGCAACGGGGACCCTCGCCTTGCGGCTTCAAGTACCTGTCATGCTTGTCCTTCCACTGCAAGACATCTTTTTGTCTCAAGGTGTTGCATCTGGCATCAGGGGCTATTGAGGGTCGGATTTGCCCGGCGAAGGCTTGCCTTGTGAACCGACGAACCCGTGTGGTGAACTGTGGAGAAGAGCCCGACAACCGACAACCTGAGGCATATCGCCGGGTGAATGAGCAGTTTGCAGATGTCATCCTCACGGCCCCCCAGCTGAGAGTAGCCACAGGCCTGGAGCAGAAGGCCTTCGCCTTGTCTCACATTTGTTTATTGAGGCATTCATTTTCGTGTCGATTGGCTGCAGCAGGTAGACAGCTAAGCAACCCAAAGTAGCTGCTTCACAGCCATACTTGTTTGGGCCGAGGAAGCCACGCCGATGGACCTCGTATGGATCCATGCGACCTGCCAGCACTCTTGAGAGGCCCTTGCTCAGTCGATAAGCAGCCGCGAGATTTCCATTCCAGCACTGGCACAACCAATTGGACCCTGCTCACAGGTGAGGGATCTTTAGGGTTCCCGGCCTGGTTGATCTTGTGGCCAAGCCTCCTTGTCAAAGTCAACCCAAGGACTACCACCTCTTCCTGGTCCCGCAGATGCTGCGCAAGAAGCGCGATATCAAGCTGGTACAGGCCCATGCAATGGTTTTTGGGGTGGTGTGTGCACGATTAGAGAGGGTCTGCCTCGGCATTTGGCCAGAGCAAGTTGCATGCAAGGAAAGCGCTCTTGAAGTCCATCTCAGGATGTATCTCCACCTCTTCCTTCCAAAATCCATCCCAAGAAGTGACACTACTGACTGGACAGGCAGAGGCAGAGAAGTCTGGCTTGGTTCAGCTCGAAAGACCAGGTGGGGCGCAAATGGTCGTGACGACAAGCATGTGCAAAATGCTGCCACTGAACCCCGGCCATCCAAGCTGTAGGTTTGGTAAAGCACGTTGTGCCTAAATCTGACTGCGAAAAAGATCGTCAGTGTCTTTGTGGTTTGGGGTTGATTCAGGTTGGGTCGTCGTTTTCAGCATGAGTCAGATCTCAGTTTCACACACCTCGAAATCGAAGACCCTTTTTCAAATACTGGCTCTGGCAGCACACTCCTTCCTCAGGCCATTTGCCCCCGGAGCTTCCGCATGCGGACGCTGACGTGAGGCACGTAAAGCGGCCGGAGGGCCTCCCGAGCACCCCGGAGGCCTTGTGAATTGTGCAGGGCTCATGCATGGAGGCTTCGGGTGGCTTCGGGTGGCTTCGGTTGCAGACCCGAAGACCAGCCCATGACTTCTGGGATGCGCAGGATGCAGAGGAGTCAGAAGCACAGCCGGCAGCTGCGCACTCCACCAGCGAGACCTTCGAGGTGCTTCCGCACGCTGCCAAGCCTTTAGGTTTTCTCAGTCGGGTGGATGGCGCTTGCAGTACGGCATCTCACTGAAGCCCTGGGTGAGATTTGTAGATTCCAACTCCGCCGTGTTGGGCCTGGTTTGCACAGACAGATGGAGGGAAGCAGAGTTCGAATACACGTATACACTGGTAGAGTTGAAAGGCAGGACAACTAGGTACATCCGTTTGGACGAGCAGCCCGCGCAGACACCCACCATGTGTGCATGCACACATCCACGTGCATGATGTCTGCTTGCCGGACTTGGTACACAAAGCCGTGTGTCGATGGAGATCTGCTTGCATGTGTCGATGTTTATGTATCTGTGTCTAGACTAGAGAGGAGATCTTAGATCTCAGAGCAGGAAGGAAGAGCGAAAGGAGAGACAAATAGACCTCCACCTTGAGCCAGTCTGTGGTTTGAGAGGGCACTGCCACTGTTGCAGGAGCCGATGTCTTCAAATTCGCCGAAGGCAGCGGGCAGATTTGGGATCGAGCCTGGTCATGTCGACGGCTGCCCCGAGCTTCAGGCTGAGCGCCACGCCTTCAAGTCCTGCACGGATCGCTTGACCTTGCTTGGCGAGGAGCTGGGCCGGGCGAACCGTGTGCCCTGTTTTTCGTGGTCCATGCTCGGCGCGCACGGTTCTTGCTGGCCAAAGAGCCGAAACGGTACCTGTAGGCTTTTCACTGTTTGGGCGGCCTCCAGATCTTGAAGGAGCACGAGTAGCTACGCCCACCCCAAGCCCCGCAGGAGCTGGCCTCGGGCCTTAGGGCCTTAGGGCCTAGATCCCTGGACTTGGTCGGTTTTTTCCTCACAGATGCTACGGTTGGATTTCTCGAGTGGTTTCGGAAAGTCCCCCCCTTTTCTCTTCGCTCCCATGGCCATGGCAAAACGATATCTAGTAGCGCCGTCTGTTGCCTGGAGGAGGAGAAGCCGGCGGAGGAGGACTCTGCCGAAAAGCCTGGCAGGCGGAATCACCCGAAGTCTCCCTTCAATCGGAAGGGCCTGATAGGATAGACTATAATTCATTCATTTCATTAGGATAGACAGACCTAATTTACCAGGAGCTTCAGCTGGTCCTTTCTTCGGGGTTCCTCGTGCCGAAGAGGCAGATGTTGGGGGGGGTTCTTAAGCTTCGGCTCTGCAGTCTCAGCCTTGAACTCCAAGAAGAAAAAATCCGAATCTGTAAGCATGGCTGCGAGGCTCTTGGCTCTGAAGGTTTTATCAAGAGGCTCTGGCTTCCTATGTACATGGGAACCGCACGGCCGAGTCCTTCTTGAAACACGGGATTTTTCCAGAAAGCCCTTGAAACATGCTGTTGGTTGTTCGCGGAATTATTCTACATCAACTGCAGTGTTAAAAGACCAAGCTAATACGACGTTTCGTACGATGCTGTCATTGATGCTCCTTTGCTCCTGCGCACGCCCCGCCTCTAACTCTAAGCCTTCAGCTCCGTGCCATGCATCGCTCCCACGAGGGATGGCTACCCAAATGCATCGATGAAGAAGATGCGGCGAAGCATCACGCAAGTGGAAACTGGGCCGATTGGAGAGGTGTTCAGTTTCAGACCAGACTAATTTTAACGCTACGCCGCCCGCCTCGGCTGTGTAGCGGGGGCAGTGGATGTTTTTCAATGCTAGGGCGGCCTGTCCAACCCCACCCTTAGACGGTTGAGGAAGGGGAGGGGGGGGAGGGGGGGGAGGGGGGGGGAGGGGGGGGAGGGGGGAGGAAATCAGGTAAAATGAGGGGGGAGGAGAGGGGGGGAAGGCCTGGGAGGGGGGGGGGGAGGCCGACAAATCAGGTAAAATGAGGGAAGCCGGGCAAGGGGGTGGCAAACGAACGCAATCATTGGGATGCAGGGAGGAGGATCAGGTGGAGGGTAGTTGAGGTAATCCCCAAGACGCCTGGGCCTCTGGCCTCGGCGGATTTCTCCAAAAAAGAGACTTCTGGGACAGGTCACCAGCACAAGGCAGCGTTCCTGTTGCAAGGACCACAGGTACCAGTCTGAGAAACTCCTTGTTTTGCCGATTTCAATCGCGGCTGCGAAGGTGCTTGGCCACCTAGGACCTAGGTAGAGCTGTTTGTCGGAGCTTGCGCGGTCAAAATGGAGACTGGATAAGCCCATCGGAGATTTTCAAATCACTTGCGGGATCGCCCATCGACCGGCCAGTTTCTGAGCCCTCCCTCTTCGCGAGCAACCTGTACCCCATACCGACATCGATACCCGTGTCAGTGCTCGCCACCTGCTTTTTCCTAAGAAGCCCTGCAGCAAGCCGCCAAAAAGTAACCAAGGAGATGGCAAGCAAGCTGCGAATTGCATCCCGGCTGTGGCTTAAAGTTCTGATTCCCCAGTACCTGCGGAGGAAAGTACAAAAATGCATGTAGGAGATTTCGCATTTTCTGTTCTGCTGTGCTTCGTTTCACACGAGGCGTTCTTCCTTCACACCCCCTTCCCAGGGTACGAGGCAGGACGAAGTGTGCCTTTCGGATCTGCCACTGAAAGGCTGTAGCTCTGGGACTCTGGACTTTGCAGTCAGTGCCAGGTCCTGTGCGTGCTGCCCCAGTGTGTCGATGTGGTGGAGGGCGTGCTGGGTGCTGACTTGGTGGGCTTCCATACCTACAACTACCTGTTCCCTGCCCAGCAGCGAGACCGTGTTGTGGACCGTCAACCCTTCAAGATGGCTGCAAGGTAGAGCAGGCTGAGGCTTGCCAGAGCGCAGTATTCCGCACCAGATCGCACCACCAACAGCTTCGTAAAGCGCCCGCATGCTATGCCACCCGGAACCCCCCCGCCGCTGACGACAAGGCGGCATTTCCGGTCGTGCGTCATCCGTCTTTGCGGCTTCACGCCGGACCTGCCGGGTTCCACAGAGTAAGGGCTGGGAATAGTTTCAAGTTCGGTTGGGGAATTTCGCCTACAGGATTCCGGAGATGATGCTAAGCCGGAGTTGTAGAAGGAAGCCGGCCTGAGTGCCGGCCAATGTACTTCGTTGCCGCTGCTGTAGTCGTTAATCCAGCAGCTCGCTGACGGTCGGCGATCTTCGGCAGCCAAGACGACCCAAGCCCATCAGCAAGAACGAAACGCCAAGCGTCTGCAGGACATCGACCACGTAGACCATCGAGGTCAAAGAACTCACTTGGGCGTTTTTCCCATTGGGGCGAATGCACCTTGGTATCAGGACATGCAATATCATTTGCGACATGCCGTGCAAGAGGAGTCTATGCAAATCTGACAGCGGTGGGCTGCTCCGTACCATTAATGTTGTGTTGCTTTTCGGAAGAGCCATGTGTGACTATCGTGGCACAAGCCCGACCCATGATATAGTGCTGAGTATGACAATGCCTCTCTTGGGGCTCGTCTTGCCCTGCGGAGCTCACCTCTGCCCCACACCGCTGCCAACATGCAAGCATCAAGTCCGTGTATGACCAAAGGTGAATGATATCATGGATGCCATGAAGACGGATGCCTGGCCGACATCAGCATCAGTCAGGCTTCTTACAGGAAGCGCAGTCTCGACCCTCACAGACTCCATCGAATCAAGAAGCATGCTCGGCGCATGTTGCGCTGTGCAGTCATCAATGCTAGCTCCGTTTTCTTCGCCGCTCGTATGCTCAGGAAACCTTCGCACAGCACTTGAAAGAGTACACCGAGCAATTCCAAGGTGCCCTGACGGCTCGCGAAGAGATTGTCAGCTCGTGTTTGTCTGGGGACGGCCATGCTTGTTGGCCCAGCTAGTATTAATTACCAGTTTTGGTTAGTCCGGTACCGAGGCTGTTGCGGTGTTCATGTTTCCTCTGTTCTCCGTTCCAGGCAACACTTCGACCTAAGCCCTTGCTGGCTGCCCTGCAGCGTTCACAGTCTCACTCATCTGTCGGGTGCCAGCCAGATGCAGAGCCCATCCCAGCAAGGCAAGAGCTTGGTTCTCAACGTGGAGCGGTTGGACTACTCCAAGGGCCTTCCGTGACGTGGCAGTGTTGGGTTGCGGGTGGGTGCTGGCGGGCCTTCGGACACCTGTGAGGTTATTTTGGACGGTGTCGCAATAATTGTGGAGTTAGCAGAGTGCGACCTTTGCAAGCTCCTACCCCACGAATCTCGAAGCTTTCCTGCCCCTCTCAGGCAAAAGCTGGCAGCCATCCAGAGATACCTGGAGGAGGCGAAGAAGAGTCTCGGACCAGGGAAGGGACCAGCACCGGTGGACTTCCAGCCCAAATAACCAACCCCTACAAATCGAATGCCACATCGAATAGTCCGCAGAGCCGGCTGATCGAAGCAGCCGGGTCATTCCGCCGAATATCGAAGCAGATCGCTCCGTTCACGATACTGTGGGGTCCATGCTGAAGGGATGAGCCCAGGAGTGCGGAAGATGAGGATGCACAGAGGACAGACCGCATCGAGGAGCTCAGGGTCACGTCGACGAAGCCTCATCCATCAGCATGAAATTCCTCCTTGCAGTTTTTCACACCACGGACTTACAGCCAATGAGAGACTTAGTCTCCATATGTACACAGCGTATGCTTCAACCCTTAGCCGAGTGAAATTACTGAGGCTTTTCTTTATAAGGCATGGGCTCGCCAGTAAGCTGGCATGCCAAGACAAAGGAAGCTACCCTGAGTCTCGAGGCCCAGCCAGCTGCCCAGAGCAAGCATACGAGGTCAGCAAATGCGCTGAAGAGAAACAATGGCAGACAAAGCGTCCGTATCATTTCATTACAGGTCACGGCAATGCTACATTGCACAACAGAATGGCCGTATTATGAGTACGGGCAACACTAGTCACATGATTTCCAACAGTAGCCCCGATCATGACAACAGGAGTAGCAACAGCACGGATAACAATGGCATTTTGCAATGGCAAGTTCATACCTCGATTATTCTCAGTGGCGGAGGAGCTGCAGAAACGCATCGATCGGCTCGACAAGCACAAGGTGGGTGTTGCAGGTTGTGGCTGTGCTTTATTCCAGGCTTAGGTTGTTGAAGAAGGACGTAGGGTACCAGCATCCATGTTAGTTTTTGTGGGAGGGGGGTGGTGAATCATGTGTGGCAACTATCAGACGGCAGTTGCGCTGAACATGAAAGCTCAGCTTGACTTGAACACTTAACTTCAGCAACAAGAGCGCGCTCGAGCTTGCAATCGAGCTGCAAGCCCGTGATGATATCCCTGACTTTTTTCAGAGCCCCCAATAGCCATTGCAGTTCTGTAGTTGCTTTCCGGATGCTGGAAATGGTGATTCGACAAGGCAAGTGGCAGCATCGATCCCCGTCATCCCGTACGACACATCTCGTGTGTCTTTGAAGCGAACGCATGCTATAGCAGCCTGTCCGGCATGAGGTGCTGCCGCTATACTGACAAACTCCACATCGTCGGCACTGACATGTCTTGGCTCGAAGATGCTCGAACCCACATCCCACACAGTTGCTACAAGCTTTCCATACTTGCGGTGTTGAGCCTGAGGTCCAAACACGGCAAAGCCGTTAAACCTCTGTAGCCCCGACCAAGTGGCCGTGGTCGTGTTCGAGCCATGGCTTCCAGAAGCTGGATCTGGGGTATGGTGCCTGGGCTGCAAGATGTAGTCGGCAAGTTGGCACTTTCTGAGGTGGAAAGGCGTGGAAGGGGAACTCGTGGGCCTGTTGTCTCGTTCCAACCATACGGCCTTTTGACTAGATGTTCAGCGGGCAGAGGAGCGAACAGCAGCAATGCCTTCGATGACAGGATGCCCCGATAGCAGGAGTCAAAATTCCATACCCATGATCCTTGCACGCTTCAGGGCCGAGCATTCTTTATGAACTGTTGATTCGGAAGCTTCGGACTTGACTGAGCGAAGTGCACGCATCGAACCTACTCGTACCGTCCAAAATCTGTTGTAAACAAACCCGAGAAGTGCAGCTCATGCCTAAAAGATTCAGTCAAGATGTTCAGAGGTGGGTCGAGAATTTGAGGTTTAGACTTGGCATGGTTTCAAGAGGCCTAGGTACATCAGCAGGTCTAGAGTGAACTCCAGAAAGTTCGAACGTGGATTCCGCATACTTCGCATGGGAAAGCAAGAGGCTACAGTTGTTCCTTGTTTCGGTATTCTCGCCGTGTGGCGGCCGTTGTGTAGAGCGCAACATGTCTCGCCTAACTGCTGCACATGTCTTGGCTTCTTTGGGAACAGGATGGAGCACCTTCACTGTGAACAGTTCCCTTACATGACAAGCCGTAGAGCCTTCAGCCAGAGAGAGAGGTGATCGTGCCGGAATCCTAGACATAAACAACAGACCGCAGTCCCTTGAGAACTCCTATCCCGTCAACCGTACCAAATTCACTTGGAATAGTGGCTAAAACTGACCCCGAAGGGTTTTCACGGAGCTTGAAGAATTTTTTGGATGAAGGGAGGATGGGGAGTGTTTTTCAAAACCGGGAGGGGGGGTGCGCGATCCGATGAAGTTGCCAAGGCCTTGGGTCTCGGGTATGTGGCCGTGGACGCGACGCTGTTTGTCCTCATAGCAGCTCGGAGGGAATGCGTGGGGCATGGCATGTCATGGATGGCCTTTTGGGAGTGCATTTCAGTGCTTCGCGGGTCTAAGGTGCTTCTTGTCCAGGGCAAAGCCTCCAACATGATCACCATCTGGGAGATCATTGCGGACACAAGCTCTCCCGCAGACCACCTGCTGGTGCTGTGTCCTTCTTGGACCATGGAGAGATTCGAAGGCTTGAACCACTTGTCCGTAATGAGCTGGGGTGCCTTGTGCATTTTGTCGGCATCAGCAGTTCCGGTCCTTGCAAGCAGCCTCTTGTCTGAGCCATGGGCTCTTTGCTGCAAGTTTTGCTCACCAGTTTGCAGTTTTCCGGTCTGTCCGGTTGTTGCTCATCGCATCATGAAGCGTGTTTCAACTCGAGGTTTCAGCTTCTGGCTTTCAGTTGCAGCTGGCGCTGGGGGCGGCGGATGTCCACAGACGCCAACGACTGTGACACACAGGCGAGGAATGACGGTAGTGCATTTTCCAGCTGAAGGGGTCTGTGGCAGTTCTCTTTTGAGCTGATGATCAGGCTCTTTTTGTTTTCCCTGTGGTTCTCCGGAACGGCGCTGTTGAATCTTGGCGGCAGTAAGCAGGAACTCATTCGTGCTTGTTGCAGAGCATGGGAGTGCTTTTCAAGGCATCTGAATTCGAGGTTTACAGGAACCAGCTTCACATTTGAATGGAGGGGCGACGGAAGTGCGTTCCATGGGCCCACCGATCCTCGTGACTTCAAGGGCTTATACTACGAAACAAGCTGCTTTGGCTATGGCGGTTGCAGTGGTGGTTACTTGAACGTGGTGGCAGAGCACGACGTGCCTGTTCGGCGTTTAAAATAGAGGCGTACCCGGGTTCTGCTGAGGGTTCGGGGATGTTTTGTGTTTCTTCTTGCTTTGCGATGCTCGCAAAAAGCCGGCAGCTTGTTTCAAAGGATTGGTGCCCAACAGGGTACTCCATCCTCAGTGCGCATGCCGAGACGCTCACCCTGATTGGTGGTATTCTCTTCGGAGTCACCTTTCCGATCCTGATGGGCGGCATGATATACGCCTGTTGCGCGGAGAAAGGACGCACGCAAGTTCTGAGGTTACTGTTCCAGGCAGGTCACAGCCATATTGAATTGTTGAGCAACTCTAATCTAGATGCTGGAGGACCTCATTTTCGCCGGATGATCGCCATTCCTTCGATCTTGGCAGCTGCATTCGGGCTGGTAGTGGGAGGAATTAATTATCCTCTATTGTTACCGTACATCTTTGCCCATGCGCCTCATCTACATTGAAATGGCCAGGGGTATATAGGCCCAAGCGAGGCAGCAAAGTTACATTTAGATTTGTTTGATGCAGCCCTTCAAGGCCCTTTGGCAGTATGTGCGCATTCTCATCAACCGCATCGTCGGTGTCGACCAAGCAGCAGTGGACACGAGTTTCCGCACGAAGCCAACCGACGACATGGTGCCGGGCATCATTGGTGCTGTAGCCGTTGGAGATGGAGATGGCTCAGGCCATGTGTGTGTGTGTGTGTGTGTGTGTGTGTGTGTGTGGGCATGTGGGTGTTGAGCTCCATGTGTTTGCATGGGATCTTCAGAGGTGAGGTTTGAGAAACTGGAGAGATTTCACAGCTCTCCGACAGGAATATATGCTTTATTTCGAGAGAAGAAACACAGACTCCTGGAATCAGCCTGAGCCAGGCGCCGTGGAAGATTCGGGCTACTGCGGCTACTGATGCCCCAAGACTCCCTCTTGCGTTTGTCGAGTCTGTCACATGAAGTTCGATAGACGGACGGGGAGACAGGTCTTTGTTATTCGTTCATATTTTTGCATGTAAGTACCGATTCTCTATTCATATTTCACTTCCTTAATTTCCACAAAGTGTCTCACAGTTCGCTGGTTTCCAGCTTGAGGACTCGGGAACCCGGAAATAGTCCTCCTTTTAGGGAGCTGGCCCTCCCAAAAGCCTTCCTGAGCTGTGGGGCTGTGGTGTGCCTCCCGAGATCATGTGTGGACCACGATCCTTGAAGTGCTTTCACCCCGGAGCCCAGCGCAAAAAAGCGCGGGCACCGCGGCCAGAAGCACCCGCAACGAGATGTGGCTGCTTGCACTGAGGTTCAAGGTTCGCGAGCTCCAGGTTCTGACAGGTTTTGAGGCTTCTTGCAGCGTGATTCGTAACTTTCGTGCCCAAGGCTTCCCGGAACAAAACGAAGCTGTAGTTGCATCTCGTTGCATCTTACCTGTTTTAAGTGCAGCAGCTTGAGCTTTGACTTTGCCCCGCTTCCGCTTCGTTTCTGGGCAAGGTGGTCAAAAGTTGGCATTGCAGAACAAATATTCGCGGCGCGACACCAACGCGGCATCCCACGCCCGTGCGTGCAATCGTGCACGATCCCTTTATACCACTGAGCTCCAAGATCCGCTGCTTCGCATCCTCGATCTTCCGCCAGCCAGGCGAACCGCGGGCTCGCAACATCCAACTTGCGGCGCATAGGCCCGGTGAGGGCCCAGGGGAGATGTTCGGAGGTCCCCACTGTATCGCGGGCCACTTTTAGAAAGACTTGTGCTGCTATGCGGCAGCCTCTTTGCAAGAAGGAGACAGACGGGTGTCACCGCAGTGGCCCCGTCTCTCCTGCTCTGATTCGGTCGAAGCGAAAACATGCGAAGCCACCCAATAGTCAACAGTCCCGCCATTCCGAAGTGCAGGTGCCAATGTGATGAAAATGCTCATGGGAGACTTCGAGCGTCCGGCAATGGAGAACTCAAGCTTGTTTATGGCTTCCGGTTGTATGCTGGGAGTAGAGCGCGAGAGATTTGAAGTCAGAGACTTCAGAAGCAGGAAAGGGCTTGACCAAAGCTTCAGTTCGAAAGGGGTTCGAGAAGATCTTGCAAAACCGTAGGATGACCTGCCAAGCATTTGTCCCGTTTGATGCTGAGTTCTCTTGCTACTCGAAGTAAGTATAAGTAAGCTTCCCTGTGCTTTCGTGCAGAATCGCATGCAACTCTACACTCTGAGGACTGAGTTGGACCACAACAAGACCGTCTTCGTCTTCATAGCTGTTCCCAGCAGGACAGTATCAGCAGTGATATGATATGCAATTTAGCCTTGTTGCACAGAGGGTTACTGGGATAGCCTTGGCACTCCTCCATCATGGCGCTTTATGACACTGTGGACAGCCTGCATCACTCTCTCTTGTTTCCTCGCAGGCGAGACGTGGAGGAGTACCAGAAGATCGAGGAAGAGGTGATCCGATTTAACCTTGCTTTCCCAGAGTGGGCCCTTTCTGCAAACCACAATAACCAACAAAGGGAAGTGGCTTGGGATACAGGTGCACCGAAGCATCAGCACCATCAACGGCAACTTTTCCACCCTCTCGCAGCTCGACTGCTTGCAGACTCTAGCTGATATCTCTTGCCCGTGTATCGTTGCGATCCATGTGGTCCATCGAATACGCTGTCCAAACCCACCTTCAAAAGCCCTGAGGCCATGAAGTGCCCCCAAGCAAAAACGCCCTGAAGAAGCGTGCCCGTGGGGCTCGACGTGGCAAAACGCCCAGAAGCCGAGATATCTTGAACTGGGAACGCCCAACACCAAACACGAATCACAAGGCATCAGCCGATCGTCTACATCCACCGCGGCGTCCCCATGCCAGAACTGGCCGCCCTCTATGCGCGAGCTGACTGCTGCCCCGTGCTCGAACGGTATGGCAGCATTGATTGACGGTCGAGGGCTTTAGACGATTAGATGCACGGCAATCTCTCAGTCGAGTGCCTTGTTCTCCTTACGCACCTGGTGGTCTTGTGCAGTGCTTCAGCATGGCCTAGGGAACATCATTCACACCAAGGGTGCGCAGTATCATCGCTGAACGCGGCATGATAGTAGTAGCAGCTGCAAGGATCATACATGCTGAAGTATCGAAAACACCCTATGCCACGACCGAGCCCTCACTTGGCTTGCCAAGTTAGTTTTGGCGCCCTGGAGCATCCGACTAAGGTCTCGTGACGCCGCTCATCGACGGAATGAACCTGGTAGATCTTGGGCTGAACTGGCTGGCCAGCTTAAGGGAATGTTGCATCGGCATATCACTTGGCCCGCACCGCCCAGCGAAGGGGATGTCGGCCGGGTCAACGCTTTGAGAATCTCATTCATCGAAGGCCACCGGCCGGTCATCCCATAGGGACTTTTGAAGTTGTAACAGGATGGTCCGGTTGTCATCTGCACTCTTTCGCTGGCCACTGCCATCTTCACCTCATCTCCATTATCACCATGACAGTGCATTGATCCTGTTTGTCGTCGCTCTCCCTCGCCACCAGCTCATGGAACCAATGTGAAGTAAGTGTCGTTGTGGTATAGAGGGGAGTAACACGGGTAATATAGGTCCTAGGACCGGCGTCAGCAGCCTAAACCCAATGAGGCCAAGGAGTTCATTGCAGCCAAAGACCGCAGCATAGACAAAGTGGTGCCAGGCCAGGCCTTCGGCCTGTAGCCCGAAAGTGGCGCACGTAGGAGGATGGCCGAAAGTGGGGCTTGAGGTTCTGGGTGTTTGGCAGTTGAAGCTTTCGCTGTGGCTTTGGACTGGTTGCTGGGCTTGCGACAGCACTTCTCCGCCAGTACGTCGTATCATGAAGTCAAGAGCCTCTTCACTTGAGACCTGACAGACCGCGCAACCGTGAAAACTAGATTCATCGGACTCAGATCTTGCCTGCGTACTGCCTGCGTAGATTATCTGCCGTGGAAGCCCAGCAGCAACAAGTCTGCAGGCACGGTCGTCCTTTCCGAGTTAGCCGGGGCGGCGCAGGCGATGCCTGGCCTTCAGCCCGGGTTGTACTGGGGCCAGGTGTTTCATGGCCATCTAGGCAACTCATCTCCACGATTCAACCTCCTTATGGAAGTTTCGTGAGCTTTGCAGGCACGCTGACACCAGAATGCTGAAACGTATCAGTTGTGTGCAATGCAAGATGCTCGCGGCTCTGGACCAGGAGCTCTTCGATGCCATTGTCGTGAACCCGTACGATGACGATGCTGTTGCGGATGCCATCGCAGCGCTTCGCCAGCGCTTGGCACACCCGGGCCCGGACCAAAACACCCTCGCACAGAAAACTGGTTTCCCCCATTCCTTCGCAGATGAAGAACGCACAAGAAGACCTCCAACCACCTCAATGAACCCTCCTTAGATTGGTCTGGAGCTCACCCGCGGAAACCGCTTGAGCGAGGACTGCTGACTGCCTGCCTAAAGACATCAACGGCTTCCGGTGGACACAGGTTGTGCTTGAAGTCGTAGGTTGAACCTACCGTCCTCGGAGACTTTGGGTTTTGCGTAGGAATATGGCAAACCTCCACAAGCCTTATAAGTTAAGGGTACTTCTGCAGGAGCCACACAGCGCTTCTCGGTGAGGAACATACATAGTAACATATCTCTTTGGACGCCCGGAGGACCAGCGCTGGGAAGTCACCGAGCGCATGCGGCAATCCATCATCGAAAACGACTCTGCGCCGACCTTTGGGGGGAGGGGAGACCCGAGGCCTTGCAGAGACTGCCTGTGAAGCTGAGACATCTTCTTGGGTGGTCTGGCCTCTGGCAAGCTCCTCCAAAGCTCCTGCTAAGACCGTCTAAGAGTGGCGTTGCCCAGGCAGCGTGGGGGCGCAGCATGCTGGCCGAGCTGGAGAATCCTTTGCAGGGCTCGCGCATCGCACGACCCGTCTCTTAGTGCAAAGTTGGATCTCAAGACTTGATGGGTTTCCCAGGTTTCCAGGCTCTTCTTGACAGGTTCTTGCCAAACTTTGCTTGGGCTCGGGAAACGTTATCCGTTTATGCCCCTGCAAACGGCGCTTCAGCTTCTTTTGCCTAATGCCGTCCTAGTTTCGGTAGGCAGATATGTATGAGGAGTCGAATTAGGAGCTTGACCAAGGCTGTTTAAACCTGACAACCTGCACCAAGCACGGCACCTGCAAAGGAGAGACTGGCCATGCAGTACTTGCAGGACCCGCTCGATGACTCCAAGATGCACTTTCCCTGTGTGGTGGTTGTATTATGAGAGAGCACACTTTCTGGCATGAAGCCTTGCGTTGCTGTTGGTCCCACCAAGCGTGGGCGCCAGGCCCTATATATAGGTCCTTTGTGCATGGAGCGCAGTGTTACGCAGTGCGTTGTACGGCTCGGCGCATGCTGGTGAGAGATGTTGTAGGATCCTCAGGCCTGAGGTTGAGACCCGAGTCTGCCTCGGCTAATGAAAGTGCAGAGAACGACTCAGCCAAGTTTGTTTTTTATCATGGTATGCCACAATGCACTCTGACTATCACTCCACTGCTCCGCGGCCAACGAAACCCCTGACAAATGCATGGATTGCATGGATTGCGGGTGTGCTGCTTGCTCGGCGCTTGCCGTCGCAGGATCACTGCGCCCAGAAGTTCTTTGCTGCCTGCCTGCACTTACACGGCTGGGAACTTCAAGGCTGTACAGCTTCGGCGCGAGAGTGTCCACGGCTACGCAGATAGACAGCATTCAGCGCGAGTCCACGTATCTATGTGTCATGACTCAGCCATGTACTTCGCATTACTGCTATGCTTGCGTCGCAGTGCCAGTCCCCAGTCGACCCATTCCCAGGCTGAAGCCCAAGCTGTCGATTTCAGGCAACTCGACCTGGGCTGAAGGCCTTGTTTCTGGACTACGATGGCACCCTGCGAGAGTTCGAGGTGCCTGCACCAATCTCGCTGCAAATTGAAGGGAAGGTTAAGACTTATAAGAGAGCCCGAGGTATCCTTTAAAGCACTCCCCTCCACGTTACGGATTTTCGACCCTGCGTCTTCTAGCCGCACAAATTCACGGACAAATGCAGCCTGCCGTACATAGTTCAGCATGCACAACTAATTCCCCAATATGGACTGCTGAATTGAATCCTAGACGCTTGCGGCCGCAGACCTTAGCTCATGCTACCAAGTGCTTGCAAGATTCGAGCCGCGACTCATCCTCAAATATCCTCGAGACTGGCACAAGTCCTCTTCTGTTTTCCTACGCAGCCTTTCGGAGGCGAAGCCTGAAGATGCGGTGCCCACCGAAGAGACGCAGGAGATGTTGGCCAGACTGGCCAGGCCATGCTCTTGAGGGCAGGGATGCCGAGATGCAACAGTTCTTCGACTTCTGCAATGGGTGTGTATACATATGTATATATATATATATATATATATGGTGCCCCCCCCCCCCCATGGATCCACCTTTTTCGTGTGCTTCATGTACGCGCCGTCGACAACGTCGTTACACAGTTGTTCTTCAAGGGCCCAGGGCAAGGGTTTGGGGGTTTAGGGAGCCTAACTGAAAAACCTAACTGACAACAACCTAACTGAAAAAACCTAACTGAAAAAACCAAAAAAACCTAAAAAACCTAAATCTCGAGAGTCTTGTCATGGATATCTCGCTGAAGGACTTCCCGAGTTTAGGTTTTTTAGGTTTTTTAGGTTTTTTCAGTTAGGTTTTTTCAGTTAGGTTTTTTTCAGTTAGGTTTTTTCAGTTAGGTTTTTTCAGTTAGGTTTTTCCGTTCGGCTCCGGGCACACTGTCTGAAGCTGTTTGAAGCCAAGTGCTCAGTTTACACATTCTGCGTTCTGTATTCTCGATTGAGACTTTACACGTCGTGTCTGAGTTCAGCTTGTTTACACGATGCTGATGCTCATAATGCTTCCTAAAAAGAGCACATATTCTAAAGTGCAGAACCTCAGAACCAAGCCGTGCCTACACATCCTACAGAAAACGAACTGGTTGTCGGCTACGTACCCGATGGCACTTGTTCGCATCTTTAAAGCTTTGTTGTAATGTTTTTTCTTTATGTCACTTGTTCATGAAGCTTGTGCTTTATGTGCCGAACATGTTTACCAGGATCTCGAGTGCTTCGTGTTGGTGAGCGGTTTTTCAAAATGATGGCAAGTGGTGAAGAACATCTTAGTCAAGCTGAGCGTTCATTCTTTGGTCTGTAAATATTGGCGAAATCACCAACGGGTATTCAACAAGATTCATAAAGGTATAAAAGGTTTGTATATAATCTATGGGTATCTATATGAAAGTCTTTGAGATGTAAAGTCTATATGAAAGTCTTTGAGATGTAAAGAAGGAGTATCGTGTACGGTGTTCTATATGCTCTTGTTTTTGATTTCTTCATCGGGCACATAGCAGGTATAGCGCAGAGCATTCTGCTCCTGATTTTCCTCCCATTAACCCGTTATCTATAAAGTATTCTACAAGGCATTCTATGGTGCATTTTACGGGTATGTTATAGAATGTTCCATGGGGTTATCTTTAGGACTTGCTCTGGGGTACTCAGAGGGTATCATATACATTGTGTATATTCTGTAAGCTAGACTGTAGGGGATTGCAGATGATATTCTACAAGGCCTATAAAAGGCCTAGTATGTAAGGTTGTTTTGGGCTCTCCATCGGGTACTCCGTAACGCATTGTATAAGGGATTGTACAACGCATCAACATGAACGAAAAGATTATCTTATAGAACGTATTCTATAACCTAATGTATAGGCTATACGGCTATAGGGTACTCAAGAAGGTATATATGGGGTATATAGGGGGTATCCTATAACGTATTACCTAGGGTCACCTGCACGAAATTGTTTGAGGTTTGTGGTATTCTTTAGGTTATTCTCTTCGACTCCTGGATCACTCCTAGAAATCTCTTACCCAATAGGCTGCTTCTTTTTGAGGCGTTCTCAGATCTTGGGCTCGTTGAAAGGTTATCTATAGGTATTCTTACTTCCCAAATACCTATGGGGGTGTAAAAAGTTTAAACTTTCGCAATAAGATTACCTTATTAGGGGCCAAAAGTTGAAAAGTTGGGTTTTCAGCCACTACGTGTTATATGGGTTGAGGGTATATATACTGTATACAAGGACTGTCATGTATAGGGCCATATGGGCATTCTGTAAGGTCTTCTATAGACTATTCCTGACGGTCTTCCATGAGACGCACGACATATAGAGGGTACTATGTGTTCCATAAAGTATTTTGCAGGGTACTCTATGTCGTATTCTGTAAGGTACTCTGGATATTCAAAAGATATACGGGCTATGACTGAAAGTATGTGATAAGGTATTCTAGAGGCTCCAGGGCATTCAATAAGGCATGAAGGTATTCTATATCAGTGCATTCCATATGAAAGGTTTCAGGATACATAGAGAAAGTATTCTACAGGACATCCTACAACATATTCTATGTAGTGTCTTGTATAGAGTGTCCTATAGGGTATGTGTAATATAATGCGTGCGGTGTTATATGTGTTCAAGGTGCATATACTGTATACATGGACTGTCATATATAGGGCCACAAGGGCAGTCTGTAAGGTCTTCTATAGAGTATTCCAGACGGTTTTCCATGAGGCGTACGATATATAGAGGGTACTATGTGTTCCATAAGGTATTCTGTAGGGTATTCTATGTCGTATTCTGTAAGGTACTCTGGATATTCAAAAGATATACGGGCTGTGACTGAAAGTTTATAATAAGGTATTCTAGAGGCTCTCGGGTATTCAATAAGGCATGAGGGTATTCTATATCAGTGCATTCCATATGAAAGGTTTCAAGATACATAGAGAAAGTACTCTACAGGACATCCTAAAAGATATTCTATATAGTGTCTTGTATAGAGTGTCCTATAGGGTATGTGTAATATAGTGCGTGCTGGGTGTATCATATATAGGTGGTCTTGTATACGGTATGCGACAGGATATTCAGATGGATTTCTACAAGATATAAAGGGTATGAGAGCGGATTTTTTGCAAAGTATTTCAAAATGGAAACTAAAGGGTACTGTCTTGGTGAAATACAAGGCATTGAACCCTGAAAGGTTCGCTAAATTTCGTGTTTACGGACATTATCTATAATCTCGATGCGTCTTATATATGGGAGGTGTAGAAATAGGGCCCTCTTTTCATATCTATACTTGTCGTGATGCTATGTTATATGGGATGATATATCTTTGCTCTCCTGTTGCGTGTTACCTTCAGGGCCCATACTGCTGCATGCAAAAACCTATACACACACAGAACATGCATGCAAGCTTGCGTTCTTTTGCAACACGAGAAGAAGCCGTACGCGAATGTATGTCGCTTGAAAAAACTCAGGGTGTATATGAAGGAAATGCAGAATGTAGGATCTGCGAAATCTTTGATGCAGTCGAAGCGTATTTAGTGAAGGACAAGAGAAGGGAATACGTTATAGAAAATCAACTATTTCGCATCCGGCTCTCAAACACGCGAAAAAGGTGGATCCTTGAGGGGGGGGGTAGCATATATATATATAACAAAATTAACAAAGTATAATATATTACAAATAGGTATATATGTATATATGTGTATTATATATATATATATATATATGTATATATACACACACACACATACGCATATCTCTCTCTTTCCCTCTCTCGCTCTCTCTGCCCCTCTCTATCTGTATGTACATTGTACATTTACGTACACTGTGACTCTTCGGAGACGGCCAGGGCTTGATAAGACTGCCGGAAGTTGTACTTGCTGTGTTTCGTGTTGGGTCATTGCTTTCGGCTTGTCAAGATCTGCGGCCGACTGCGCAGCGAACTGACAGCAGACCACGGCAGGAGTAGGGGATTTGGTTTGGAATGCAGCAGCGGCGCTCGTCTTCGGTTTGCACTGTCTTCTGCTTTCCGCATTCGGCTTGAAACGTGGACGCTCTTCGAAGCCGATACGATGACAAGCATTTTTTTCGAGCTTGCACAGGCGGGATGACCTGAAGCTTTACATCGTCATGAGCCCAGAATGTTGTGCTGCGCATGTGGTGCAAGACTTGAATGAAGAGGTGTGTTGAGGTCGCGAGGGTAGAAGATGAATTTGTGGACATTTGGGAACGGAGTAGCGCCGCACAGTGCTTGAAGTCAGGCTCATCATGGACCCGGTTGGAAATCTGGCGTGTAAAGAAATCCAAGTGTAGCACTCTCTCTCGCTCTCTTTCTCGCTCCCCGTCCCTCTCCTCTTGGCCTGTGCATTAGCGTACAGGCACGGCTCTGAATGCTTGGAGGAACTTGTAAAGGTGGACAGTCTTCGCAGTGAGGTCAGTGGCCGAAACCGAGATTTCCTCGAGAAGCCCCTTGGAAGAAATGTGCAAGGGCGGCGCTTCCTAGAAGCACCGCCACGGAAAGCGTAAAGCTTGTCGTTGCTAGCATCGAAAGCCGTAAAGACATTGCTCGCTTCAAGTTCTCAGATTTCACGAGCATCACGAGCGGAATCCCATCTGTAAGAGCATGCAAAGAAAAGGTCCAGTTCCCTCCGTAAGACGCAAATTTTAGCTGCAAGCCTTGACCCGGTATCTCTTCTCTTGGGCGTTGGGCGTTCTGCGCCCCATGTTCAGGCACTTTGGAGATCTGGCTACCCTGACGCTGATAGCCGAACACGGCTTCGTGGCCCATTCTGTACAGTAATGTCACAGTTCTACATGACCTCTTTCCCCCACGTCCCCGAGCGCAGGATCCGGACATGGCTGACTAGCTTGCGGTCATGAGTCACAACGTTGTCTTGAAGTGATAGCCTCTGACATGGATTGAATTGCTCCCGAGACATCGCGCAAGCCAAGCTTTTTCGGTCAAGAAGGCTACTTCAAGCGTGGGCCAGATACCGATGGGAAATGGGTGGAGTTCACGCCGTACAGCACGTTGGACTGGATGGCCTCTTGATTTGGAGTAATTAATCTGTGGATACGGTATTGTTGGGCACTGGACGTCCTCTTCTTGGGCTGTAGGCCTGACGCCACTTTTCTTGACCCCGGGACTGAGCA
The DNA here is from genome assembly GCA_905221615.1 of Symbiodinium sp. CCMP2592. Taxonomy (NCBI): domain Eukaryota; class Dinophyceae; order Suessiales; family Symbiodiniaceae; genus Symbiodinium; species Symbiodinium sp. CCMP2592. Next base: position 383,655 of record CAJNDT010002435.1, read on the forward strand.
GTTATGTCGGATAGAATACCAGAATAGTGTGGAGCGCATGTTGACACACATGGACGGGTTTGCTCAGGATAAAATCCGTCCGGTCCTCGAGATGTTCACGCGCTGCACCCCAGGTGCCAAGCCTGCATTCTGAGTTCCGAGTCGCTCGTGCTCGGTCCTACCCTTGACTGCATCGTGATGCTCCACTAGGTGCATACATCGAGCACAAGGCCTCTGCCATAGTGTGGCATTATCGGGATTGTGACGAGGACCACACTCAGAGACCTCTACAGGTGTAGCCATGCAAGAAGCAGGTACAGTAAGAGGGGTAGCACCTACAGAAGGAGATGCGCAGATGATGGACGGTCACGAGAGTGCGAGAGAGACGAGTGCAATCTGCCACCTTAGGATTCGCGCACGCTCTGCAGGGTCAATAAGACGTTTCAGACCACACTACGGTCACTACACACGTGCATGCTCGAACTCAAGAGTGAAGCTCTCGCAGGATTACGGCCAGTTCAAAGCCAAGGAGTTGATGCACCAGCCACCAGTCTGCGTGAGCGCAGGCGAAGGGGTCGCACGCGTTCAATTAATTACTTCCGGGTGGGAACAGGCAGGGCGCAAAGCTGGGAAAGCCCATGGTTTCAACATAGCCTTGGGTTGAAATGCACCCATGTGTTTTGGAGTTGGAATGAACTGCCAAGTCATCCAAGTCTCCCAACTCAGAGAGGGATGCGGAGAGTACTCCAATCAAACACCATGACAGACAGCCCAAAACCACTCGCACAGAGACCTCTGGGAAGCTAAAGACAAAGCATCCGTGCAGCCGAGGTTAGCTCTGATGCTGGGAAATCTGCCGTGTGCCATCAGCCAGGGCAACAAGACCCTTGGCTAAAATTCGGGACAGGATTTGGGGATTTGAGGGCAGAGGGGCGACGAAGAAAGGGTTCCTAGAGAGTCTGGGGCGCTGTGACTGAAGTTTGTCTGTGTCTTCTGAGTCATAGTCTTTTGTATTCTGGCATGCTAGGCCTGAGACGTAATGTCTGCTTTCCGGACAGCCAGACGCTCTAGACTCTACTGGATATGCGAGACCTGCAGATTAAGGTTGTCCACGCAAAGCTTGTGGGAACATAGACTTACAATGAACAAGTTAGCAGATCCCTACCTGGCACCCAATCGGGCGATCCGATGAACTTCATAGGACGGTCACCGGTAATTACGGGGATGCCCAACACCGGGAAAAGCTGAAAGGCGCATTTCGCTCGTGGGAGCTTCTGACCCCTTGCTTTGCCAGGATCGTGGAGGTGGCGTCGCTCTCAGTTCGGAAAGGCGTCGTGGTCGGCAATGCCGTGCAGCAGCAGCTTGACTGAGCGGGGATTTGATTAGGTGGTTGGGTTCAGCTTCAAGCGCCCAACAGGTTTTGGATGCTTCTTGGAGATGAACGTTGCAAGCCTTGATTCCCCCTCTACCTGTGTACTGCTACTATGCTCCAGTGCTGTCCGTGCTCACAGGCACGAAAGCATGCGCAACCGCTTTGAAGAGGCTTGGCGGGAGGGTTCCTCGCCAAGCGTCGAACCGGTGTCTGTGCATGCACGGGTCAGTGTGTGTGTGTGTGTGAGAGAGATCGTAATAAGTGTAATTTATGCTTCGGACATGCAGCGACCCTTGTCACAGCGTGCTCAACCTGGAGCCGTACCCAAAGCTTTTCATAAAAGATTAGGCGCACGCTTCCCATGTCGGTGGGGGTGCAGGTCTTGATTTGTGGCGACGACCGCACGGATGAGCCTGCCGGCTGCAGTTAGGCCCTGCTGAGAGCTTGGGGGTGCATGGCTCAAACGCGATGACCGTTCTTTCGTGTATGTGTATGCCATGCATGCACCTGTTAGGCGCGGGCTAGTTCTTGAGAGTCGTCATGAGGCCAGTGCAGACCATGAAGCAGCTGTGAATTTCCTGGAAGGTTTGTTCCTGTGATCAGCTGCGGGTACGTTGTGCACTGGTGCTTTTGCCTGCCGCCATACCGGCTCCAGCGAACATGCAGCAAACATGAGGTGACCCCGGCCCCGGACCCGAAAATTTCCCGACAGAGGAGTGAACCCGCTCCCTCCTAGCCCGCTTCAAAAGACAAGAAGCCTGGACGTAGCAAGCACACACAGGTGTTGAAGCTTGTTTTCAAGGAAACCTCCCGGCAGCCTAAACCTTGATGCCAGCCACCTGGAGCAAGCAAAATCCTTCGCGCCTAGAGCAGACCTCTCTGAACTGACGCATCTGAAGCCAGTAAAGGAGAAGACAGCATTTGGAGACGTTGCGCCCGGCTCTCCCCCTCTAAGGAGGGGGGAGCTCCCGGGTTTCCGGCCACGCCATGCCGGCTCCACCAAGGAGCCGCGAGGTCCACAGTACAGTACTGTGCATTCCAACAGAAACGGGGCCAGGGCTGGGGGTGTGCGGATGTGGATGTGGATGTCCTGACCAAGTTGCAAGAATGACCAGCGGCTGCAGGATAGGGTTCTGCGGTTACAGACAAGAATTCAGAGTTTCGGATGGGCCAAGCACGACAGGCGAAGCTGCCTTGCACTAAACACCTTGAAAGAACACTTTACCCTGCCCAAGCCAGACTCGCCAGAGAATGCTTCTCTGTCGATCAAGGCACATCTCGGAAAGCCATTGACAAGTCCGCCCCACTGCCCCAAGCAGCATTTGTTGTGGCTTCCATGGGAGCCTGTAAGTCAACCATGCGTACTCTACTACAGTCGCTCCTGTGCATTCCTACTGGCCAATCTACCCCGTGGTCCCCAAGAAGCAGTGTCAGACCAACATGATCCGCAAGAGCAGCCCGTAATTGTAAGAACCCGAAGGCTTTTGGGAACCGCAGCAGCCACCCCTAAACCAGAACCATACCTACACGAACGCTTACCGCGAACCCATTTTGTAGGAGCCTTCATTAAGAACCCACAATCAAGGAACCCTTAAAGTGAACCCAGCAGGTGAAAATGCCAGCCTGCTCTGCGGAGTTCAGTAGGCTGCTTCGACTCCTCGCTGTGGAGCATGTCAAGGACGTCCTGGGATGTTTTGGGCATTTTTGGGTTGTATTAGGGTGCCAGGGCGCCGCTATTTTGGGCTATTATTTGCGGTTGAGGTTTTTTGGGTAGCGTCTGTGCTAAGTCGGTCAATCAGCATTTCGAGCAGAATCTGTGTATGTATATGCACACCCCTCACCTTCAATCAGGAGTACTATGCCCGTGACATCTCGTTTCATGCATGCGGCTTTTCGTACTGGTAATAGAGCGAACATCTAAATGGAAACTTCGAGCTACTCTTGCTCCCAGGTCCAAGGACGAAACTTTCGCTCTCCCAACGCACTAGCCACCCTGCTGCTACTCATCCCACGTGTATCATTGCAGCTAGGGTCTCCCGCATGTACTTCTTGAGCCGTTAGCAGGGCTGGCTGACAGGCCATGCCAGTTACTGCTCTTTCCGCACCGGGCGACCCAGTACAACGGGCTGATGAGCTGGAGACAACCGCAACCTGACCACCTTTCCAGTCATTACCATGCATAGTATGCATATTCCGTATTGGTATATACACATACCCAAGTATAAGCAAATGCATACTGTATGTAAATGTCTATGTATGTGTACATATATATATATATATGTATGTATGTATGTACAGTACAATATATCTGTATACATGCATATATATATATATATATATATAGATGTATGTGTGTCTCGGTACATAAAGATTGTATGTGACTTCGGCCTTCCAGTCCCCAACTCTTGGCTTACACTGCACTGTGCGCAGGAAATCAATGCTGCTCAAGCGACTCAGGCGGCCCCGATGGCTCCAATATCGGCCACGGGGCCATCCACCCAGTCGGAGAAGCAGGTGACGGTTGGAGAGCTTGTTTGCGATGGTGGTGGAGTTGGGCTTCTGGGGTTTCGGGAATGCTGCACGAATGCAGGCGAGCCAGACGACCCTGGTTCACACATAATCAAGGACGTGGACCAAGAAACAAGGGTGACACTCGCGAATGCAAGAGAGCCCGAACTTGCGACGGGGTGTTGGGACAGAGCTCACGTTGCTTGCCCTGTAAATAGCAAGGCGACCGTTACATGCGCTGCACAACTGTGAGCACGCGTGGCACCATTTTTGCTGCGCTCTTGATATCTCTTGATGCTCGTTCTGCCAACAAAGGCGACTGTTTAATGCACCCTGGCTATGAGCGCTGGTGGCACCATTTATGACTTATGACTTGCTACACTCTTGATACTTCGGCACGTTGCATAGATTCCTCATGCTGACCTGCTTCTGCGCGCCCATCGTAAGATGCAAAGGGCAGAGATCGAGGGCATCTAAATCTCCGATGGACGTCCTTTGCGCGGGGAACAGTGTCACTTCCTGTAGACCCAGTGTCCGTCGGTGTCTGAACAACTTCCTGTGTGAACTTGCTTGCAGCATATTTCCCCGAACAGATCGCGCACCTTCAGCCGTCCAACCGTCTGATTTGCAACTCCTGCAGGCCACGGTGACATTGCCGCCACTGCCAGAGACTTCATCTCCAGAGTCTCCTGATACCACAGGCACATCAGTCGCGAGGACGAGGTTGCCAGAGAATCTTGTCTCCCTCTGAGCAGACTTTGTCGATCACAAGTTGAATCCAACAAGTAAGGAGCTAGAACAAGCGAGAGGCGTAGGTGTGGTGGTGCTGCTATGGGTGTTGTGCCGAGGATTACCATCATCCGCAGGGACGACTCTCCAGCAGAGGAAATTCGCGGGAGAGAAGACCGGCCGAGAGAGAGAGTCTTCTCGCGGCAGGGCTCACCTTGCGGCGACTTGGACAAGATTTTGCTTTTTGATTGGCTTAACATCCTGCCGACTCGCGTAGCTGAGCACATGTTGGCATCTTCAGAGGCGACGAAACTCGGGGACGTGAGCTCCGCGAGAGGGAGACGAGCAAAGACCGCTCAGGCAATCGTCGGCTGTGATGGAAGAACTGCTTGAATATTCCTGTTTCTGGCGACATGGGGTTGTCCCCGTTGTCATCGCAGTGTTCGGTGGGGCTGATCCTACGAGTATTGGTGCTACTGTTGGGGCAGGTGCGTTTTTGCATCGAATTCGGAGCGAGGCTGCCCCTTCCTGCTGCTTCGTTTGATGTAACTTGAAGGTGCCTCGGGACTTGCATAAGGCAGGAGACATTCACAGACAACAGAGCTCGCATATACTTCGTTTTCGAGGAGACTCGAAGGCACCTGGACCCAAACTCGAGACAGGCTTCCCACGCCCAACGGCGCTACCAGGTTGCAGCCCTCCCTTCTCAGAGATATTTTGTGGTCGATATGTACTTGCCCAGGCAGCCCCTTTTATTGAGTACAGCAGCAACCGAAGAGCAACTTTTCGTCAAACGTCAAACGCCCATCGTCGTACTGTGCAGCTCAAAGGGGTGTATACTCACCCGAACCTGAAACGTAAGCCTTTGAAGCAGTTATTTCCATAATCCCTTGTTTGGCGCAGGGGAGCCTAGCAGAGAGCGGGCCAGCAGCGACTTCCGGAAGCCTCCTGCAAGCATCCCAAGCTGACCCAAGATGCAAAACTACTGGAATGGAGCAGAATAGACTACCTATATTGTCCTCCTTTTGGGATGATGTCCAAGGGATGCACTAGTCAGCCACGACTCGTGCAAGAGAAGCCGTCATGGCATTGCTCCTCACAAGCCTAAGGAGCAAAGTTGCTGGGCCCCCATGTGATGAGAGCTGAAGATTGGTTTCGGGTACAACGCGGAGCTTAGGCCGTTTAGGGCTCCAGTTCGCCTCACGATAGCCAGCTGAGGTCCCCATCGAGTGAGATGGGTGGATCTACCCAGCACCGTGGCGACGTCAGCGTAGAGGCTGCCTCTGCTGCGGGCATCTGCGCATGAAGATGTTGCTGCCTAACTAATTCGTGTCTGTGACGATTGGAATCCCCCGGAGTGGAAGGCCGTATGGGCCATAGGGGGGAGTAGCAAAGCGACCAGGGAAGTTGGCTCAATTCCATGGAGCACTTCGATCAGTTCGACCTGTCCTTCGAGCAGGAGGTCCCTTTCGGGCTCTTGGGGTTTTAGACAGCTGCGAGTTCTGACCGTGCAGCTGGCTCAGAAGTCGGGGATGCGTGTGCGCAAAGCTTTAGACGATCTAAGTCCAAGCTCTTGATCTGCATTGAATCCGCACACCTAGATAAGCAGGCCGAGCAAGAAGACACAGAGACTTGGGGCCTAGGGATGTGGGCAACGAACCGCTTGACCCAAGCATGTCTGGCCCTGCTAGCCGCAACCGCCAGCCGCAGGAAGTCGAGAGCGAAGACCAAAGCGTGAACGCACGCCTTGCTGCCTTTCTTCAGGGGCAGGCGGCCAGGGTTCTAAGCCTTTAAGCTTAGATGGGAGTTTCCGAAAATAGGGGACCCTAATATGGTACTCTAAATAGTAGGATCCTTATTATAAGGACCCAAAAATAATGTACCCCCAGTTTTCGGAAACTCCCAGATATCAAAAAGGTTAGAAGGTCAAGTTCCAATGACTGGGATCGGATCGGATGCCAGCAGCCCGCTTGGAAGCTGATTTGTGCCGCTCCCGGTGGTCTCGGGGTCCAGAAGGATTGAGGAATTTTGATGAGCATACATCCAGGCTACGCGAAACCGTCGGGGTGGTTTCAACCTGGAAATTGCAAGTTCATTCTCATTCAATCTGAAGTAGTCTCACGAACGGCGGAAAAGTTGACCCTAGACAAGTTCCCTGCGGCTTCACTGTCAGTTACAGCAAGCGACAGCAGCTTCATGTTTGCTTGCCTGAGCACGAATGCGCTGCCCCGTCCTGCTGGCCTCTTCAGAGTAGAGCCGACCGGAAAAAGGAGCCGAAGTGCACGCGCATGTTTCTACGAGCATTTCCAGTCTCTACACGAGAGGTTAGGGACCCGAGTTTCAAAGGATGTATGGTTTAAGATTACGAGCACTCTCTGCACTTCTGATGTCGGAGCTAAGCGGCCCCATGCAGCCTACAGAATACAGACCCATAGATGCAGACCGGCGTGGGCAAAGTGCTTTGATCTCATGGAGAGGCTTTCGAGTCGATGCTCTCGATCTTGTTGATTGCGAATGTTGCGTTCATGGCTTTCGAGATGCGACTTGAAAGCAGCTTAGGATTTGCTGTAGTTGAAGTGTTCTGACATTAAGGGGTGACCGTTTCAGAGGACGCAGATCAAGCAGTGCCTGAGGCGTTTTCAGATTAAGAGTGGTGGTGGCCTTGCTGTCGATGATACCATACGTGAACCCCAACTCTGCTTGCACAGAACCTTCGTCTGCCCCTCATCAATCCTCATCACACATACAGGGAAGGAGGCAACAGAAACACAACCGGAAGAGAAAGCAAGCAAGAGAAACACAAAAATCAAGCCGACCGGCGGTTCGTGCATGATACAGTATGTGCGAGCGAGGCAATATCTTGGCTCCTTGGCAGGGCCACTCGGCTGAGAATGGATTCAAATCGCTGGCAAGGATAGTGGGTACAGTCGTCTGGATAGGAGCTGCAAATGAGAGGAACCTTATCGGCTCAGGTACCGCATTGGGAAGTACACAGATCTCTTCCCCTCGGAATCTGCTCGGCCCACCATGAACCAGGTCCTGTTGCTTGGCTCGGGCTTGTGAGGGCGGCCTACTTGTTTATGCGTCAGATTGTTCGCCGCAGTTTCAATGGCCGTTGAGGTTGATCGGAGACCTGGTCTTCACCTTGATCTTCGCAGTAGATGTTACGGTGCGCATCATCGTGCTTCGCTGTCGCTTCTGGCGAGCGTTCATGACCCTTGGCAGATGGAAATCCATGCAGCAAACGAAGCCCTAAAGACTGGCCTATCCGAGTATGAAAGCGCGTATAGATTTGTGCTTCGGACTCGGGAGTAGAAGTGCTGAGAGGTGCCTAACTACAGCAGGCACCGTCTGGTAGCCCTTAGCTGCCATCTAGCCGCTAGCCGGCCCCGACGACCCCACACATGTGGTGGGGTGAGGGGTGTTGCCTCGCAGCGTCCAGGAATTGGATCGATGCTTTTGTGGTCGTTACCTCCTCGATCCAGTGGTTCTTCCCAAGTTTGCCTCACGGTCATATTTGGTTGTGAGCTTGTTGTGGCTTTGGACTCCGGATTGCAAAAGACGGGCTTCAATCTTGGACGCAGCTTTGTCATCTTCAGCCCGAGAAAGTTATTCAGCCCTTCGACATGCCGCCAGCTCTAGGTCGATAAACCCGATCTATCTGCGGTTGCTGCGACTCGGAAAGCTGGCAAGGGCCTTGCGCATGGTCACCATGTCGCCGCTCGTCCAAGGGCAGAACACGGACTTTCCGATGGCTTATGTGTGTATAGTTTCGTTAAATCAACACACACACACACAACAGAGTACCAGAACATGCAAACGCACAAGGCGTTTGGAGGTTGTTGCTTGCCAGGGGCCGCTGAATCACAAGTCCAGCGAAGTGGCCACCATGGCAGCATGATCAACGACTGGAGTCAAATATGCTTTCTTTCGCCAGAACTTATGTTGGAAACTCTTTGGCAACACGGGCCATCAGCCCTTGTAGGAGCTTCGCAGAAACCGCAGAGCTTCAACGGAGCATAGGCCCTAGGTGTTTTCTCCTCCCTGCCTGGTTCTCGAATGGAAGGAAATCCATGGACTCCTTGCAGCTTCTCCTGAAGTGCTGCGCATCCTCAGTGGACATGCTTTTTTGGCCTCTCGTCCTGGAGCCGACATGCGCGGCAGATTTCATAAACAATTTTTGCGTGTGTTCTAAGCATTTTAAGCTGTATAAGATTTCAGGTCGTTCTGCCTGCTAACATTCATCCAGTGCATTGCGGGCATGATCGTCGGCGCTTTGGTGCGCGAATTCGTCACGGATTCCTGGCTCTGTGTAGGTTTGGTTTAGGTATCGCAGAGTGTAGCTGGTTGTGGGCATGCTTTGCATCCCCATGGGTTCCAAGAACTTGTTGTTGCATCTGTGTAAATCGAACGCCTGCTTGACTTGATGAAGTTGGCAGATACAGAAATACCGGGCCTGAAGAACTGACGAGGGCCCATAGAACCAGCACCCCATCCGAACACCCAGACGCTGAGCTGAAGCCCTAGGGCCATTGGCCCTGAATGCAAACCCCCCTGACCTTGGCGGTGGATTGCAGCAGATTGCTTCAGGATGATTCGAAGCTTATGGAAGACCGTCAAAGGGTTTGGGACTATTACGGGACCTTCAGTCGGAGTCTTGGCAGCCTCTGCTTCTTGTCGATTTTTGTTTTTTGTGGTCGCAGAATCCTAAAAAACCTGTAAAACTCAGTAGTATTACCGACCTAGTCGGGAAGTGGTCTTGCGACCATCATGAGCCCTTTCAGGACGTTTCTGACGATGTTTGAAATATTATTCGCTACCAGGCTGTTCAATGGTACACTTTTTTACTTTCAGGTTTCTGGGTTCCTATTTTAAAATCAGAAGCCTTAAAAAGTATATGCTTTTCCCAGTGGGTTACTGAACAGCCTAGGCTAACTGGGGGCCACCTTGTCGGGCGCTCGTCGACCACGTGGACGAGGCGTTCTCGATCTTCTTCTTGGTCTACCGGTGCATGATAGGATTTGCTGTGCTGCCGGGCTGCACCGAACAAAAACGGTGCCGTTTCGTGCTCCGAGGCCGTGGCAGGAGTTGACAGAGAGCTAAGGGGCTTAGGCTGATGCTTGGGATTTGGGTCGGTTCTGGTTTGCGCTGTTGATGGAAGCATTTGTTGCCACACTACTGTCAGCCGGGATCCCCTGGCTCAACCTGTTGGGGGCTTCAACATGGAGCCTCAAATGTCTATTCATTAAGCCTTGACCTCTTGAGCTCCTAGGTTGAATGTCGTGAATGCAGTCTTCGTTCAGCAAACCATGCTTCTGGCAAACAATGATGAAGACTTGGCCTTCAAGCAGAAGCAGAAAGACTGGGCAGCCTGGTGTGATGGCAGTATTTTAGGTCTTCGCCAGGAGGTGCTTAGTGGTGGCTGCGAAACAAAGACTCAAGCAACGAGCTCCTTTCGGGCCCTTTGTATTTGCACGATCGTCGATGTAGAGTGCAGGTAGCGAGGGTCCCGGATCCGCGGAAATTGCCGCCAGTGCTTCCCCCAACATGTCGACCAGGTTTCGACAAACGTCCCGAACGAAGGACCTAATAGTCATGCAACGCGTTACATGAATAGGCAAAGAACTTGATGAGGTGCTGATTCCGGATGCAGGTTTTCTTCACCGAGCCTTCGAAATAAGCACCCACACAACTCTGACTGTAAGGCCTGGTACTCGAAGAAGGTGAAAAGGCTGTTTAACGCGATCGACACCTCTGGAGACGGCTCGATAACGCTGGATGAGTTTTCACAGCTGGCAGCTTGCCTTCTGTCGGGTTAATGGAGGAGAGTAAGTAGCCTTCCCAAATCGCTCTAAGCCAAGCGCCCTAAACCCGAACAGCCTCTGCTTGGCATCCGCAGGATGGAGGACTTGGTTTAGCTAAGATTCTTGCACATGATTCGCGTCCAGGAGTAGGCTCATAGCTTGCGGGCTGTAGACCCAGACGCCGAGTCTCGGCTGTTTGTGGCTGATGGCCTGCTCCTGCCATCTTTGCTGCTCTTCTTCGTAGCGGACTGTTCGTATCCTCCCGTTTCCCAACCGTTGTTTTGTGGGGAGGTAGTGGGTCATGGAGTCATGGCTGTCCAAAGGGAGCGAGACGGTCATCTTCTCAGATCCTTCGTCTTTCCGTTCTCAGGTCCAAAGTCCAAAGCTGAAATTTTGGATGAGCCAGCTCGAGCTGCTCGGTGGAAATCCGGGAAGTGCAGCTCAGGCTCAGGCAGGTCTTAGCATCGCTTCACAACCGTTTTCTTCTTTGGGGGCAGAGTGGAAATTATGCCGAGGTTAGAGTACCACGACCTTTTGGGTCTTTTCGAAATGCTTGATGATGGAGACGGTGAAATATCAATTGACGAGCTTCTCGGCCGCAGCAAAGCTTCGGCCACTTGCAGCAGTACTTCAGCCATCGACCCTCGAGTCCTCAGCTCACCAGCAGCCACAACCAGGACAGCAGTAGGGCTACTTTGGCCGACGTACCATGCACACCACGAGAAGTCCCAGCCCCATGATTCCTCCAGCAAGGTTCCTCGAGAATGCCAGAAGATTGAAAGGGCCTGCCAAGGCTTCCTTGGAATGATGGAGCCTAGAATGACCAGTGGAGAAGGGTTGTGATCATTGAGTCGAGCTGTTTTCTTAATGTGATTTAGTAGCGCCCCGGGCGCTTAGAGCCAGCTTACCGCATCTTCTGACGGAGATATGCAACTGCAGATCTGGAAACCGCAAACCCTGGCAGCTGTGTCCATGGAGGCCATCGACATGTTCCGCATGGAAACGAAAGTCGAGCTCTTGTTGGCGCAGGCTGGAGTCCAAATAGATCCAGTGTCGTTTTGTGTAGATTTCGATGCCGGTCGTTTTGGTCGGAAGCTCGGTTCGAAAGCGCGTTCTGTGTGGAAGAGGTCACAAAGCTCCGTAGACAAACTGGCTTTGTGCCTTCACTGGTACCGTGCCAGGTGCTGGCAAATACCTCACCCAAGGCTGCACGCGCCAATACCAAGACTCCTAGCACGCATTTGGACACAAGTGATCAAGAGATGATGAGTACACCACTGGTCATGCCAATCAGAACAAGGAGGAACAGGAAGCTACACGTGGTGGAGGCAATAGATGCTATCATGATAACTGATGATATCTGTTCTTCATAATGATGATGATGATGATAGTAAATCTGGAGCTGCTAGCTGCTACGACGATTTTGTTTGTGACGGTGATGCTGCTGCTCCAAGCCGGCTCAGGAATTTCGAGTCCTTGTTCAGGGCTGCCGGCATCTCAAGGGAGAGCCATGGCTTCGGGAAGGCCAGTCAGCCAATCTTCCAAAAGCTGAAGAGCCATTCTCGAAGGGCTTCGAAAGAAGTTCCAGCGACAAGTCTCTCTTTTGTTTGCGATGGAGGTTTTGAGGTGCTGTTAAGACCAAGCCTCAAGATTGTTCAAGCGAGGCAACCGTTTTTTCCGACTCTTCTGCAGGTGTTTGCCGTGGCGGAGGCTTCGTCATCTGAGCAAAATCCGTGACCTTTGTGCGCAGTGCGGTGATATGCCTTTTTGTTCAACTGGCTCCTGGCCATCAATGCATTTTGGTGGGAGCTTTGGGTAATTGGACCAGAGCGGGTGTAGATTTGCACACAAGGCGATTCCTTTCTGGCACATCAACGGGACACTTGCAGATTGGCTCGTTGAGCGCTACTTCCGGCTTTGCTACAAGTCTCTTTTCTTACCTCGTTTCACTAGGGCTTGGGCTTTGGATGGCACTTGTGATGCACTTGTGTAATTTCGGCATAATTTCGGCATGTGGGAGGTTGCAAGGTATCTTCGAGTGGAATGGTCAGGATCCTGCAGTAGCCAGCAAACCACTGCAAGGGGACTGGCTGGTAACGGCCGTCGGTCTTTGACCCTGGCGGGCATCCACGCTTGAAGTGATGTTCACTGATTGTGCGTTGAAGTATTGGTGCCAATAATACCCTTTATAGGACCCGTTGAAGTATTGGTAGGACCCTTGCAGTACCGAGTTACCCTTACTATGGGACCCTTTCATAAGGTTTAATTATGGCCCGTCAAGCATCGGATTGGAAGCCCGGCCGGCTTCTTGTGTCCGCCAAGCAAAGTTTCCAATGTCATACTGATTGACATTGCCTTTGGATTGGATTGGGGTTTGGTGGTAGCTTCCATTTCTCCCCCATTGCGGGCCACTACCATCACTTTACGAATCGCTGTCCCTCTTCAACACATTCCGAACACTCCGGGACACCACACATACTTCGAGAGTGATGGTTTCAGGATCATTTTCTTCAGTCTCGTCTGCCTCTTTGGCGGCCAAAGGCCTTTGGACGGAGGCGTCCGAGAGATCGCGGGTATGTCTCATAGGGCGGCTGAGAGAGCAATGTTGTGTTTTCCCATGTTCAGCATGTCCGCAGCCAACGGCTACCACATGCTTCTTCTATGCTGGGGTGATTTAGGCCAAATTCAGCCTTAAATGCTATTTTCATAGCATCCAGAGGTTGGAAAGCCCCTAAAGTACAGCTGCCGATTGAGGCATGCCAAAGTCTCACCTGCGGCGTAGTCCCAGTTCCAGTGTCGCTGAATCACGGGTTAGGACATCTTTATCATCTTCGTCATGCGTGTAGTCGTCATAGACATGACATCCCTCACATTGCTGGTTGTGTGAGAGAAGAGCTGTTCTTGTGCGTCGAACCCTTAACCCTGTCTTTGTCAGTTCTGCGGCTTCATCTCAGAATGATGACCGTCCTGACAACATGGAGTTGATGGCGAAAAAGGACCGAATTCCTTATGGCCATACAAGTTCTACGTACCCTCTGGCTACCCCGCCCTGCGCGGAAGGTTACCATGCCAGGTCACAACAACTAGTCTCCTTATGTTGCTTCCAACTGTGCCGCATCGAAGGTCAATGTTCCAAGAGGCGCCGAGCCACGCCTACACAGTCAAGGTCGGCCCCGGCGAGACCACCGCAAGGCCTTCGGGGTCAGGAACATGCAGTGTGGCCTTTTTGCAAAACTCCTATAGTGGGGCCAACAGGGGTTTTAGCCTATGCAGGTTTAGTAGGGCCAGTAGGGTTCCCATAATAGGGTTCATATTAAGGAATCCCTACCCCAAGAATCTTAAACCCCCTTTTTGGCCTCCCATCAACAACACAAAGCTTTTTAGCGCGAGGATTACTAGGACCAGGCCGGGGCCGGCTGCATAGAACGCTCATGGCGGCCGTCATTCGCACTCTCGCAGAGGTTCTTTGGGGGATGTCGAGCAGAGTTTCGGTGCTTGTGGGCTGCTTCCTCCGGCTAAGGTTGTTGGAGGCGAAGAGTTGATGTCTGTGTTCTGGTTAAGGACTTGAGTTTGAGTTACCATAGAGATCCATCAAGATGTAAGAAATTGGTGTTCTGGTTTCGTCGTGCATCATGAGCTTGAGTTCCTTCCATGGCAAGAACCCAAGTTTTGCCAGGTATCGATTGCCAGCTCCTGCCGACGTCCGGCATTTTCTCTCGCTTATCGCGGCGCCTTGTTTGTCAATCAGGAATTGAGCAGGTTCGGATGAAAGTAGGATTGGACGTGTGCCTCGGGAGCTGCATCAAGACCTTTCTCAGTCGCGTAGTCCGAGCTGAGGGGAATTGACACGGTGAAGTTAGACGGTTGAAGCATTGCCACTGCTTGTGCAACAGAGATGTGACGCAAGAAGCATTGCAAGGGTATGTGATGACAGTGGAAGCTTCAAGAAGTGGGTGTTCAGTGCCAACTTTCCCGCCTTGGTCTTACCTTGGAGTTATTCGACAAAGCATTGATTTATTTGACCCGAAGGTTTCGGGTCTCAGTACCGAGTCTCAGAGCGAGATGCCCACTTGGATGGCAGCACTACTTTCATTAGACACGGCCCCATGCTGCTGCACACTCTCCGACAACGTGCACGCTGTCCAGTTCACCCTCTTTTCGCACCCATCTAACTCAGAAGAGTTCTCCAAACCGAAACAAGCCCCAAGCCGAGTCCAGGACCAAAGCCTCGCAGAGGAAAGCCACGAGGAAGCAGAGCTTGAGTCGCACAAGCGAGGTTCGGCAGAGCTTATATGTATATGCACGAACACACAGAGACACCGGCACACACATGTGTATATATATATATATACAGACATGCTCATATGCACATGTACGTACGCACCATCCCAAACTCTAACTAAGTCTAACTCTCTGTCTCTCTCTCTCTCTTTCTCTCTCTCGCATTCCCTCGGATTCACATATAGTTGAACACGCACATACGGTTGGAACACCTTGGAGCATCCTTCGACCTGGACTCCCGATGCAGGTGATCAGCACCGAGATTCTGGAAAGATCTCCCGGTTCTATTCCTTCAAAGACGAGGCGCGATCTTCATTTAAGTGTCCAAGCATTTGTACGGGGGAGCGATGTGTTGAATGTTGAACGCACGGTGCCCCTGGCTTTTGTGCATGAGCCGAGCCGAACGCAGCAGAGACCACCCCTGTAAAACATATAGTTATGCAGTGATGACGGCACAGTGTATAGCCTGTGGCCTTGACTTGTTCGGGGTGAAGCCGTCCACCTGGCCAAGTTGTTTGCTATGGTCTGGTAGTTGCTGATGAAGACTCGTCTGTGACATTTCATGTAGCGTTTCGAGACTCGTGAGGCTCGGTCGCAGGAGAAGCAGCGCCGGCTCTCGGCTTGGAACAGCATCGAGTCGGTGAAAGATCCGGATGAGGTTTCCCAGCTGGCAGCATTCAAATTCCGCTTCTGTCTTAGGAGCTTGCCTGAGCTGTCAGATGTTGGGTCTAAGTACTGTAACAGAGTACTTGAACGGCCGGTTGGCTCCTTGTCAGCTGCCGGAAGCTGCCTCGACGCCTGCCGCACGACACGGCGAGGAGGACCCGCTCGCCGCCCTCGGGGAGACCGAGGATCTGGCGCAGGAGGTTTGATGCAGAGGCGCTCCCTTCGAAGGTTGAATTTATGAACACAGGTGTATATAGCGACTTTTTGTGTTTCGGGACCTATCTCGATGTCTGTTAGGTTTGTTTCTTTTGGGTCCATTTGCGGATGCTGGTGTTCGATGCTGTAGGCGCTAGAATTCGGCTTTGTCTTGTTAAAAATTGAGGCAGGGTTCGGCTCAGCTGCAAGGAAAGAACAAAGGTTCACGGAATGAGGTTCTTGACTGGTATAGAGAAGTTGATCATCATGTTGGGGAGCCTACAAGAAGCCCCAGTTGCTGCCAAGGTCTTAGCCTTAGCTATCCTGAGGAATAGTTTCACAATGTCACTTTTGTGGCGCCAGTCGTGCGCGGAAAGACTCCGCCGTGCTCCATTTTCCGGCATCGAGAGCGCAGATGGCGATACTCGTTTGATGATATTGTGTTTGCATAGCATTATGGCCTAGCATGGCATATGGGAAGTCGGGTCGGCTTTGAGAGAGCTTCGGAGGTCGTCCCGAGTTGCACCGAGCATCTATCGGTGGGATGTTGCAGGGAGTTCTCCAAGCTCGCAATAGATGGACTTTGCTGAGCAGTGCGAGTTTCCAGGTTCAGCTTTCTTATCGTGGGCTCCCAGAAACGATTTTTCTGGGAGCGCCCCATTCATTGCTTCGAGAGCAGCTTCGCTTCTGTGACACTGGAAAAGAAGCGAAGTTTGACTGGAAGGTCATGGCTGTGGATTTTGGGAAAGCTGCCCAGCTCCAGGAGATCTTGGAACTCGGTGATGTCGTGCCTGGATATCAAGCTCGAGCATAGGGTTGGGAAAAGTGTTTAGGAGTCACACCATATGGGGCTAGTGACTAGTGGAAGATGTTTGTCAGATCTTTGCTACCTTGAAGTTTAAACTCGACAGACAAAGTACCGATCTTCCTTCAAAGCTGGCTGACCACAATGAGGCTATCCTGGCTAGGACAACGCACTTAATGCCCCATGAACATGAATATCCGCTCGAAACCATAGAGACCCTGGACGTCGCGGGGGTGATGAAGAGTTTCTTCTTTCACACCGGCCCCCTTTTGGCTCGAGTTTAAGGCTTCGAGGCCTCGCGTAAGTGGAATCCCGCCCCTTATCTCAAGCAGGAAACCCACAACGTGAATCCACACTTGTAGAATCGTAGAGTCTGCCACTGAAGTAGTGGGCTTAGGCTTGGGACCTGTTTCAGGGCGGACGGCCAAGCTCCAATCCCGAAGCCCGAAGCC
This sequence comes from Symbiodinium sp. CCMP2592, assembly GCA_905221615.1. Taxonomy (NCBI): domain Eukaryota; class Dinophyceae; order Suessiales; family Symbiodiniaceae; genus Symbiodinium; species Symbiodinium sp. CCMP2592. The sequence continues at coordinate 400,446 of CAJNDT010002435.1, forward strand.
GAACAAACCACCTGACTAAAGAAGTTCAAAACGCACTAAACTCACTTAACTTAAGCCCTCTCCTCCCGATTGCATCCCGTGAGCTGCAAAGTCTGTGCCAGACCGGGGCTCATAAGGTGCAATCCATTTGCTCTTGCTGTTGGCATTGTTGACAGGGTGTTGACGCCATGCTGCGAACCGTCGCTCTTTCGCTAGTCTTGGCCGCAGACGCAGCAGCGACTTGGACCGTTTAGCCCAAATCATGTGTTGCTGGAAGATTGCCATGAACAGGTCAATGCTAGTAATTTAGGAAGAGCCGATCAGCTGCTCCGTGGATTCATAAGGTGCAAGTACGTACTTAGCTTTCTTAATACACTGTATGCTCAGGTGGGCGAAACTCAACAAGTTGGAATTCGTGTTCTTTGTGTTGCTGCCCCTGCACATTCTCGAACCGGCGGCACTGGCTTAACTCTGGCAAATCCATAGATAGTTGAGGCACAGTTGACGAGGCAGGAGATGGTGTTTCGGAGCAAATGAAATACCCCACTCGGGGTGGGGGGGTTGGTGCACCGGCAGACTCACCATTGGTTCGAGGCCTGGCGAACGCTTGACCTGCAAACACAGGCATCTACTTGGCGCTGCGGCGTTGTCACAGCTTTACTCGTCTTCTGAACGAAAGGGAGTGCTGAGGAAGTTGTGTGCACACTCTTCGTAGCCGGCCTTGAGATGCAACCTCGAGACCGTAGCCTTCGGAGTGGCAGGTCACCAAGACCCCGATTCCTCAAATGCGGTCGGTCCAACCACCGTGTGTGGGGGTACACGCTTATATATATATATATATATATACATAAGCCAGAACACTCTGCGGTTATGCGTTTGAGATTTTGCAAGTATCCGTGATTGCATCGGGTTATATTTCGAGACGCGGTTGCCCTGCGGCGCTGCCACAGGTGTGCTAGGAGACTGACAGAAGCTCTCATTACACTTATGCCGGCCCCCTTTTCTGATATGTCCAAGTTCCGTCCAGAACCTGCCGAAGGCCGCAGAGGCTGCCCTGCCTGCGCCAGGGCCATTATCGTGTAGTGCCTGTGGCTCTGCTGTGTTTTAGTTGAGAGGATTTGGGAGTTGGGGTTCAGGGTTGCTCGCCGCCCTACTCCAGCCAAAGCGATGCACTCAGAAGCCTCGCAACAGCTTTGGGTTTGAAGCTAACTGTCTTCGCCGTGAAAGCACCACAAGAATTAACAGCGAGGCCTCTGGGCGGCCAAAGCGCTGCGGGCGGCTCTACTGGAGAAGATGCCAAAGCCAGGGCTCTCAGCTGGGGCAATTTCGGGGATCTGCTGGCATAGTTAATCTCCTCTCGTCGAGAGTTCAGTTCAGACTCGGAAAGTTTCTTCAGTCTTTGTATTTTGGTACTCGTACATATATCTCTCAACCTGTTTGTGTTGTGCTTTCGCCGTTTGTGCAGGTAGAGTATAGGTTCGTGATGGTGTTTGCACAGTGTGCGTTAGGGTTCCTTCGTAAGGTGCGTCCTCTGGCCACGTCCTGCAGCACCCTGAAGCAGACAGTGTGTCACACCCTCCCATCCTGAGATGTTTGCCGGGAATGACATGCTTGAGGAATTGATAAGCTTCAGTTTGCCTCGAAGTCGGCGTTGCAATGTCGGGGTGATTGCAACGAAGACTGAGCAGTCACCGACCGATAAAGCTGTGTCCTTTCCCAAATTGTGCGGAATGTCTGGTGCTTTCTCCTTGCATAGGCTCAATGCCTGATCCAGGCGTGTCAAGGCAAAGCAGAGAAGGCTCCTAGCGGAGGAGGCTTCCCGACTTCCCGCACTCAGACCGAGCAGCGTGGATGATGTGTTCAGGCATTTCGGATTTTGGAGTCGCCACGTGCAAAACAGTCTTGTGAGTGGGAACTCAGCCGTTCAACTGGTGCTGCGCAGTGCTTGTCTGATCACGGCCTCCGATCCCAAGCTTGAAAAAGAGCCTTTCCCTGTAATATGCTTTCAAGTGCAGATGGGAACTTGGGAACTGGGAGGCGGAGGTAACTACGATCAGCATCATGGCATGACATTTCATCGAAGGTCGAGTTACTTCATCAATAGAGCTGCCCAGCGAGCTCTGTGACGCAGGCCCTGGCTGGCAGCGGTGCTGCCGACGGTGGCGCTTGCGCCCAAAAGCGCTTCCCAAAACAGGCCGGGTGCTGCTTGAGCCTCGCCTCCTCGATATCGACTCTGTCTTGCCGGTCCCAAGAGCCTGCCATGTCAGACCTCTGAGCGCTGAGTCGCTGAGTCTCGGTCCCGTTGACGGGCTTGTGGGGGTGCCTGCATCCCCGAGGTGGTGCTGTGGGTGCCTCCGTCCGGGCAGCAGCTGATCTGAGAAAGCTCCGAACAGCTTCAACGGCAAAATGTCTGTTTTGGGCAGTCGCCCCCGTTTTTCCCAAGGTCGCCGCCCAGCTACCAAGACTTCAATGACGTTCGTGGTGGCAAGTCGAACTCTCTCACGCCCCCTGGAAGCAGCTGCTGGAGTCACCTTCTTTTTTCAGTTTCCCTGAGCCGAACTTCCGCTGACGCTCCGGGTTGTCTTCTTTCAGCTGCTCCGGAATAGATGGATGAACTAGTTCCACCAGATTCCACCAGCCTCAGGAGCGAGCACTTCCAGCTTTTGGGGACCAGTGAGGCAGCGAAGGGCAACCTGACGGAGTCCCAGCTGATCATCCGATTTTGGTGGAGCCTACCTGGGCTTGCAAAGGAACCCCGAGCAGCATCTAAGGAGCTCTGTGCCACGCTCCTGAGGCAGCGGCTGGAAGCGGGAGACGTTTCGGGAGTTGCCCTATTCTGTAACCCTTCAGGCAGAAGCGAAGGCATGCAGAGGGACTAGGGGCTCGGAATCGGGCCGCATGCCAAACCCTGAAGAGCCATTCTTGGAGCCCTGCCTGTGCCCGGGCCCGCCGCTCGCCGGGACAGGACCCTCCAAGAAGACCTTGTCGACAAGGCGGCTCGCCACGAGGCTGGGCCGGGGCCGGTCTCAGTCACTCGGAGCCTGAAATCTACGGGTCTTGGGTTTTCATCCAGTTGAGTGAAGCTTCTGCAAGCTCATCCGCCCTGGCTCAGGGCCGCATGTACGGCGCGCTCACGGAGCATTGGCTGTGCTTCCGGAAAGCCCACCTCTGCACTGCCAAGGAGCTCTTGTGGTGTTCTGTTTACTTCTTTCCGCTTGATGTGGACATGATACGGTGTCCTGACATGCAACTGGCATCAGGCTTGTGACAGAGTTTTTCAGCTGCATGCCAGGAGGCGCCTCCAGGTAAGGACGACGATGAGGAGGAAGACTTGTGAGATGTAAGGGCAAAAAAGCATCTTAAGCTCTCTTGAGTAAGCCGCCAAAGGGGTCACGTCGCGCTGACGCTAAATCCGCTTGGGCGGGATATGGTCTTGCGTTTATGGGAAGAGCCTATAGACTATAGTGACTATATGAGTCTAAGTTAACATGTGGGACGGAGGTCAGCGGAGAACTGCCGCTCCACGGTCGAGCGAGCCCAGGTGGATTTTCCTTGTTCCCTTAAGGGCATGGAACACCCATATCCCGAAGGCAGCACCGACACGCCCATGTGTTGGGAGCAGAGAAAAATCTGCACTTCCGCGAAAATCATGCTGGAGACTTTCTTGGCCCACCTGCTACAATGCGAAATCCTCGTGTCGAAATCCCAGGCAGCTTACAAGAGCTCGTCCGTTTATTGTACCCAGCCCCTCATAACACCCCATGCAGGCCCCGGGAGGCCCACACTGTCCAAAGAGTAGACAGAGATCTATCCATCGGTCTATTTGTTCATCTTTATCTACATAATATACACACACATATAAGCAGGTACATATCTAGAATTATTTGGATAGATCCCTGTGTGCATATAGATATACATCTGTCTATCTGTCGATCTATCTATCTATCCATATATATATATATATATATATCTATATCTATCTATCTTTATGGACGTAATATGTGCACAGAACCCCTGTAGCAACGGTCCGCGGTCCGCTCTGAGGCCACTGCGAGGCTTTGGGAGCGCCTGTGGAAGGTCGCATTAAAGGGGGCTGTAGAGCAAGAGGAAGAGGAGCTCAGCTTTTGGGGCTTTTGGGGTTTTGGCGTTTAGGGTTTGCGGATGGCGGTGTAAAGTAAAGGCCCAGAAGTGTGAAGACAGTGTAGAGGAAGCCATGTGTGTCATGGTTTTTCAAAGTGCAGAGATGATCTATGTTTTACAATACTCCAGTGAATTCATTCGGCTGTGCGGGGTTGAGCTCTCGCAGTCCCGAAACACAAAGCCAGGTGGAGGCTCCCTCACAGCCCGGGGGCCCAGCAGGGGCAAACCGCACCAGTTGACTTGCCGGTCTGCGTCGCAGCGAAACAGGACAGTGCTGAGACATCGACATGCCGGTACCCCTACGTGAACAACGTTTTCGTCCGCGAGACTTGCAAAGTGTGGTCACAACGTGTGATCGATCGAGGTGTTCCGTCGGGTGAGAGACGGCGGTTCTTCACCTGCCTGCCCACGAATTTCAATCGCAGCTGTTGGAAACAGAATTGGATTCCTGCCTCCAGATGCCTACAAATGATCCATGATCTTATGCACATTAGCCTGCACTTCGTGGGCCTTAATTAGCAAGAATTTGACCAGGAATTCCGCAGCGGTTGACCTACAGGATGTGCATGCTTCAGAAATATATGCAACCTGACCAGTAAGAGATGACCTGCGGCGGTTGATAGTCGTTTCCCATTGTGCCTGTTGCTCGTTCTTCCCCTCACTTTTGAGAATTGCTGCAACTTAACCCCACTTCTTGGTGTCAAGCTATGCTTCTCAGCGAACTGCGGTTTAATCATGGCTAAATCACAGTGTGGTTGTCCAGTGCCCACAAACACAGCGGCAGCGGCAGAGACTGCAGGAGATACAGCTGCCAAGACAAAACATTTAAGGCCATAATGTTGGACAAAGCGTGCAGCACAGCATAGCACGAAGGGCATGTCTGTACTCGTATAATATGTATGAAGAAAAGCAGTTATTGCAACAGGTTGCGACACTACGGTCGAGGGAAGCAAGTCGAGCAGTCATCGTTATGGTGAGGGGAGGGTTACAGGGTTACAAATAGCTACGTCCTGGTCGGATTCCTGGCTGTCGGAGTGTTTGCTTAATCTGCACAGCTGCACGTATGAACCGCCGAGCCAGCGTTCCTGCAATCCCTGAACCTGAAATCTCTCAGTATCGTATCCCTTGAGCTTTCCGCTTGGAGGGTTCTGGAGAGACCTTCCACCCTGTCCGACTCCAGCACCGATCGCAAGCACTACTAGTAATTCGAGCACCCGGCTTGGAATTCGGCTCAGTGACCGTAGTGATGCTGCTAGCTGGGAGAAAAAGTTTAAAGGAACCCTGTAACGAATTCGCTTCAGACTACTTGTCGTTTCCCTCCGGGACTTTGGATATGTGAGGGCGATCTAGTATCCCACCCAAGGCGTTCCAGCAGCAACGGGTAAACTCATCGATTTAACAACTAAGCCGTGGCTTCATAGAGTGGAAGGGACAACACCCCACAAACACCTGTAGCAGTTCTTGCTGTTGCAACCCGTGCAAATGAGAGTGGCCACAGTCTAGTGGAGCTGTTTGCCGAAGCCAGCAGCTGAGGTAAACCTTACGGGTCGTTTGACGAAAAAATCAAAAGAACAGCAAATGCCGTGGAGTTGATCTATGGATCTGGTTTGGGGCTTGGGACTGGTGCATGTTATCATGGATGTGGTGGTGTCTAGGGCAGGTGCACTAGCTTCCAAAAGAAGGATGGTACAGCCGTGCTGGCTGGGTTGACCGTGACAGCGCTGTCGCCCATGTCTGCAACGTTGCGAAGAACTGCATTGCGACTAAGCAGTTGCGAAGGCAACAACTACACATGAGAATTCTACTGGGCGTTTTGACCAAAAACTGCCCAGAAAAAATCGAATGCCGTGGAGTTGATGTACGGATTTGGAGACTGGTGCATGTGATCATGGGGTGCATGCATGTGGCGGTGTCTTGGCCAGGTGCACTAGCTGCCTGGGTTGCCTGTGAGAGCGCTATGGTAGAACTTTCCTCTTAGAGCTCATGGAGCTAGTTGACATTATTGACCCCTACCAGGAAAGGGCTCGCAGCATTTACATGCGCTTGGGGCTATGACCATGAATTCCAAACCTCTTCGGACATTTTCCTACGCTGCCCCATGGCTGCCGTCGAGTCCCCGGAGAAGATCATGCCCAAGCCCAAAGCGGCAAAAGTGCCGAAGGCCAAGGCCGCGCCTGCGTTCTTCAGCCCATGCGGCACAGCCGTAAGCCGTAGAGAGCCGAACCAAGCCGCGGAAAGTCGACCTAGTGTGCACCTAATCTGAGTTTGCGCTTCTCGATGCTCCTTATATCGGATAGTGAGTCAGTCTACGTCAGGGCCGGGACTTCGTTTTGGGCCCTGGGTCGGCAGGCCAGGTCTGTGTCGCCGAGCCGCGAAGCGCCGGGAAGCCGATTTGGCTCCGGGCTTGATTACGCAGAGAGCATGCGGTCATGTCTGGGCAGTAGCTGATTTTTGCGTGTTTGCATGGTTTGCATCCTTGCATGACTTGTCATATCTGATTAGTATTCGGAGCTGTGATAGTTCAGAATATAATTCCTTCGACAAATGGTGTGTATGCTCTGCACGGAAGGACGGTATGGGAGGGGGAGGAGGAGGAGTCGGAGGGGAGCGAATCCATATTGCATGCACGATGCGCAGGCGCAGGCGTTCCTCAGGTCACACTTTTTGCGCTGTGAGCTTCCTGCAACTCATCACCGCCGTTTTTTCATATACGTACGCAATCACGCGACAAGTCTCAGGACTGCACGCGAAGAAAACGGCCATGTCAAGTGCGTGGCATCCCAAGCCCGTCCGAAACGGATCTTGAATCCGACAATGCTGCTGCGGCAGCCAGCTCGAAATGTTGCGCACGAGGAAGTCGCACATCCAGCCGTGATGATCCCTTACGACAGCCGAGGCAAGATGACCGCAACTTCCGGCAGCTCCAGCGACAGGCGGGTTCAGATTTTACACTTGTATTTGACCTAGATTTGTATGTAGCATCTGCTAGACTGAATTCACCGGCACGCAGGAGCATGGATTTGCCAACGGAAGCTGAAAGGAAGAAGGGAGATAGTCAGTTAAGTCGTTTGCAAAAGCCTGTCAAAAACCCGAGCTGTCCACATTGACCAACATTCGGAGGCGGGCTTTTCAAGCGCTTCTCCAATGCCAGGCCAGTGAACCCCCTCAACAGCTTAATTGGGGCAGAAGCAGGGGTTGAAGCAAACGATGAGAGCCGGTCGTTTTGCGGGTTTGTGTCTATTCCAAGCAGCTGAGAGTGGGAATCGGTGCATCCATGATTGCATGCATGCATGCATGCATGCATGCATGGACGGATGGGTTTATGCGTACATGAAAAAGCCTCAGTCAAGCTCGAACCACAACGAAGCCAAAGCAGTGCCGGAGGAGAAGCACATGCAAAAGATTTTGCGCGAGCTGGATGATGGCGCCAAGGACATGACATACACACATACATGCTTACATACGTGCATGCAGATGTATACATCGTACTCATGTATGCGCATGGATCTAGTTGTGGTCACTTGAAGGCATATCAGGTAGAGCGCTGGGTTCGCTTGGCTCCAGATTCTCATGAAAGTCTTGTGCTGGGGTTCAGACGGCAGATTGTTTCGCAGGCCTGCCTCCCAGATCGAGTATGCACTTACTTATCGTCGGAAGCCAGAAGTTAAGCCGTTCTGCGCTTCCCGGTCCTCCGGCCATGTTCTCAAATCCTGTCTCCGGGCCAGGAGAGCTGCTGGGCTTGGTACATCTTCCCCACAGAGAAGGCGGGAGCCCTCTTCAGGATGCCATGCCATGCCATGGTCAATGGTCCGCTGAGACCGGAGCCCTTCGTCGCTGAGGCTGGGATGTGCGACTTTGATGAGACACGCATCACGGCCGAGAATGCCAAAGACTTATGCGATCCCGAGATCAATGCCTCTGCGGGCCACTGGCAGCAGTGCCTGCAGGAGATCTGTCGTCTTTTGGAGGCGGGGTGGGGCCGAACGGGTCTGGCACATGAGTCGGGTCTTTGAGTTGTTCTGTTACCTGGCCGAGGGCCCCTTCAGATGCTTGCATGTCTCTGCTGAGTACACCAAGCCAGTTGCCCGCCGCGCCCCGCACCAGGGAAGCCGAACTTAGTTGAACATAATCGCGCCGAGATCTGAGGTAAGTTATCGAAAGAGCATGGAAAAGCTTATGGGGCAAAGGGTTCAGACTGCATCTCACGGAACATTCTCCTGGTCGAGGAACGTAACGCGATTCCGCCGGACAGCCACGTTCTGCCTCGCATCGATCACGGCCGTGTTCACTGGTTCATCAAGCTTCTTGCTGAAATTCAGAAGTGGATGTCTGGTGTCGGGGTGACTGCTCACCGTTCCATCATCTGGAGTGCGACATGCTGCTGAAAGTGCGCCTCGGATTCCAGATGGTGCATGACATGAGGGTGCGAGGTGCATGGCCGGATCCTGTTCTCGTGAACTCTGAGACACTGCACGCGAACCTGTTGCAAGCCTTGTAACTTATGATACCTCCTATGAAGTACCATATTCGCGCGGGCGCTGTGAAGAAAGGCCTATGAAGAGGCAGCGGGAGTCATTCGGGCCTAGGTTCTGGCAAAGCTACGAACACTCGCCACGATGGATGCAAGAGGCCCCGGATGCTTGAAGCATGTACTGTGATCTGAATAGGCAGGGGTCTGACCACGGATGATTCGGTACCGTATACTGTCGACTCAAGACGAGCACCCCGAGCCGGAATCCACTGTGCCATATGCGCGGGCCACATGAGTTTATCGTTTGTCATCCAACGTTTTACTACATTCCTCACCTGGCATGGCAATTAGGGGGGTGGCACATGTCTCTTTCTGAGTTATAGTTTGGTGGCTTTCGGAAGCCAAAGCCCGCAAGTCCCGACTTCCGGTTCCGGCGCGCCATGGCTTCTGAGGGATTGCTGCCACGGCAGGATAGCAAAGATAGAAAAGGGGGTCTTACCCAAACCGCAGCCAGACTCATCCGCACCGCGTCCTCGCAGCTGGATGCTGTCGTGGAAAAGGCGGGTAGATTTGCGTCGACTACGAGGGAGGCGGCTTCGAACAACTTGTATAAGCAGGGTTCCATCAAGTCAGAAATCCAGTGGATGGTTATCCTTTGCGCTGGAGTTTTTGCCTTCCTTCTCTTGGCAAGGGTCTGTTCGCCGTAGTTCCGTGTTGCGCCCACCTATGTTGACATTCCAGAGCTGGGCATGGTTGAGGGCACCTTGTATCCAAGCGCCCGTGTATTCCAGGGCATCCCCTTCGGAGTTGCTCAGCGATTTCAACCACCAGAGCTGGCAGCTGCTTGGAAGCCCCAGACTCTGGTTGCAAGGCAGTTTCGACCCGCCTGCATGCATCCGAGCGGCTATAGACAGGAAGGTGTAAGCGAGGATTGCTTGTACCTTAACGTGTACACCCCAACTTGGGGGGTTGGGGACAAGCCAAACCCTGTGCTTGTTTGGTTTCATGGTGGCGGCTACACCCTGGGGGCTGGAAGTGACACTGCTCCAGACGATGCGGCCGAACTTGTCTGGAACCACAAGGTGGTGGTTGTAAGCACCAACTATCGTTTGGGCGTCTTTGGCTTTTCAGGATCAGAATCCTTGCGTGCCAGAGATAACTCGACGGGTAATTTTGGGATACAGGACCAGAGGCTGGCGTTGGCCTGGGTTCAGAAGCATATCCGTGCCTTCGGTGGTGATCCGGCGAGGATCACGGTGATGGGCTGGTCTGCAGGTGCTGCATCTATCTCGGTTCACTTGGTGGCATCAAGATCCAAAGGGCATTTCTCACGCGCCATCATCATGTCAGGTGGTTTTACCGATTGGGCAGCCTTGCCAATGTCAGCTGCAGAGTCTGCCTTTGCCTCCGTTTGCCGCTGCCTTGGCTGCGCCAAGACTGACCGCCGATGCTTGCTCGGAAAGTCTGCAGAGGAGACTATGAACTGTGGCAGTGGGCAATGGTATGGCCCTGTTGTGGATGGTGTCGAAATGACTGTAAGTCCCTACGAAGCCATCAAGACAGGAAGCCCTGTCGTGGATTTTTCCGTGCCAATCATCATCGGCAACACTCTGGGCGACAAGCTCGTGGATTTGGGTCCGAATGCAGATGATCACAAGCTCCGAAAATATCTTGAGACACAGATGTCGCCGGCTACAGCCGAGAAGGCGATGCGACTGTATCCTCTTTCGATCTTCAGAGATTATGCGCTGAGCATATTCCCAAATCAGTGGAGTGCCGCTTACTGGGCGGCTCGTGTGATGGGCGCAGACAAAGACTTTACGTGCATCATGCGGCGGGTCGTCCACCGATTCCACGAACACGGAGGCCAAGCTTTCTGGTATAGTTGGCTGGTGCCACAGGTATTCAACAAAAAGCAAATGACGGCCCTGAGGAAGGCCTCCGAAGCCATGGATGCAAAAACCAGTTGGGGGCAGCTGCTATCCTTGCCCTGGTGCCGGGCATGGATCTGACCTCGCCTTCCTCTTTGAGAATCCCTCGAAGATCGATGTGGATGGGAAAGTCGTGCAGGGGGCTATGCTGACGGATCGTCTCCAGGGAGCCTACACGAACTTCATTTGGTATGAAGGGAATACCACAGAGAATATCGCAGATGCACGTGAGTCTCAGGAGGATAGCCGCCTGATGGTGCCGCTGCCGGATTGGTATCCTTACGACCCCAAACGTGGCAATGCCATGCGCTTTGATGCTGGCGTCAGCCAAGAGGTGGAGCACTACCGTGCCGAAGAGTGCGACTTCTGGGATGAACAGCAAAAGATGCGCTGATGCCGAATTCATGCGCACGGGGCATGCCGAAGCATGCTTGGACATAGGTTTGCGAGTGTAGCCAACTTAAATTCAAAGAACCGTTGCGAAGTCGAGCAGATTGTGCCTGAGGGCCCCTCGATAGCACACGGCATTCGCATCAGTGTCGGCTCACACGTGCTGAGCTATAATAGGCAAGGTCTAAGCGAAAAACTGCTCAATTGGAGTCCTTGCCATCAGGCCCCCCTTCATCGCGCACTGCTGTGCGATCACAATGGCAATTCTGCATGCACACAGACTCCAAGCAACCTGAAGCAATGCTCCTGCGATTGAATGTGTATTTGGGCCTCCCAGTCTCTGGACATCAAAGTTCCGCCAAACCGCCGAAGGTGTGCCAGCGCCTGGAACGCTTCCAGTTCCCGCGGCACTGAGCGCTCTGGAGTCCAGTGCACGGATTCGCTGGTGCATGCATGGCAGACATAGTACAGTACTGCAGACTGCAGAGCTTGTCCATGGAGTCTCTCAGTGACATTAGCCATGCCCTCCTTTGCCAAGGTACAGTCGCATAGTGCTCCGACACAGTTACACTAGCCTCAGATACAGAGTGGAGTATTCCTTCCTCGCCGGTGTTCGCGTGCATGTGCGAGTCACACGGCTTGCAGTTGGTCAGGGATCAGAACAGTTTTCAGATCGTGGCTAGGGCAGAAGAAAAAGTACCACATCTGCATATGCGGCGGCAACTACACAAAGTTGATATCAACGAAGAAGTCAACTCGGAGTTTGGCCTCTCCAGCTGCAAGGGCCGTTCAAAGAGCTAGGCTATAGGCCTTAGGCCTTAGGTTGCTGCGCAGCATGGATCGCTGGCAAGGCCGCCTAGGACAGAAAGGTAACACGGCCCGGCTACATGTACAGGCGGGTGTGGGCTATCGCATCGGAAAAGGTGAGACGCTTTTCAGCATGCATGGCCTGAAGTTGGCTGTTGAACAAGGTCAACCTTGTTGCTGTTCCATCGCGCACTGCTTTGGTTGCGGCTTCTGTGACTATCTGGTTGACGAAGCAATCATGCACATTGTGGTTGCGGGGGTGTACATGTGTGGAGCCTGCGGCCGAAGCATGTTTGCAACACCGTGCCCTTTGACACAAACCTTGTTTTCACGATATCTGGACTTTGCCTGGGCCCCAGATGCATCGGCGAGTTTCACAATGATGTGTTGCCACCTGTTGCCATACTTTGGGCGGTGCTTGTTGTCTGTGGTGGTGCGAGGCTCACGTTTGCAGGCATGCGGGTCATCCTGGAGCCGCTGGCCCAGAATATTGTGCATGTGAATCAGCCTTTGGTTTTTAAGATTCCATTCTCACTTTGGAGTGATGAAGACGAGAAGAGACCCGGGAAAACAGCAACATGGGATTTCAGACAGATTCTTGCTTTCAGATTAGGCAATCTGTCACATCGCCGCCGGTAACAAGGCGTAGTGCTGTGTGCTGCAGCATCCGAGGGGTCTGATGCAACCGATACCGTTTGAAGGAGTGCCATGAACATGCTGCCTGTCTCCTCTTCGGCTTAAGGAGGTTTTTTCATCAGGCGGAATCATCTGGCTGGCTTCCCCTTTGTACAGTTCTCGACGAGATACTGTAGTGGCGAATGCCGCCGACGCAAGCGCAGGTGGAAGCCGCCTGCCTTCGGCCCGATGGTTCTGTCTTCTCGCTGCGGATTCCTCTGCGTAGCCTGGCCGTGAAAGGTGCCACCGGGATTGCAGAATGTGGAGAGCGACTAGCCCAGCAGTTGAGCTTTGGCCACTTCGGGGTGCCGGGCGAGGTGATGCCGCCGAGCGTGCGCTTGAGCGATGTGCCTGGCGTCAGCGTCATGGTTCTGCAGCTCCGCAATCCAGCGAGAGGGTTCTTGCTGGCTGTACGCCCGAGCAAGAGCCTGCCGCCCTTCCCGGAGAACATTGTTGCAAACCGCATGCTGAACAATAAGCAACTGCATGTTTTCGGCTGTGCTATCTTCGTGCGCCACGACTATGTCGCCCAGACTTCAACTAACAGCTATCTCCCAATTGGCATCTCAGAGGCAAAGGCATTGATCGCAGCTTTGCCTGGCAGTGAAGGACTTGTGGCCGAAGCCCAGCGGCTCGCGACAGCAAGAAAGGCAGAACGAGAGCTCGCAGAGGAGTTCTCGGCGAGGCCACTGGCAGCTTCGGCTTTGGCTGCTGCTGACTCTGGCCAGAACTTCAGCATGCGCTCCTTCGGCATGCCAGCTGCAAAAAGTTCGGCTTCACCACAAAGCGCACAATCTCTGGAGCAACATGGCAGAACGGGGGGATCTGCAGGTGGGTATGCAACCCAGGCTTCAGAGGCACACCCACAATCGAATCCCCGTGCCATGCACCCCAGCAGCAGGATCTTGCCTGGCAGTGGGCCTGCCGCGAAAAGTGCGGCTGCGCCACGAGCCCAACAATCTCCACCACAACCTTGCAGAACACGGCAAGCAAGTGCATGCTCCGGAAGCGGTGGGTGTGCAACCCGTGTCTCAGCAGGACATCAGCAAGCGGCGCCTGTCGTCGCTCAGCCCAGCCGCCGGAGCATGACATTGCCCGATCCTTGCCCTATCTGTGCAAACACCTATCAGGTGACACACCACATCAGACAGAAGGCGAGCTGTTGCAAGCAGCGTGTGTGCTCAGAGTGCAGCACAGAGATCTTGAAGCGAGCAGGCTTTGCGGGTCGTTCGCCTTGCCCTTTCTGCCGCCACACTCCTTTGCAAGTGCAGGATTCAACCTCCGATTCTGAGGATGAGAACGAGGTCGAAGCCGCACGGCAGGCACGAATGGCCGAAGACCACCAGCTCGCGCAGGTTCTGCAGGGCATTGAGGATGAGGGCATGGCCTCTTTTGCCAGTCGACTGGGACGCCAGAGATCGGCTCAGAGTCAGACATCGGGCAAGACCTGGGTATCCGTCGCTCAGGAAGGCAGAGTCAAAGCCTTGGAGGCAGAAGTTGCCCAGCTGAGATCTCTGCTAGGAGCGAGGCAGATGCCAAGCTTCAGGAGTGCAGGTCCGAGTGTGGATCTGCACAGACCTGGTGGCCCTAGCCTTAGCGGCTCTAGCTTCAAGACCGTTCTCTGCCGTTACCACCAAATGGGACGCTGCTCGAAAGGATCCGCTTGCTCCTATGCCCACGGAGCTGGGGAACTGCAGGCAGCCAGCGCCAGTTCGACATCGACGGTCCAGCGGCACCCAGCCAATTACAAGACTGTGCTTTGTGAATTCTTCGAACGAGGCTCTTGCAGGTACGGCGCTCAGTGTACCTTTGCACATGGCAGTGGGGACTTGCGAGCCTCCGCCTCAGGGCCGAACCGAGCAAGCAGCGCTAGCAGCGCAGTGAAGAATTGGCTTGCCGCACGCAGCCTCTGTTGTCAAGCAGGGCTGGGCACACATGTTTCTCGGAGCATGGAGGGTCAGACAGAGATTGCTGCTTGGCGCCGACGTCTACAAGACGCCAAGTCCAGAAGGCAACCTTTTTCCTTTCCTTCATCTCTCAGTGCAGCCGATAGGAAAGTGATCCATGTCCTTTGCGATGAGCTTGGCATCCGCCACGAGTCTAGAGGTGAAGGAGCTGGCCGTTGCATCTACATCTTCTTCGATTCTGATGCACCGGACTCAATCTCGGACTTTGATGGCGAGATCGATGCTTTCGAGTACATGGGCCACAACGAGCCCGAAGAGTATGATGACTTTTATGATCACTATGATTTGGTCGACGACTTCTTTGACGAAGAGTGAAGCTAAGTCACCCTTTTCAAAGTTGCAGTGCGCTGACAGCTCCGCGGAGACGGAAAATGCTCATGCAATTCCAAGCTTCTCAGCCTTGCACACAATTGAAGCACCCTGGCCTGTTTGCAGTGCTTGCAGGCCGCCGCATTGCGCCACCGGCAGAATGCACGGCGATGAGGGTGCGCCTGGCGGGGAGATGAAAAGAAGCAGAGAGAAGTTCGATAAGCTGTGCCCGTTCTGACCCGTACGGTAATCAAGAAGTCTTTCGATCTCCTCTCACCAAGCAGCCGCAACTTGATCAATCTCGTTGTTCCATGCGTGTCAGCAGACGAAGCTATGCTGACACACGGGAAACTTACGTTCTGAAGGTGTGATGCGAGGGTCCGTCCCCGTGGTAGCAGAATTTCAACTCAGCCATCACAGGAGGCCGGCCCCCCACCAACCATCCCGTGCCGCTCTAACCGGCTCAAACAGTGCCTAGAAGTTGAGGGTCCTCCTCGCCAGAGCGCGATCGAGCACCAGCGGCTTGGCAGTGCGAGGGAACAGGGAGGGCTCTTCTGGTCCTTCGGGAGAGGGACATCGGCTTGAAGGCCAGGGCCAACGGCCAGCGCTGCTTTGGCTGGAAGTCACTGGACTGGACCGCAGCTGAGGTCTCGTCACACTCCCGTGGTCACACTCTCGCTGGCTCCGTGCCACAACTGTTATCTTCGTCGCAGGCTGGGGATTTCGGGGTTCGGTAGGTTCTTCTTTTTCTGCTTTGCGGCAAGGGCGGCCGGACTCCACATGCACGCACTTCAAGAAATCATAGCCAGCGGCGTGACAGGGGTCGACAGACCGAACCACCAAGCCTCTTTGTAGCCACCATCCCAAGTGCCAGCTGCAGACTTCAGCAAAGAAGACCCTTGAAGGATTCCAAAAGACCTTCCTGTATCTCGTTACAGTGACACAGCCTCCAATGAAGCTTGCCAGGTTTCAAGACTCTCGCAGAGCTGTCAGTCAACAAGATGGCCAGGACACAATATGGCGAGCCATTCGGACAGATACCAAGGATTTACAACTACACATGTTGTGCGACTGGCAATATACTCGTCACCAAATCGCAAAGTGTCGGCCGGCGGTGACAAGCAAAGCACCTTGCCCCCAAGCTACAGAGCCTGCAGCTCTTCACCTAGTAGGCAGTTTGTGCCCGGCACGAAGGCAGCCTGTCATTGCATCGTTGGGAGGACTGCTTTGAGCCTCTTGAACTTGGTTATTGCAGCCAGGAGCTGAGTGATGTGAGTAGGTTTGTGGCCCAGATACTGGGCTTAGCAGGGAACCGAGTAGAGTCTGGATGAGGAAGACGCTTTGTATCCTAGTTTTTCCCGCGCCCGCACCTGTACGAACACCGAATCAATCCAATGCAAATACAACATTCGCTTGATGTTTGCTTTCAGGTAGCCTCTGGACCCAACAAGCCCCAAAAGGTTTTTGTAATGTCTTGTCCGGCTGTGTGGAGCCAAATGGCACTTTGCGCTTTCCTCTGAGATTTTCAAGCTCGCGGTGCGCTCAAGGCTTCCGTTCTCCGGGTGCGGAGCAACAGTTGCGAAGAGGCTCAAGTGCCGCTAGGGGAGCTGGCACTGAAAGCTTGGTTCGGTTACAGAGCAGGGGAAGCTCCACAGAGCTCTGATGCGCCTTCGGAGATTTTCTGGCTCCTCGGGAAGCGTAAACAAACAAGGGCTCTGCATGGCTCTGTCGAAGGGACTGAACGACGGCTGTGTTCGGCAAAAGCCAAGTATCATGCACATCCTGATGGTTCAGTCTTGGCTTAGGAGAGCAGGTCCCAACATTTTTTCAAAAGCCTGTGCACATGTGGACGGTTGCGCTGGGAAGATCTTGAAAGCAGGTTTGGTTCGAGGATGCGAAGTTCGATGGTGAGCCGTCCACATGCGGCGAGCGGAAGCTCGTTTGCATCATGCTCAGCCTGTAGGAGTGTAGAGTAATCGTTTAGCCCAGTACGTTGCATTTGCCAAATAGATATCTGCGAAGTAGGAAACTACACTGCTGCCCTGCATCCTGAGGATCGTTTTTCTTCAGACGCCCCAGGGAGGACTCCTCACTGAGCAGGAGGCTCGCGTCAAGGTGCGCTGGGACACGCCATGCCGCACAGAGTCTAAGTGTGCAGGGTTTTTAGGTTTTAGAACACGGCTGGTGTAGCACGGCGCAACCAATCGTAACTTGTAGGAATGAAGCGACTCACGGGCAGTCTCCAAGCGAGCAAGTCTTCTTTTTGACTCAGACTAACCCTGTGCTCGCAAAGTGTTCACCGTGCTTCCTCGAGATCTGAGAACCACAACTCAGAAGCTGCGGCAGGCGAGCCGTAGTGTCGCATGCTCGAGCTTCGGCTATACATGGCCGACAGCGAACCGGAAACAGCATCGAGCTGTGCAATCCATGCAGGCGGCGTTGGAGAACGACATTTGCGCCGATTGCTGGCCGTGGGAGCACCTTGCCTCTCAGTTTTTTTGATTTGTGGACATGTGACTGCAATTCCATGGCCTTGCTCCGGAGACCACGGAGCATTGACAATTGCAACAAACCATGACACGCTACTGAGTTGGATTTCGGGGGAGATGCGTGCCCTTTCGTGGATGCAGATGTCCCGAATGTCACACCTTGAATCGAACAGCATGTGGGTCCGCTGAGGAAGTACCGCGAGGACGGCAACACGGAGCGCTCTGCGAAGCCATGGCCCCGAAGCCCTGAATCTTCAAACCGATCGTCTCATTCGGTGCTTCTGCTCAGGCGTGGTATTGCCATTGAGAACCACATGCTGACCGCGGAGCCGCCTCCTCCCCAAAGCTTCGGGGCATTCGGGTTTCGCAACGGGAAGCTGCAGGGTTTCGAGGTACCTCCGGTGAGTTTGGAGGGAAATGTCCGCCGGTCCGCAGGAGGCTTGGAAGCTTCGCCTGTAGGCAAGATGAAGTCATGAGATTGGTCGGTTGCTTGCGCAGTATGCTCACTTCGTGTTACTTGTAGTCACCAGAGAGCTTGCGGCTTTCCAGGCCCTTCCCAGCACGGTTCGAAGCGGACTTTCAGAAAGCCATATCTGAACATCCACGGTGCAGCTATTGACGGCAGGAGATGCTGTCTGGGCTTTCTCACATCATCTCCTGGGGCGCCACCTGGGATTACAAGCTCCAAGGCCTGCAGGAAAAGAAGCCTTCAGGTACCGGTTGACCAAGCAGAGGTATGGGCTGGGAATTTGGGAATTCGCGAGAGCCAGGTGGCCCCAGCCTGGATGTGTGGAACGCAGCGGGTATCGAGTTCTACCCCATGATTTGGGGCGATGGCAGCTTGGCGTATATTTCCAAGTCACGACTCTCCAGCTGAAGTTTCAAATCCTGGTGTGACCTCCGAAACATGGGGCAGACAGCGACAGTTGCCACGTACTGCAGGGTGAAACAGGAGGGGCAGGCATCGCAGGCTGTTTCAGAGGCCTCCTCAAATTTGGAGACATCAGGGTGTCCAAGCGTGATTGAACGACTCGTTGGTGACCGGTCAAGCCAGTACTACGTACTGCGCATGACGCAAGGCACCATTGCTGCTGCAGAGGCCGTGTGCTTGGGTCTGCCGTGGATATTGGGCGGAAACAAGTCTATCTGCGTCAGTAGACGGCAACAGGAAGCGCACACTCGTCAACAAGGCCAAACAAAAACAAGTGGTTGTGGCCCCGAGAAGAGAAACTTGCTTTTCCTTGCTCATTAAAGACGGAACCTCAATGCCTGATCCGGAAGTTGGACCTGTTTCTCGGCTTCAACTGACGCCTTGCTTTCCTGCTGTAAATGATGCTTCCGAGTGGTTCGATGGAGCGCCATGACAGGAGATTCCTCGTGGCTTGCACGATAAGCTACACTGCTGCACACTTGCCGACAGATCGAGTCGCCATTGTAAACTTTGCAAACTAGCGCAGACGGCTTTTGGAAGCACGTTTGAGCCTTGCATTTCTGACCCCACTTACTGGTAACAACCGCCTTGAACGAAGCTTCACAATCTCAACAGCCCTCAAACCTGGAGCCTCGAACTGCCACCAAGCGGTGAAATGGAAAGTCCGTGTGACAGCCCTCGTTCCAGATCCCGAAGACCCCCTCCCGAAACTACCAGAAGCTCCACCCCTGGCAAGGCGAATGGCATGCCGGAGGGCAGCCGGGCTTTGCTCGGCTTCAACGAGCCGAACTTCCCCGAGCAGCCGGGAAGCCCTGTTTGGTTACATATTCTTATTACTCATATGCAAGTACATGACATGCATATGATCATGTGTTCTTACAAGCACACACACACATATTTACATGGCATTCGGGTTTCCACAACTTTCCCAAGTCTATCTGGCGTGGCTCGGGAAAAAAGCATGACGAACCCAGGAACCTGAGCTCATACATTCATCGTGGTTTATTCCCGGCAGCACTCAGCAACCCGGCTCCAAGACCCTGTGGGGCAAGCTTGCCACTGCAGGGCCAATCTCCATCCGTACTGGGCGCTGGCCTTAGATTCGGGGTTGGGCAGAGAAGCTTACTGGCCTAGGCCGACTGAGCAGGCCACGTCACCCCGGTCAGGCTATTCCAGTTGCACTACGAATCGGCTACTCGCCGCGGCACTTATGATCTCAGGCCGCATACTACTGGAAGGATGTGGAGAGGATCGCGGAGTTGAACAACATCACCACGATTGCAGCTGCCTAAGAGTCTCTTCACCGTTTTCTTTGTCTTCTTCATAAAAGCTGTTGAACGAGAATGAGCAGAGTCAATGCAGTTCCATGCTGCTGGTACTAGCCTGAAAGAAGTTGCACGAGTGCAGGGCCCACAGTCTTCCAGCATTTCTATTCGCCTTACAGTTGCAGTATGGTATCCACAACCACGTGCTCTCATCTTCGACCTTGAAGGCCGATCTGTGCTCGTCGCTGACCATTGGGAGAATACGTATTTTGATTCCTGAATTTCCAGCATCGCAAGGGCAGCCACGGGAAGCAGGAGACAGAAAAGAGAAGCAGGAGACAACCACAGCGTCACGGAGCAACGAGCATTAGCACAACTGGCAGAAGAAGCAGCCCAGATTGTGCTTCGGTGGTTTCTCGGCCCAAGGCTGCGAAGCTTTCGTAGGCTAACTCAAAGGGAGGTCGAAGGCCGGAAGCCGTTGAATCAGTGCCGAGGTCTCGCCATCCATGAACTACCATTGGTCCTTCGAGCCACCCTCAGCGTCAGGGTTTCACGGTTTGGGGTGTTTGGCTGTTTGCGATGACAGTCGTGGGTGTAGAGAAGGACGCACGTGGTGACATCTTGGCTGTAGATGGCTTAGATCGGTGATGCGCCAGCCGATGATCTCTAGACACAGGGCGCTTAAGCAAGCAAGCACCGAGGATCCGATCGACTGGCTCTACCAATTCTTCTACCACTGTGAGGGCTGCAAGGCCCCGAACGAAGTCTTAGATAGGAGATGGCAACTACAGAAGCCAACAACGAGTGAAAGCGGCACTGCCAGCGATTATGCCACACTTACCATGGAAGTCGTTTCGTCGTAGCAGCAGCAGAAAATAGCAGCAGGGCATGAGGGGTATGAGCAGCAGTGGGAGCCGGAGTCGGAGTAGCAGCAGCAGTGAATTTGTAGTAGTCGTCGTCTTGGTTCGCGGTGGTGATGGTACTGGTAGTGGTAGTAGAAATAGATAGAAACAAAAGTTCTGTTATTTTGGCACCTGGCCGTCTGAACATAAAGGCATCTAGCCGGCTTTGGACATGAACAAAAAAATTCGATTAATCGTAGCCGTGGTCGTAGTCAGTAATAGTAGCAGTAGTAGTAGTAGTAGTAGTAGCAGCAGCAGTAGTAGTAGTAGTAGGAGTAGTTGTAGTAGTAGTCGTCGTAGCAGTAGCAGTAGCAGTAGCAGTAGCAGTAGTAGTAGTAGTAGTAGTAGTAGTAGTAGCAGTAGCAGTAGCAGTAGCAGTAGCAGTAGTAGTAGTAGTAGTAGTAGTAGTAGTAGTAGTAGTAGTAGTGGTAGTAGTAGTAGTAGTAGTAGTAGGCGGCCCCCCCTACCAACTACCATGCATTGCTTTGGTGGGGGGCGGGGCGGGGGGTGGGGGGGGGCTGATAACGTACAGGCAGCCTGGAACAGTCATGACCACCCATTTTCGAGTTTTCGCTGAAGCATTCTTCCCGCACCACCCCCCCACCCCCCGCCAAAAGCAAGTCCAGAATCGGATGCTGGAGTTTGAGAACGCGTTGTTAGTACTGGAGTGTGACATGAACATAGTACTTTTAAAGACCGAGTAAAAAAAGCTTTCCCACCACCCAATTTCGAGTTTTTCGCTGAAAGCCCTCGCAAAGGCAGAAGACAACGTAGCAAAGTCCAGAGGTAGGCTTGGCGACTATATAAGATATCAGACGTCGCGAAAGCACCGTAAATACTGAGTAAAATGGCTCTTCCGGAGATGATGTCCGGGGTGTCGGCGTAACAATGTCGTCATCATTCTTCCCGCACCCTCCCACCCCCCCCAAAACAAAAAGTCCAGACAACGATCCCGGAGTTTCAAAACTCGGAGGTGATTCTTGAGGCTCGAAAAGTGCTGTAAATACCGAGTAAAACGGATGCGTGTTGCAAGCGTATGTAACACGAGGTAGTGGGTAGGGGGGGGGGGGGTGGCTGATAGTGGTAGTGGTAGTAGTAGTAGTAGTAGTAGTAGTAGTAGTAGTAGTAGTAGTAGTAGTAGTAGTAGTAGTAGTGGTAGTGGTAGTGGTAGTGGTAGTGGTAGTGGTAGTGGTAGTAGTGGTAGTAGTGGTAGTAGTAGTAGTAGTAGTAGTAGTAGTAGCAGTAGCAGTAGCAGTAGCAGTAGCAGTAGCAGTAGTAGTTGTAGTTGTAGTTGTAGTTGTAGTTGTAGTAGTAGTAAGTATTAGAATTAAAAGAAGCAGCAGCAACAGCAGTGGTAGTGGCAGCAGTATCAGTAGTAGTTTCAGGAGTCTGCAGCAGCAGGAGGAGGAATTGGAGGATGGTTCTGTTCGTGGCAATCCTTCGTGCGGGTACGCGTCCTAGGCCCGTCTGTGCTTGTTGAATACATCGAATAGTATTATGTATGGTTGCAGATCACTAGCCGCTTATTTCTGGGTTTGGTCAAGTTTCATGTCTGCTGCTTGCATCATCCGAATTCTATGCTGGTGTTGTCGGGACATATTTGCTTCCCTGGATCAATCCCATGGAGGGCCGCCAGCAGCTCGAAGACTGCCCTGACTCATCGGTGAGACTGCGAGGTTGATGCGATCGGCCTCCACGTCTTCAGCTGCTATGCCAACGGCTTGAAGTTCCTCGGACCCCTCAACATGTGTGTATGCATGCATGCAAGCATGTATATCACGTCAGGTCATGTCGTGTAAGATGTACGTATGAGAGTACGTACGCATGTTTGTATGCATGTATGTATGCATGTATGTGTATGTATACCTATTCAGTTAGTAAGTGGTTTTTCTATGCACAAATGTATATATATACACGTATCGATACACATGTCATGCATGTATACATATGCTGGCAATGTGGGGTGACCAGGGGCCCCCAATGACAATGATTCGGCTTGCGATGCTTGCGACTTTTATTGGTGTGTTAATTCCAAGCAGCTTAGGTATCACTTGGACCGCTACCGCGTATTTGGCCGCTGGGCGAATTTGTGTCAATGGTCAGTGCACATAGGTCCATCCAGAAGGACTGTTTTATGAACTGGCCGAGGGTAGGTAGCCCCCCAAACACAAGTGAGAATTCTGCCTGCTGAGGCAAGCCGATGTGGGTCACGGAGATTGCTTGCTCTGACCCACACTCCCCGGAGCGGCTATCGGCAGAGGCTGGTGCGTTCTGCCGGAGTTCAACTTCGTTGGTTTGTGGCGGATGTAATGTGATGATGACAGTGCTGCTACACAAAAAGGATCTTGAGTCACATTGAGGTCTCTGGAGATGCGACCAGGTTCTAGGGAGCCGGTTTCTGAGTCCCACTACACTCTTCCCTTCGGCTTGTCTGCAGGGCCAAATGGCCTACATGAAGGAGGCTGGCAGGGCATTCCATCCTGCTAAGTGTTGCCCGTGCTGAACGCAAGTTGCGAGCTTCGGAGCGCTTGGCCTCACATCACACGAATTCTTTGCAGCTCCCGAAGGGGACACGACCCCGGCCCAAGGCGATCCCCCTCCTCGAAGCTGATGAGGATGTGGCGATGCGCCTTTGATTGAACTCCTCGCTGCTGTTTTGCATGGGCGGGCACCGGTCTTTGTCAGAAAGTCTAGGATCTCCATCTAGGGAATGTTCATTTGGCTATCCAAACACATTGCCGTTGCACGAGGCCGTCGCCAACTTAGAACCTTTTTTCATCCTGCGATGCCTGCGAGACCCTCCCGCATCATGTCGCATCCCTCGGCGGCGTATTTTGTTCTCAACGCTCTCGATGATCTCTCCTTCGTTGCTCCGAGGTATGCTTGGTTCAGCTACTTCAAGGATGAGTGGGCCCATCCGATCGTGGCTTTGGCTCGGAATCGCCACTTAAGTTCCGTTATTGCATCCTTGGCATCTGCATTGCATCTTGAGCCGCCCAAGCACGTGCATTGAATCCCGGTGCTCCGGACATTCAGTTGTCCTCCCTGTGTCTCTTGTGAACTCTCGGACCTCCCAGCAGAGTTTGGCCTGAAGCCAGGTGGATGGAGAGCACCTTGGCAAGACAGAGAGACTTCCAGGGCAGGGCGCTCCTGCATGGATGAAGCGCCTTCCCTTCGGGCCATGAACGAAAGTCATATATTTGTGCATGTGTACATACTTATTAACATAGCTGTTTAGATAATAGTCATATGTAATTATGTGTATATATATACACCTGTATATATATATATATATGTGTGTGTGTGTATATATATATATATATTCATTTACATATACAAGTTGATATGCATGTCTACACACATCAGCATCTCATGTGAGCGTGAACGTCATGGGGTGTGATACTAGTATGATATGGCACGATGCATTGCAACGTATTGTAAGGTGGTGTATGTATATTCACGCTCTTACTCCAAAAATCCTCGATCGGAAAAGATGTTTCAGGCAAATCCACTCCCACCGAGGAACGGCGATGCTGGCCTCATTCACCCGAACGGCACCCTGACAAACCTGGGGAGGCTTGTCTACACAAACTTCCGGACACTTCCCATCATATTCTTGGCTCCAATCTCCGCGGGCAATGCGCCATTGCACGGAGACACCTATGTAAAGGTGTGATTACAGCATGGCGCACCGAACTCAGGAAGCTGTTCGAAACCTTTGCCGCCGGATCCAACTTGACGGAGATCAACATTACGATCCCCGAGTGGAAGAAGCTTGGGACGATCAGATTTGGAGCGGACGACGTAAATGCACTACTGATGTCTGGTAGATCGAGGGGTGAAGGAGCTTGGATAGAAATGTTGTGGCCATTGTGGCTCGAGCTGGGAAGATGCCTGGCTTACGCCTGGCTTTCTGATAATTCTGGTACTTGTGGCTGCCAGGAATGAGACAAACGAGACGAGCTCCACTACGACAACGGAAAGTACCTGGCTAAGAGGCCGACAAAATCGTTGACGTCCAAGAAGTAGAGCTACTGAGGTGAGACCCTCACGACTACCAAGTCTGCAACCACGAGTGTGTCCGAGACAGCGACATCTTCGACAACAGGACGCACTGTACTCCTTTGCGAGTAGATGCTGTGAAACTTATGTATAAGGCTTGTAGGCCCACCATATTTGTGACACCCTGTGTGACCCTCCTGTAACACCCCCAGACTCCAGATCGTCACCGGCACGAGCTCAACATGGTCTCATTGACCCGGCCTGCTGCACCATCCATCACCGACCACTGTAATGCTCGCACAATGTCTTACGTCTTTTTTGAAAAAAAGGCTGGCACCGAAGATCGTGACAACAGTCGTCAATGCAAAAGACTTTTCGTTCTGCGCCAGGATCGCAGACGTGGTCGAGCACCCTCACCGAGTCGACCACGACCGTGACAAGCTCGGTGACAGTGGCCGCCTCGATTGTCCGAGTTGTGCCGAGCTGTTGTCAGAGTTGGGCTTTTTGGCAAACGACCAGCAACTCTCTCGTAAGCTGAAGGCTGATTCAGTCGAGACTCCTGCAGCTAATCAAGTTCCGAAGGTATCTTGTTGAGTTCCAGTGGTTTCGTGACCGGGCGATGGCCATAAGGCATTTCCTGAGACGGTGGGACCTGCGAAGGGCTGCGAGTGATGCCTTGGAACATATTTGCTCTTTCAAGGCAACTGGCACGGACACATCTACTCAGACGGGAAGCACGACCACGGTGTCCTCGTCGAAGACCGACACGACAACCCAGACAGACACTAGCACTTCAGCAACAACAACGCGCACCTCAAGCAGCAGCTCGACACAAAGTTCGAGCGCAACATCGAACACGGCCACAAGCAGTACTAAAACATGGTCGGGCGAGACTTCGTCAACCACTGTTGTGACAGTCACAGACACTTCTGTAACTGCTACTGTCACCAGCACAGTGAGCACGACAGAGACTTCGGTAACCGACACCGCAACCGCTACCAGCACTGGCAGCACCACGCTGAGTGCCACCAACCCACCCGAAATGGCGACCACAGCCATGAGCACCACCGCGACCACAACTGCAACGCTGCCAGCAGCCACAGCGACTGCTACTACCACTCTCAGCAGCACGGAGTGGGCAACGCCAGCGACGACCAAGACGCTGACCACTACCAGGACTGCGGAGTTCAATCCCATGCCAAGAGCTTGGGGACGGATCGACCCTATAACTACAGTTACTGCCAGTTACTACAGGGCTGTACAACGGGGAAGTGGGGCCTGCCCTGCCTTTCCGGCAGCATGCATGTTGAAACGACAGAATGGCCGAACAGCCCGCGCCTGTGGATGTGGAGTTTGAGGCCAGGCACTGCAGAGCCCGGTGACATGGCAGGACGCTGTCGGCCACGACAACCACTTGGCCGCCCCGTTGCACCTAGACGAGCTCCTTCCAGCTTTATGTCCAGTCGCCTGCGAAATTCGGCCCAAGGTCCAGCAGCGCCACCAGAACTCAGACCACGAAGATGGCCGCGTCCTCGGTCACCTCGGCTTGAGGATACGACGACATGTGCTGACCCGCTGTCGCAGGTGGAAGCGCCGATCACGACCGTGGCCGAGGCGACTACTGTCACAGGCCAGTAGAGATCAGCCCAGGAGAGCCTGTAGCTTGACTGAAGTACCAAGTTGCGCATGGAAGGCACAGCAACCTGGACCGGCACAAGCACCACGGCGACTCAGCACAGATTCGCCCATACTCGGACTTGCTGGCATCAAGTGTTTATGCAGTCCGTCTTTGTCCGATGTAAAGAGCTTGACCAGCCGTCCTCCAGAAAAGATCGGAGATCTCAGCACTCACACCAAGGACAACCTGGACAGCGCACCTTGCCTGCAAGTAAAAGCGATGTAGGGTTTTGCACCTTCCCTACCGCAATGTGGGCAGTTGCATAGCCTTCTGTGCGGCCGATGCTGCATGTCCAGTCGACATAAGAGGGCGCTGCTGTTGCAGGTTGCAGCTTTAGCCTGAGTACCCCTAACATTAAACCCCCCCTAACACAAAAACTCCCGGCCCCCGGAATTGCGCCGGTTTCGGGCCCACAATTGAAAGTCAATTAAAAATATTGGGGGGGGGGCTAGGATTGTATGAGCTTTATAGAGCCAAAGATTACAGCTGTACTAAAGACAGTAGCTTCAGGGCTTAAGGGTTTAGGGCTCAGGGCTGAAGCTTTAGGGCTTGGGGCTTTAGGGCTTAAAGTTTAGGGCTCAGGGCTTTATAGAGCCAAAGATGACAGCAGTACTAAAGACACCAGAGCTTTAGGTTCACAACTTGGCATGGCAAAGTCCGGGGGTTGGCGACGTGACTATATGACTATACCACCTCATTAGGCGGACCAAGAGCCGAAGGCTCAAAAAACTAGTGGAATCCTTTACAGCATCAGGGGTACTCATCCATGATCAAGCGGAGATGGCGACATATCTTGGTCTTAAGTACTAAATCAGCTTCCAGTGTTGAGGCCAGTTGAGTATGGAGCGAAAGCAATGGCGGTGGAATACATAGCAAGGGTTGTTTAGCAGCATCGTCAGCAGCAGCGTTGTGATGAATAAGCCATAAATCATGGTTGTTGCAAGCCGATATAATCGGCCTGTGGGCTTTGATCCAGAATACAGATATAGCACCTCTCGGCTTGGACGAGAGCAATCTCGAGCATGTGCGAATCAAGTCTCTACCGTGGTGGGTGCAATCTTCGCAACAGCTTGATTGTCCGTATAGATATTCGCCGAAGGGGCAGAGGCTATTGCTGCATTTACTGCCGTTTGTCTTCTACCCGGCAATAGCCCAGCACACAGAGTTGTATTACGAGGACCTGCATCATGAGCACAAGTGACAGCCCATCCACAAAGTCTCAAGAAAGGAAACCTGTTGTTGATCGCTGACCCATCTGTAAACAAATTGAAGCGTTCCGCTTGAACAGGTGGCTCCAAAACAGAAGGATGTTGAATGGCATCAAGAGCTTGTAGGTATTTGTTGTGATCTTTCAACTTTGGGAAAAGACCTGTTAGTAACATGTGATCAGGCTGTGTACAAATATCCTTCCAATCCGAGTGTTGGCGGACCGAGAAAGTAGCCGGGCAATCACGCACTCTATGCTCCAGTGTATCCACAACTCCACAATGGCACCAGAGCTTTAGGGTTGAAGGGTTTAGGGCTCAGGGCTAAAGCTTTAGGGTTTGGGGCTTTGGGTACGTGGAGGCACCGAACCGAACCCCCCCCCTAATGTAAGAACTAAACCTCCGAAATCCAGTTTTAATTTTTTGGGGGGGCCTTTAATCTTAGGGGGAAGGGCTTACTCTGGGAAAGCGGGAAAAGAGAGTGGGTAGAGTTGCTAGCGGGCCCGACCAATCAAGTACGTATGCTCGAGGAGTGGAAACGGCCCAAAACCTGTCTGACAAAGGGACACAACGGATCTGTTCATCTAGGACTGTAGGCCAAATTCCACGACCCACAATCACGATGATGTTCTTACTGTAGGGTTTCAAAATTTTGGCTCCAGGCCAACACCACCACAGAGCATGCGCACACGAACTATACCAGCTCCCGTCACCTCACGGGCACGGCCCCGAGTACGACCATGACTCAGGCAGGGCACTGGCATCAGGGGAACAGTCTTCGGCAGTGTCATATACGGACTATTTATGCATGTGCGTATGTAAATGTATGTTTGGGTATACAAAATCAACATACATAGATCAGTCAATAGTTAAATAAGAGTGTGTATAATTAATATATATATATATATATATATATGTATATATATATATGTATATATATATATATATGAATACAAACTAAATGCATGCACATCACACATGCGTACATACCTGCGCACATACGTACACATACACCGGCTCCGGAATGAGAAGGGATACGTGGTTAAAGTCAATGATGTGAGACTTGTGTTTTCAGGCAGCTGGAAGGTCATGCAAGGGGTGTCTGTTTTAAATGCTTACTTCAACCAGTAGTGGCTGCTGCTAGCTGCTTGGACCTGACGGCTGCACGGTTCTGACAGGGCGGTGAGTCCACAACTTACACCCTGGACGAGGAGGACCTGGCCCCACTAGCAGTTTGCAGACTCAATATTGTCCCCACTACAGGAGCCTCATTAGCCCTGTACCCTACTCCACCTAGCTGCACTGCAGAGGCACTTGTATCACAGCAAGTTGCACGCGCAGAGTCAGAAGTGTGCAACATGTCGAGAACAGAATAGTGGAGGTAGACCGGAATTACTGCGTCTGCCCTGCTGCTCTCATGTACTCTGCCGTTGGCGTCTTGCAAGTGTCGGAATGGATCTTTCCCTGCGATCCGTGACTGTGTTAGACTAGTGATCGGAGCTGAGCGGGTGCTTCACTGGACCTCGCTTAAGATCGGATCGGGATGCTCGCCGATTGTCCCTGACGGCCAACACAGCGCCATGACGGAAAGCCTTGGTTCTCCTTTTCAAACCCTTCCTCGAAAGAGCAGGTCCTGCAATGCAACTCCAGCAACCTTAGAACATCCGGGCCCCTTTGCAGCGCTACTTGTAACCCTCAAAACATCTCAGAACTTCGAGGGAGGACACCTTAGTGTTGAAAAGAATGACAGGACAACACCACGAATGACACCGAGCTCACCTGTGGGGAGGCAGTGGAAGCTTGGTGTCAGTCCGATCCGGAGGCTGCATCTGGTCTTGAATAGCAGAATACACGGCAGAGAGAGAGAGAGATCCCGTCCTAAAGTTGACAGCTCCTCTGGATTCATGGTAAGCCCGGCGGTTCAATGCATGCTGGTAGACACCATGCCAATGGTTTCTTGAAGCTCAGGCACCTTTCTTCCCCCTCAGACACTGCTCCGCACCTTGGCTGGAGATACTTATGATACTCACAAAGGAGGGCGTCGTCCTTTTCCGTTTCACTGGCCCAAAGCGTATAGACGCTTCCCTGCGTGATCTCGAGGATTGGCGTTTGCACGATGCCATGTGCACTTCCCCCGTGGGCGGCGGCCAGGTGCCTGTTGCAGAAGCATTCGAAGTGGCGTCTGCGGAGTTTAAGCTGCGGTGGAGTGTTGGACTCACTGGCCACAGCGTTGCTGCACCACGCATTGCAATGGGTCGTAGAGGCAAGTGCCAGCGCAAATGCCAACGACAAAGTGAGTGATGCACATCACAGGCTTGCCCACAGTCAAAAACGACGAGGATTTTTGTTGAGGGCAGGTCTGGTAGCAGCCGCGGAAGCCCAAACTCAGCCACCAGTGAGACGAACAGCAGTGGCAGGCCGCTCCCCAGTTCAGTGCTGGCACCACGCT
Source organism: Symbiodinium sp. CCMP2592 (assembly GCA_905221615.1). Taxonomy (NCBI): domain Eukaryota; class Dinophyceae; order Suessiales; family Symbiodiniaceae; genus Symbiodinium; species Symbiodinium sp. CCMP2592. The sequence continues at coordinate 430,036 of CAJNDT010002435.1, forward strand.
TCAAGAAGGCCGGGTCTGACTGAGGGCAAAACCTTCCCTGAGGAATTCGAAAGCCTTCCCAGCCACCAGCTCTGCCTGGTTTTGCGAGAAGCCTTGTGGACGATCAGAGCGCACCATGTCATGTTCCGACTGTCCATGGTGCCAGGGTCCCCTCTGTCGGTGCTCTTCTTGATCATGGCCGTGATCGGTGCAGCCATGGCATCCGCGGCGCTCACTTCAGCATTCCACAGGCCGGGTCACCACAGGGCTTTTGCAGGGAGCACGATAGTGATGCCCAAGGCTTGCCTGTAGCCGGATCCCGGGCGTCGTAGCTTCGTATCCCACATCCTGACGAGCAGGCAGCGCTGCCTTTGGCTTCGCTACCTTTGCTGCTGCCAGAAACGCCGCGAGGACGAGGACTGCCATTCTGTAAAAGGTTTTACCGGAGCAGTACTTCTACGATGCAGTTTTTCTAAGGAGTGGGCCGCCACGGCCACAGAGGTAGTATCAAAGTGATGTTCAGAAATCGGCCTGTTGCAAAACCACAGGTTCGCCATGGTAACTGGACTTGGCCAGGCCGATCGGCCACGGAGGTAGTACTATAGGACATAATATATCTTGACATGTTGTGTTCATAGATAGATGCAAATCCGAATGTTTAAAAGGTCGTCGCCGTGCTTGCTGCGATCGAACCGGAAATTGGAGCCGCGCTTGCCTTCATACGTCTCGCATCTGAGGAGCAAGAGGACCTGAAGCGGGCTGTCTCCGAGAAAGACTGGCCCGGCCGCTGTTTGAACGTCATGGGCCGCTTGACAAGCACTTGGATGGGAAGGAAGGCGCAGAACCTACAGACGGAGTGCAGAGCTGCCTGGGTTCATGAATCCAACCGCCCAGAATCTGCAACACAGATACCCTCTAAGCTGTTCCTCATAACTATTGTTCGGACATGTAGAATCAGAGCTTGATCGAACGCTTCACTGACAGGGAAGAATGCCAGCGTGGCACCAGCCCCTGAGGGCGGCGTGTTGCTCCCGGTCGAGGCTGGTATGCCAGGGTCACGTCGTCTAAATGTCGGTAGAAAGGTCTCGCTGTAGTTTCGACTCTAGACTTCATCTCGGAGTGCTTTGGTTTTAGCTTGTAAATTGTAACCTCCGCCATAGCCAACTTCGACTTCTCTTCATGTCAGTGTTTTCCAAACTGAATATGTTTCATGTGGCATCGGTTGAATATGTATGTCGTGGCGAGGGTACATCTGCTCTCGCATAGGTATGTGAATTGCGAGATCCCCAAGAGCTCTGCAATCTGCAAGCCTCTTCAATGTAGGGCAAAGAGGGTAATATCTGTCAAGAGAAGCGGGCTGCATAACAGATGCGAGGTACATAGTTCATTGTGGTAGGCATATGTAATTGCCATCTCAGCAGACCAAATCATACCTGCACACGTGCATATTATGGGCCGACCGCCAGTAAACAGTACATATGTGTAATCATAGATGATTGATTATACGGCGCAAGATCTGCGCCCGTTTGTATTCGAGTCTCTGGGCAGAATTCGACGCAAGCGGCCCAGGCAAAGATCAAAGTAACCTGGCTGTCCAAGTAAGAAACCAAAGGCTCAACAACATGGTCGGTGTGCACGCAATTGTACGCACGCATGACTGTCATGTATGCGCTTACCTATGAACGGCGTCGATATAAATCTGTACATATGTGTGTACAAGCTCATGTGGTACTTATATTTATACCTTGGGTATATGACCTAGACATCTATCTGCACACACGCACATATGTGTACATAACAGCGGGATGGTGTGGGTTATGGTTGTCCATGTAGGGCCCAAGCATGCCCAAGCCAAACAGATAGATTTTTGAGCAGACGGAGATGTAACGAAGTGTCTTTTTGTCGGCTGCAGGCTTTGGCGCGCCGTGTGGCCTCGTCGCCCATGGCTGGCTGCGAAGGCTCCCCAGTCAGAGGAACCTTCAGCTCCTTGGCATGGTGGGGAAAGCCTTGGCGAGGCAGAGGTTGGCAGAGATCTGGGACCTAGTAAGAATCGAACGCCCTTGCAGTGGTTGGTGCATCCTTCTTGTAGCACGTCCAGAGAACTTCAGTAAACCAGGCTGTTGGCGTTAGTCTGTGTCGCCATGAGGAGCTCAGCAGTCACAAGAGAGCCATCTAGCTTGCTCCGGCACGCATACACATGACATGATCCCGCAACCTTCAAGGTTCACACCAGACCCTCCCAGTGTCTGCTGAGTTTGCCCTCATCAACCGACATGCCCTAAAAATGAAAAGCTCTACCTGGCCGATCTTTTGCACCAGTGGCATTCCTGTGCACCATGCCTTGCACAACCTGCCCGATGATAGGGCGGAAGATTGTATAGCTGCCATCATACATGCACCGGGCTGCGTCTGCGTCAGCAAAGGTTGAACGCGTCTCTCTTCACATGCTCCCTTGCATGCATGTGTGTTCGTGCACATGCGCAAGCATTATTATGTCATTATGTGCAAAAACACACACATGCACACATTGCTCTCCCTCTCTCGTGCTCTGTAAGCCTGTAATTATTCATGTACGCGTGTAACATACATGTATGCAATCATGGATGGATGCATGCATGTATGCATGTAGGTATGTATGTATATAGAGCCATTTATGTTTGCCATACAAATACATATACGTACATCTATATATATATATATATATGAGTAAAGCAACAACTAGATAACTATAGATTTCAACTTCAAACATCAGTCTGCACGTATACATTCAATCATAAACCAATACATGCGTACATAGAGCTATAAAACCACAGACAGACAATACCATAAGTTCATGGCCAAATAATCCAAAAGCGCACACAGACAAGCATGTGTGTGTGTATATATATATATATATACATATATATATATATATATATATATGTAGTGCGCAATATACGTACACATACATGCATGTGTGTGTTCATCTGCATTATATGTACAAGTACAGATATGCGCAGATGTCTATAGTATGCTTGTGGAACCACATCATGTATATGGGTTTTTCTATGCCAGCCAATCGTGTCTCCGCCCTCTGCTCCTGCCGAGGTAAGGGTGCCAACAACCTTTCTGCAGCCACCTCAGAGATTGGGCTTGGGCTCTTACTGTTCAGAAGTGTGATCGTGAATTTAGGATGTTTGTTGATTCCCTTATTTCGACCGCCGTCCTGTCCGTTGTCTTTAGGAAAAGCTTCCGAAGCCCAACAAGCTGCTGCATGTCATGACTGTCGAAGACATGCACCAGACAAAAGCAACCTACACCACACGTGTAAGACTGGCGCAGAGACGTACAGGCAGTAGACAAGCAAGCTGCTATCGTCCTGGGGAATCGAACTGGCAGCCCCGTAGAAGCAAGCCCGAAAGCGTCTTGCTCAGGAAGTGGCCGTTGGCACTCCGGTGGGCACCACGCCTGCTTCGCGAGCGGCTGCCCTTCACACGCCCCTGGGCTGTTGAGACATGCATCTTCCACCTACCTTGCATCCTTTGGGTTCGGACCGCCCCGCAAAGCCTACAAGCACTTGAGGCTGCAGGAGGCCATGGCAATGGCAACAGCTGAAGATTCTACGTGGGACGTGACTTGGCTGCAGGTGTGGCAGCCCATAAATCCAAATCCACACGCTACCCTGTTGTGGGCTCAGGAGAAGCAGGTGGCCCTGGATCAGGTGCCTGACTCGAAATGATTTGGGCATACAGGTTTTGCGGAGCTGTTCATCTGCTTTGAGACAGTCAGGGAGTGCGTGTTCCGGATGTGGCTATGTAGCGCTTCGGGGCACGGCTTTGTGCAGTTGCACCAGCGCTGACAGGGATGCTTTGGGGATCCTGCAAGTCACAGTCACTCACTGTCACGTTGGCAATCTGTCATTCTGCCTCCTGCGAGTGTGTGTGTGTGTAAGACCCTCAAAGATGCTGTTGTAGTCCTCGAGTATCGACACGCTCTGGGCTGGTGAACTGTGTTGAACATCGATAGCTCGGCAACTATTTGCCGAACCAAGGTCTTCCGTGACGCATTTCTTGTACTTAGTTGTGTTGGGCAAACTGTTCTTCCTTCGATAGCCCGTCTTTGCAACTTCTCGAGCCTTGTCTGTTTCTATGTTTCAGTCTTGAAATGTCCCATGTGTATTATATACATATGTGTGTGTAGGTTCACATGCAGCAGCTCTAACTTCTGCTCAACCACCAAAAAGCTGAACAGGCAGACGGTGAGATGAACCAAAGAGGAAGGCGTCAGTCTTGCAGGTTGGCCGCCTCCTCGCCGGCGGCGCCACGGCGAACCTGCCGATGGCATTGCGACAGGTCCTCGAAGCTCATGTGAAAGACACAAGGTGTGCGTGAAGCAACGATAGCATGAAGGTGCATTGAGTCTGCAGCGTGAAGGAACAGATTCCCGCATCCTGCATATGCAATCTCGAGGGTTGCTGCAGTCCTCATGCGATAGCAGTGCCCCCGGCACCCTACCGCAGACTTGATCCCAAGCTGCCAGGAAGCCGAAGCCTGGCAGTGCCGACAAGACGAGAGGCCGAGCAGTGTGGCCGACTGGGGGCTGGGCTGGACATAGCGGGGCACACCTCGGGACGTCTCCTCTTATGTCATCTGCGCTTTCACTCGCGGATGATCTCCACACAGCCCGTTCTGTGCGCAGGTTGCGCCTCGCGCGATCTTTGGAAGCAGCAGCCGAGAAAGCGGCGGCCCTGGAGGTGCTGGGCTTCCCGTTTAAGGGAGCCTGTCTTAATTTTGGATTGAGGGAGCCCGCTTCAGCTCCAGTCGAGGATCCGCGCTGCTGGTTGCAAGCAGCCTGACAGCCCAGTCGATGAAATTTCGTCCTAGTCTCGAGCCTAGCGCCACCTTGCTACTCATTGTTTCAGATATCTTTTGCTGAGAGCAGTTGCAGCCAGATGAGTGATGATTATCTCTATGATTTCATCTTCTTCTTGCTTTTTATTCATAGCGCTTCTTGTTCATTACTGTGAGGTCGCAAAAATGACCATACGTTCAACGGCGGCATAGAGATTGCAACCAGAAGCACATGCATAATACTAGGTGTGTGTGTGTATATATATATATATATACATATGGACCCACATACCGAGACACACACTAGATATGCTTGTGTGTAGGAAAAACGTACGCATACACTTGCTACACCTGAGACTTTGGAAGTCTTGCGAAATACATATTTTAATGAAAACGATACGAAAACAATATGGTTTGCCAATATTGCAAAATGGGAAACAAATATGGTTTTGGGTGGCCGGTGCCGGCAGTCGATTCATATTCTTGTCATATTCGCTGCCTAATAAGTTTATTTAAGCAAGCAGGAAAACAATATGAAAATCAATTTGGGTTGGCTCGGGCTCTGGCTTTTTGGCCGCGACGGGTCGAACACATATTTTCGTTCATATGTGTTTCATATGTTTTATATACATGAAGTATATTTCTTTTCCACATTTTCCATTTTGTCGCTATATTTTTTCATATTTTTCATATTGTGTTCATATCCGTTTGTCAAACCATATTGTTGTCATATTTGCAAATCCTATTGAAAACATACTCTTTTCATATTTGGGTTATTTTAACATGATGGTCGTTTTGCAAGCTTCGTGACTCCCAGTGCTACGCTGTACTGACACAGCTCCTGCATCGTTGGGGTCCTGCCGCGTCTCGCAGGATGGCGCTCGCGAGGCGATGGGAGAGGCAGCGAGTTGTAGATTGCCTTTAAAGGCTCGTAGTACTTATGTTCACATGTCCGTATGCATGCATGCATGTTTGTGCCCATTGTGTGTGTGTGTGTGTGCGTGCGTGTGTATGTACAATCACGAATTCGTACTCTCCAGTCTCCACAGCTTTTAGATTATTCAGCACAGACGACCGTCTCCATCCGACGGCTGCAAGGGGGAATTCCCTTCATTCTTCATTTGAAGCATCGGCGTTTTGTCGGATTCGTCAGACTTTCCATTTGCATGCTCAGAAGTTTGGATGAGATCTCGTAAACCCTGCAGTCTGAGCAAGCCGCTGAAAAGGACGGCACGAAGAGCGACGACAACCCTCTGCGAGAGCTGTTTCCTGGCTTGATGTGGACTCATGCACAAGTTTGTCACCAGACGTCATAACTTGTAGCGCGAATGTCTAGGAAGAAGAATGCCATGTAGCTGGTCATGATGACAGGCCGCAATCCACACTGTCCAGAATCTATAGACTATAGTGACTATAGACAATGCTTCTCCCCAAGTGCACCCGATCAGCTCAAGAACTAAGGATGGCCCGTGCCAAGCTCTCCGTAGATGCTGGCGATCGGGAGGCCCTGTCGACTATCTGGGAAATGTTGGTCGGTGAAGGCTTTGAGGATTACGGCAAGATGATGAGCAAGAGGGCACGCAAAGTGTTCAAGTGCGCGACGTGGTTTTGTTGTCAGCAGGTCAGATTGGGCGAGTGGCTGAATCTGCAGTTCCCTGAACAGTTCTCTGTGTGTGCGCGTGTCCTATGACCTCACAATTCAACTCAGCTTCGAGCCCGCCAGAGATAATGTCCGACAGCCTGTTTTCCGCAGTATTATGTGTGTACAAAGTTTGAACGTTTGAGCCACGATTCCAGAGCTAACTGGACGATCACGAGCCAATCACCTCTCGGGCCCAACGCCGCTTCCGGCAGGCGATGCTGGCTGAGGCGGCTCGGCGTGCGAGCACGTTCCAGGAAGAATTGGATGCCCAAAGGCCATCGGGTTCTGGAAACTTTCTCCGGTGACGACCCACCGTCACCCGTTCCGTTGCCCCTGCGTGTAGGCTACGGCTACAGGCTCGTCGCCGAAAGCAATCCGATGGAGACTCGCCGCTTCAGCTGCACAGCAGAGGGCACTGGCGATCGTCCCTTCATAGTTCTTCAGGTCCAGGTGTTCTGGTGGCAACCTGGCAAGGTCGCTCCTGACTGCTGGAGCACTGCTGGAGGAGCGAGACGCGCTCGCTGGGCTCAAGGACAAGGCAGGGTAGAACCTTACGGAGCCTTTCCGTCTTCAAGATGCTGCTGGGCAAGGGGGGTGGGGGGATGTCTCACTGAGTCAAAAGCTTCGGCGCCAGGTGGCCGCAGAGTTTGCCGCCCTGCCGGGTCTGCGGGAGGACGGTGCCGGCGACGAAGCCTGGGATTCGGCGCCTCGGATGGAGGGTTTTTGGAGAACTGAGAGCTGAGAGGTTGTACAGCGCATGTTGTCTAAGAGACTAGCTGAGATTGGCTACCCGTAATCCCCAGACCCAGCTCCTTTCTTTGCCCGTGAGGCCTGCGATGCCTTGGAGGAAGCATGGAAGCATCTCTCAGCAGACGTGCAGTCGGCATCGCAGGAACCGGTGGCATCAGACTCTTCACTCAGCTCATCTCAGCACATAAGATAGGTTGGCTTCGGCGGAAAGCCCAGATTGCCTTGGCAACTCTTAAATCCGTTGCTAAGCTGCTAGGACAGAGGATAACTCGACTGGCTAGGTTTGCTGTTTGGGCCTTGGTTCATTTATGTTGCTCCCTGCCGCCATTCGAAGGCTTCCATCGGTATACCGCCTTCAGACACTGTTAAATCTTGACACCCAGGCGCCCCTCCAAGGACAGAACAACGATCCCAAACATATCTCCAGAAACTCAGTGATTCTGTCGTGTCCGCGAGGAGGCTCAGTCAGCTTTGACCGCAACGTTGGGTGGTACCAAAGTCGCCAAGGCGCGATGCAGGGCTTGACTGTAGTTCAAAAGCCCTGGTGCTTGCGGACACAATCGTTTATGCAACCCCGCGAGAAGGTCCGCAAAGTGACTGAATTTTGTTTCGATGTCGCTGAGCCCCGCGGAAGGTTCGCAGGATTTACTAACTGAGTCTTAGTTGCAGTGCCGCAAAGTCCTCGAGACGTGCGAGTGATTTTTGAGTTCTGTCCAACGTCACGGATCTGGCGGCATTGCCATGGTACAGCGCAGGCAACTGGGAAAAACAGACATCAAGTGGTACGGAAAAGAAGTTCCGATAACGAGTAATTACGATCTCAGCTGCCGCATACACTCCAAAGCTGTCCTTGCTAGGTAGGAGGGAGAAAAAACCTCCAGTCTGCCAAGTGCTTATTCTTTGTGTGCCAGTCGCTGGAAGACACGGATGCCGAGCGGCGGGCTGCGCTGGCAGAGGCGCGTGGTGAAAAACTTAGCGATGTCTGAACATGGGGTTCTGTAGCTTGTGTAGTATCGCACACTAGCAAAGATGCCATCCTAGTACTGTTGAGGACCCAATCTTAAGACGCCGAGATGCCGAGATTGCATCGTGCTGTCTTTTCAGGACATGTCTTGGGGGGGTTGCAGTCATGGCAGCACATGAGTGGAAGGTGTCGCAGAGCGTCTTGTGGCACGTAGCAAGTAATGAAGGCAGCTCGCCGTGCTGCAGCGTTCGATGAGGCATCTTTGGGAGGGGAAGTAAGGTCATGTTCCAGAATCCGAGCGGTGCAGCTAGGCCTTTTCACTTGAGCCGAGCTGGAAGGGCAGGTGTACTCTAACTAGCTCGTCGAAGTCCAATTGGTTGCCCTATGGCATCGGATCAGCTTTGAACATCGCACCTTCAAAAAGGCTGAAGGTCACGCTCAAGGGATCCAGGGTTGAGGGCTGTGTGTTGCGGATATGCAAGCTGGCTTGTCTGTGTCTTTCATCTCCTGGAGTTCTCTCTTCTGACTGCAAAGTAGGTCTTAGCCAGAAGTGGGTGATGCACGATGTCGGAAAGCTGGTTTCAGACGGTTGTTGGAGGGAGCTGTGTAGACCGAGAAGTGTCGTTCCAGACGCAAGCCACATTCTTCGTGCGGGGGTGGCGGGTGGTCAGGAACTTCAGAAGCAGAAGCAGAAGCTGCAGAAGAGGGCCAAGGCGACAAGTCGAAGGGTGGGGCAAGCTCTGAAGCGGTTCCGGATGGTGCCCGTGGAGCTTAATAAGGCTTTAAGAGTTCATGCCACTGATACCATATTCTACCATACTATGCTATGCTATACTAGACAACGTACTATACACTGTATTAAGGTATCTACGAACAGACCTCTCGTCAATGAAGTCCCATAACCCCCACTGGACGACAGGGCAAAGGGAGCCAAGCCGCTGCCCTGGAGCTTGGAAGGCTCCTGGAGGACCTGGGTTTGGGACTAGTTCGACTGCGACTTAGAAAAACAATCTGTTCGTAGAATGAGTATGTGTCTGCAATGGCGCATGCTGCATGCTAGTCAGAAGGAATAACAGCTGTCGTACGGACCGGGGTCATGACAAACGAGAATTGTACTTGTAATAGTTGGGACCGTGAGTGCGAAGTTGCAGGCGCCACAGACAGGGTGCGTGGCCTCGAGTTTGGAGACTGCCCGTCTGCGTGCAGACGGTTATGGGTCGGTCGGAAAGGCGGAAGAACAAACTCAGACAACACATGCCCGAAGCAGAGAAGCGAGGCATATCGTCGGAGAAGTGAGTCAGGTGGGTGAGTATGACCCGTTTACAAGTTTCCACGAGTTCCTGACACAGCTCTTGCAAGCGCAGGACAAGGAGGCGTACGAGGCCAGTAGAATCGAACGGCTGCTGAATTTCAGTGGGCTTGACTGTACTGGTAGGCTTTGATGAAGGCTCATTGGTGTTGTTTTTTGTGGTTCGTCCTTGGCTCAGTAGCACTCACAGCCCTTTGGAGCTCTTTGCAGGCCCTCGAGTCTGAGAGAGCCGCTGCTCTGGAAGAGTGCCAGAAGCCGGGGAGCTCAGGTGAAAACAGAATAGCTATGGCACAGCGGCTACAGTAATGTAGGCCAGTTTCCTTTCTTAAGAACTGCTGTTCCTGAGAAGTCAACACCTCTGGATAGACGGGCTGGGAGCTTAAGGCTTAAGAGTAGACAAGAAGAAGTTTGGAGGGAAGTGTCGAGTTTGCAGGCTGAGCATGCACAATCCTGGGCACAAGATTTGCATCATCAAAGCCGCTGCAATGCAGACGGCTTGCAGCACAGGAGGACCACCAACATGTCCGCTCCTGGTACAGTGCTCCAGATCCAACCCCCATGCTTTTCCGGAGCCGCGTGTACACACTTGTTTCTCCCATTCCTTCACAACTTCACAGCCATGTCCGAAATCCCATTGCCTCTGCCTAAGGTTCATGGCAGAGGGCAAGATGACTGACAGCGAGGCTAACGACTGGGCTCAGCTGGTCGAGGCGGCCGGGTAAGGGGATGAAAGGACCCCTGGGCCCCTGGGCTTCTTCTACGCGTGGCCGGGAGTTCTCAGGAGCAGCACCCGACCCGACAGTTGCGACAGCACTTGAATTAAACGGCTGTCTCTGGAGCGCGAGGCCCTGGATGCCGCCAGGGCGGATGTGGCTGAGCTGGCTCCCGAGACAAGTGCCGAGGCTGGCTGAGGGCTCAGGCACATTCACAAGCCAAAAAGATGCCTTTCAGCGACTTCCTCTCTCTAATCTCGGCAAAAATAGAGGGGAGCCAATTCCAAGAACAGCTGGAGGCGCTTCCCAAGACCAGCACCTGGGCCGCCATCGCAGCGAAGGTGAAGACGGGAAAGCTCGAGGTCCGTCTTGACGGGCAAAACTCCAGAATTCCGAATTCGTGCTGTGAGCTGCTGAGTGGAATCTGCACCCATCTTGATGCTCGCATGATGCGAGATGTCCGTGGAGGTTGACAGCCAGGAGCAGATGGCGATGCTGGCTGAGGCAACCCGACGCCCGGGCACTCAGAGAGGATGGGCCAGATGAGGAAAAGGACCAGGAGTCTCCGAAGTCCATTCTGGGGTGAACGCCGACTGACTGGAATTCTACCGAAGCTGAGCCAGGTGCTGCAGCCTTTGACGAAGAGCTTCAGAAGCAGCGATCGCCACGGCCTTTGTGACATTTGCCTTTTTCTAGGCACCGGTTCGAGCCCTCGGCCCGAACGCACGTTGGGCTCAAGTTGAGGCCCCGACTGATTTTTTGGGGCCTGGTTCTGTATTCTTTAAGTTAGAGGGACAAGGTTGCCAAGGATGCTGGATCTCCACAACACCCCAACTTGATTCCGAGCCTGAACTTCCCAACCCTCCCACAACAAGCATTCAACATAGTGCCCATGCAAGGTCTTTATACTGCTCAGCAGGAGAAGCCCCGTAAGGCGTTCTCAATCTCCATTGCAAGCAACGAATCTACTGGCAAGCTTAAATCTCCAATCGGGCCCACCTAGGCAGATGAAGAAGCGAAGGAAGGCTTTGCAGAAGGGCGCATCTCCCGACCAGGCAGAGCAGGGACTTGAGATACACCTCTTGGGCGCTCCTGTTGTTTTTTGGTTTCGGGCGGGCTGCTCTAATACAGATCCGAAGGTAGCCAAGCAGGTTTGAGGGGATTGCTGCCAAGTTTCGGCGAAGTAGAAGACCTACAGTCAAGCCTCTGGAGTTTCTTGGAGCCAGTTCTCCACACACTGCGTGGCTCGAAAGGTTTTCATCCCTGTGAGAGCTCTCGTCGCTCGGAGTGTGAGTGGGGAGCATGGTGCAGATTTCAGGTGGACCCCCTCGAGGCGTGCAGGACTCTTGCAGACGAGCAAACTCTGAAGAAGCTGGCGAAGGAGCAGGCCGAGGGCGAGATTCGCCGGCAGAAAACGCCGGGTAGCAGCGTCAGCTTTACATGGGGCGGATGTAACGTATGTGTGCATAAATGTTGGGGCCATCTCACGTGCCACCTGTTAGGACTTGCGCGCATATTCACGTCGTGTAGTGAACTGCTGCGGGGGGGGGGAGTTAGTTCTCTTCTCTTCTCGTCTCACCGCTCGCGAGGCCGAAGCCTGTGCGCAGTGTGAGGCAGGGGGAGTTCGGACGCGCATCTCAAGCGCCTATAAGCCATCACCAAATCAGCAATTCCGAGAAGTTGTAGACCCGCATGCGTGCACGTGTCCCTAAGACCAGCATCATGGCAATGATTAGCCGATCTGCAAGCGGGAAGGCCTTGGCTGCATCTGCCGAGGGCGACACGAAGGAGGCCATACGCGAGAGCTTAGCTTGCAGGTTTCCGGAAGGTCTTGTGCACAGCGGTGCCATGCCTGTGTTGGGACTTCGTGTGCACGCAGCGTGCCAGTTAGTGACGGTGCGCGCTTTTGATTTGCCCGGACATTGTAGCCAATTCTGTGCTCAGAAATCTGTGCGTCTGACAACTCCGGGGAAACCACTCCCCTGCATTGCCTTCATATCTCTTACAATGGGTTGCCGACTCGTGGCCGTGGCGCTCATCCTGGCACAGCTGGTGTCTGGGGACTTTGTGTACGACGACCAGTTGGGTGGCGGAAAGTCGCCCGTGCTTCCGCTGGGGAGCCCGGAACGCATGGTGAGGTCCATGTTCGAGATCACCAGCCCCATGGGAGCCGTGGGAGTTCAACACTCTCAGCTGATCTTGGACTTCGGTGAACAGGAGCCTATGTTGGCCGTGGACTTGCACGAGGTCCGAGACCCCAAGAGACCTGATTCCCGTCTGAATCTGGGGGCCGTCTTCGTGCTTCGCATCCCGTACGAGGACGTAAAAAACTCCAAGACGACGATGAACTCGGCCCAGACCATGACCAAGGAGGAGCTCCACGAAGCCAAGGCCGAGAACCCCTCCTTCGTGCCCAAATCCATTTGGCGCGAGAGTCGCCTGTCCTCTGAAGTCTCCGAGCAGCAGGTCTTCTCCTTCTTGAGGGGCTGGCAGCTTGGCTGCCACTACTTCTACTTCTAAACTCCTGGGAAGATCTCTAGCTAACCGTACAGCTAACTACGTAACTACGTCCGTCGCTTGGTCTGCACCCGTTGCAGGTTGTCATCCTGTTCTTCAGTCGCATCTTCATGAGTCACCCACGCGATCATAAATGTCTATAAACATCACTTGACTTATGTACAAAATGTCAGAACAGTTCTCTCATCTCCTGCTCCTCGTCGTCGTCGGTTTTCCGTCGGGGTCGTCCGCTTCTTCATGCAATGCATCCTGTAAGGCACAAGCTCTTTGCACACCGCTACGGCGAGCTCCAGTTCAATAGCCAGGTGATGATCGGGACTGCTTGGAACTACATGACAGGCGAAGAGGAAGGCATCCGATGCCCGAACTGCAATTTCTTCAAGCTGCCAAGTGACAAAGACCAGGCGGACCTTTCCATGATGGTGTGGGATCGCCAGGATGCCCTGTCTCGGGGCACCATGGAGGGTTCTGATGGAGGCCCGGGAGAGGTGGTGGACACCCTGGACATCCTCAACGGCACGTGTGGCTTCCGAGATCGCATGCTGGCTCCCGGCATTTCTGCCTTTCCGTCCCCTCGCAGTCTACCCTTTGCTAAGCACCAGCTGAGCGGCGCAGGCACAGCGGTTTTCCGTGCATACACACTGGGGTTGCACCACATTGGCTCCATTTTCGACATGTCGGAGCACCCACTGGTCTTCCGTACATATGATCTCAGCTACCAGAAACGTGCCTTCACTGCTGCAGAACACTCGCTGCTGTACCAGGATGACAACAACACGTTAGAAGCTGCTCACTCAGTCCTTTGGATGGATTTGGGCGGCAGCCTAATGAGGCTTCTGCTGAATTTACCCGGGCACGTAACGACCACAGCCACCGTGAACACAGGCATGGACCTCCTCAAAGAGATGGATCTGGGCCGACGGGCCGTGATGCAGGCCGATGGGCAGGTGAAGTACCGCGGCCGCCAGAGGTTCACTTACGCCGTGACGGACACACGCTTGGAGATCGCCACTGGCGGCATGCTCGACACTTTGAAGATTCCCTTGGGACGGCTGCTGTCGAAGAACATGAAGTTCGACCAGCTCAGCAAGCACAACATGCACGCTGGATCACGCAAGGAGCTGCGCTATGCAGGCGAGGTGGTGATCGTGAACAAGAACCCGGAGCATGCACATGACGTGGAGCTTTGGAGCGAGGATGATGAGTACGAAATGGTCTTCGACAACGGCTCGGGATCCTACAAGCCTTACTGGCCAACACCCCAGCTTGAAGAGCTGCTGCATTGCAACTTGCCGGACATCCCAGGAAAGTTCTCGATCCGTGTAATGCGGGGCTCCTTCGGCGCCGATCAGGCGACGCTGGATGCTTACTGTGACATCTGGCACGGCGTGGATGACATCCCGGAGACAGAGGAGTGCAAGAAGTCGCTGGGCTTTGTCGCCGTGCAGCCGGAGGTGCACAAGTGCTGCGGCTCCCCTGCGAAGAGCGACGACAACGGAACCTGCGTTTGGAAGTGGCCTGAGGCCGTGGAGTCCGATTGCATCGAGCTGCCAGGTCATTGCTGCCAGGAGAGCATTGTGAGCCAACCAGGCTCTTGCTCGGCCGAGGCGACATGCCAGGCTCAAGTCATGAAGGATCCAGGAACAACGGAGGCCGAAGCGGGGTCGCTGCTGGGTAGGACTTGTGGTTTCAGCCATAAGCTGTTCTGTTGGTTCTTGCATCCAGAGAGAAGTGTTGCAGGTCTTCTTGGACAAGGTGAATGCTGGTGTGAAGAAGTGGTGGAATGGCCGGCGCAATGAATGCTGGACACTGCAGTGGCGTACGCGCATGTTCGAGTGCCTTGCAACTCATCAGGTTGGGAAGCCCAGCACACGCACCGAGGCGTGGCTGCAGGACTTGATCGGTTACTTTGCAAGCGATCCTTCCAACCAGGATAAGTGGCAGGCTTACTTGGACAATCTGCAGAAATTGGGCATCAAGCGCTTGCAACTGGATCACCTACAGAATGGCCCCACGAACTTGGGCAAGGATGAAGTGGTGGTGCAGTGCTTTCTGCCATTCCTCAACAACGGCTTCTCCCACGTTCCCTTGAGTCTAAAGCTTTGGAACTTCCTGAAAGTTGGTGTCTACGACCCGTCGGAAGGTAAGATCTTCGGTGCGAACCTTAAGAAGTTGACAAGCCAATACACACAATACATCTTCGAAGAGCTCGACTACAAGGCCGGGTGGGGGGGCGGGGGCCGGAACGGACGAAGGGGTCTCTGGTTCTGAAACTCCGGTTTCCTGAGGGCGAGAGCTACACGACGGGCTACGACGGCGAGGAAGGCTGCCCGTCGTGTCCCCAGCTTGTTACGATGTACCCTCAGCTGGCACGGCTTTGAGAAAGGCACAGAGATACATGTCACAGAATCAGTGCAGACATGCTGAGGGGCTCAGTACTCCATCTGTACACGTGTCGTCCGGGACACCGGGCCGAGGACGGCGATGACGATTCCCCGCGCTGTGGACGAGTGGGGCAACGCCATCGACACGCCTGGCCACAGCCAGGTCAGGGCGGTAAGCTTGCACGAGAGTATGCGTGCATCCAAAAGCCCGAAAGCCTTGTGCCCCGCAAAAAGACGCACGGCCCAGTGTCATGTGCGAGGAAGCACCGGAGAGCTTCCAGATGAACTTCACGGCAAAGGAGCTCGCGGCCTTGGATCTCACAGACCGCCTCGGCACCTTTGAGGCCGGGAATGCCCCATACTACCTTCCATTCCCTTCTGGCAGAGCGCATCGAAACCACCACCACAGCTGCCGCGACCATACCACCACAACAGCCGCCGATGTGTCGGCATCGTCAGCATCACCTCATCGTCCTGCTATTCCTCCTCATCATCAGCATCAGTCACCGTCACCCCCATCATCACATTCTATCTTGCACTTGTTTCAGCATCACTTGGAGCGTAGGAGAGTCGAACAACTTTCCTTGCCAAGCGCATTCGCCCTCAGGTGCAATGTGGAGCTGTCGTCGTGGGTGCCAGTTCGCCGTTTGAAAGCTCCCTCTCCGGAGCTATGCTCACGGAGGTTGGTGGGGAGAGTACCAGCCAGATGTCTCTGACGGAGACAAAGGACCTTGTCGCACAACTCGTTAAGAAGGGGGCGGTCCAGCTTCGATTCCGGCGTGGCGTAGACCCAAGCTTCTGCACCGGGAACATCTGCGAGGACCGCACCGTCATCGAAGGCTCCGACACCTGGACCCGATGCGGGTTCGGAATGAAGACGTGCGGCAACTACTGTTGTTGTCCGGCGGGAACCGAGTACTCTTCCTCCTTTTTGGGAGTCCGCTGCGTTAGCTGCGGAGCCTACCTAAACTAACACGGACCAGGGACCAGCGGAACGGCACCAGAAGAAGACTCACTTGCGGTTTCAGACAGGGTCTCGCGGCATAGTGATCAGTTTCATGCAATTTTAAACCGAGCATCAAAGATCCCAAGACAGCCCCTTCCACTTCCCCCGCCCCTTTTCGAATCGGGGGGCGCTTTGGCCCTCGGAAGGCCTGGAGCGAGTTGGGAGCTGCCTGGGCGGCGATGTCGCGCTTAAGCTGCACAGTGCCCTTGGGAGTTTGCTTCGGTTTACCCAGAGGCCAAAGTAGTTCCTTTTTGGGATTACCTTATAGAATTTTTTATATGGACCCCAAAAAGGAACTACTTTGGGGGCTCTAGGTAGTTGGATACAAGGTCGTAACCACAGCCATGTAGCGGCTATCAGAGTTGGGCCAGGGAGGGACCCAGGCACCGTTTGCTGAATTTAGCTTCTATACTTCGATACTTGTACCACCCAAGCCATGAAGAAGGCCAATAAAGGCCCTCCGTGGCAGCACCTGGCATATCTTGAGCATAAGAATACCTGCATTTTTCGCCCTGCGGACCCTGCACATCGACGGTCCATAGATAGGAAGGCAGGAGCTGTAAACCCCTGTGTCCGTGCGTGAAGAAACCCACAAAGCTGCGTATCGAGGAAAGACATGGCCAAAGCGGAGAAGGCAGGTTGTGCTGCGGGATGTAGCCTGATGGCGCGCACACATTCCTTCATCATCATCCATACATCTATAGAGAAGACGGGGGATAGGTGAGACGGCGAGACGTGGCCATCAGATTCGCCCACTGAAAGGAAGCCCGTGAGTCTGCGAAAGTCGTGACCGGAGAAGCTGGCAGCCCGGAGCTTGGACTGGAGAGAAGGGCTCTGAAGGTTTAGTCTATGGTATAGGGTAGTACTGGTAGCCTGGTAGGGATTGCAGGATTTACCTCAAAAACTCCGACCTTGCCATAATCAAGCCTGCCCGCCATTCCTCGGACACTGCTTTCCATCCTGACTCCACATCATGAAGCCTGCAGATGTGCATTTTTTCTGTACGGTGTGTAAATCGCTTCCGACCACAATTTAGATGCAGATGCTGCAAAGAGGAGCGGTACCTCCAAGTCAGCATCAAAGTAATTGCCGGCTGCATCCTCTGTGCAGGACCATTAGCTTCCCAAGCTTCTGAGCCGTGGACTCTGAGGTGGTCTGAGCGAGGCGCTGGGGCTCGTGGACGAGGCTTCCGCATGCTGCCAGTCTTCGAGCTTCAAAGTTTGAGTGATCAAAGAGGATCGCTTCAAGCTTCAGTTGTTGTTGTTGTTGTGGTGGTGGTGGTGGTGGTTGTTGATAGCTTCAAGAAGCAACTCTGCCGGCGACTCTGCGGGAGGCCGCAGGTGGTGACATGGCAGGAGGCAGCTCGAGGCAGGCGCTTGCGGGGCATGGGGAAGAGATGCCGCAAGATCTCGAACGAGCCTGCAACCTTCTTGTGGCTAGATAAATAGATAGATTAATGCGGGTAGTCGTCCTCGCAGGCGTAGGAGCTGCGCTGCTTGAAGGCTTGCCATGAGTGAATCACCGGCCGCCTCTTGCAATGCGAGTTTTGGTGCTACAAGTGTTGATTGTCTCATTGCTGCCGCCGCGCCGCTTTCCAAGCATGTAGCTTTGGCCTGCCGCTGGGCGGCCTTATCCAGAGAGTCTTGGCAGTGTTTTATAGAGGGGACAACATATATCAGGCACCGGGAGTGTTCGCGGCGCATGCAGGCATCCACGACCACGTGTGATGGCTGGGCTCGTTATATGTCCTTGTCCTGGAAGTGCTCGGAAGCTGTATACTTGCTATAGGGGCTAAGCAGACGATGGGCGCCGTTGCAGCTTCGGTCGCATGGCCACCCGGTCGGGGCACGTTTCGTTGTAGTGGTTTCAATGCAGGTGCTGCACTAGCTTGAAATTCCACAGCTGGGCGGCAAAGCTGACAAGAGCATCCACGACAAATCTGGAACTTGAGACTCGCTCCGCAAGGCTCCGCTCTCCGCACTCCGCTCCCCGCTCCTCTGAGGAGAATGGAGCGGCGCGCCGCGAGTCGCGCCCTTGTGGCCCTGGCACTTTCGGCCCTGGCGGCCCTGGCTTCTGCAGCGCCCCGGCCCTGTTGTACTTAAGTGGGGGGGCAGGGGGCACTGGAGGAGGATCTTCTCTGTCAGCAGGAGGGTCTATCAGCTTGTCTTGGGGGTCTCAGCTTTTCATAACCTAGAGACGCCCAAGGTCCTCTGCTCTAGGTTCCTGAGTAGTAACTCTTGCCCTTTTGCCTCATGAAAATTGATTACCAGGAAAAAGGGTTTCCTTATTGTTCAGACAGTGCTCTTAAAGTCTTATGCTGCCAGCGCACAGCCCGATCACTACAGAGGTCATAGGAGCACAAGAAGGCCTTAACCATTCGAGGGCCTCAGATCACTTAGCTTGCCGGTGGCGAATTCGTGAGACATGTTCCAAACGAAACGAAAGTCAAACCCCCAGTTGCGAGAGCGTAATGCGGCCATGCTTTTTTCTTGAATTCTGATCCTACATGCTCGCGCCCTCTCTCTCACGCCCCCTCCTTGTCCCTCCCTTCCTCCCTGGCGCTCTCGCTCTCTCTCTCTGTCTCTCTCTCTCTCTCTCTCTCTCTCTCTCTCTCTCTCTCTCTCTCTATCTATCTCTTTGCTAACCCCTGCCAGGACCAACCTCTTATGTGAAATTTCGACGCTTCCGAAAATTCCAAAAGTTCCAACACATGCGGAACCAAGTTTTGGAATTTGGGAGTTCCACCATTTCCAAAACTTGTCTCCTCAGACTTTTGCAACTTTTGAATTCCGGAAATCCACGACTTGGTTTCCGAAGGTTTTGGAATGCCTGCGAGTTTTTCAATTTCCAATTTCATTGCATTCCCAGAATATGTTCCCAAACTGTCTTCTCCCTCTCTGGCGCGTACTCAGGCAGGGCTGTCAGACACCATAACTTTATCGTGCTGGGATGTTTTGTTGTTGTGGAATTTGGACTTTGGTCTAAGTATTGAGTCATACAAGTTCCAAATGCCTAGTGGCTGGATTGCCGAGAGGGATTAGTAGATCTGCATTCGCCTAGGAAGTGTGGAGCACTTGACGTTCGCTCACAGCTTATCCAACATCTCACATTTATGTATCTCAAATCTCAGTTTCACACTGTGTACTATATGGGTCATGGACATTGCACGCAAGTACATGCTAAAGAATCTCATGTGTAATGGGTGAGTGTTCGAGCAAATTAACCCGTTCCTATGTATTGGATGTTTAACTGAACGTACCGTTTGTTCATCATCATGTGATGTAAGCTTCACAGCCCACTCATAGCCTTGTACAAGTTCAATACTCTTTAAATGGCACTGGTCAATGACATGTTTATGGCCTCTAAACTGTACTTGTTCTGTTACGGCTTTGGTTGGTATTTGGCTAACCTGTGGCTTGTTTGTAAAGCTTTTCGTTAAACAAAAATCTACTCCTGGGCTGAGGCGTCGGCTTTGGAGTTTGACGAGCCTGTGGCTTGTGTGTAAAAGTTTTTCGTTAAGCAAAAATCTACTCTTGGGCTGACATGTGCTTAAAATCTCACGTGTTTCACGGCTACATACAGATTACCCCATAGCTGAGGTTTATGCACATATTTGTTCAAGTATTGTGTTGACCTGCAGCTATGCCACAATGGCGGCTAGCTCCCATTGCAATAGAAACGAGAAGCTAATAGAGATTATGCCCATCTAATCTAGCATGCGATGTTGGGAGTTAGCACAAACAGTAAGCGACATGTCAGTACTACAAGCTTCAGATCTGCTTGAGAATACGCCGTTGTCCACCCATAGTCTATCGCAAAACTTGCGACTTGCGATGTATTAAAGCAATATAGCTGGCTGTTAACCAGTGTGTAGTTCAACGCTTGCCTTAAGTAAGCAATATGTCTTTGATATCTGGCAGAATCTGTAGTTCACTTCTTATGATTTTTTCACTGTAGTACGGAAGCCACATTCGGACATGCATGCTTGAAGCTGCTTATTGATATAACATGTCAGGATCTAGTCACTGACGAACCCTCGGTTCGCAGGTTGGTGTTGCGTTTGTCTCTGCATAAACGAAACAGGCAGTAGGTACTATCTAAGAACGAATTGGGACTCAACTTCTGCATGGTGTTGAGTCTCGTTTGTATTGCTGCAACGACCAACTATTCCAGTACAAACTGAGTCATACATGTTGTTCAGCATGTTTTCGTTTGTACATTGAGCATACTTGAAGATTAGGCGACGCGTCTACTCAACAAGTACGTCGCCGATATTAACTTCAAATTAACTTCATATTAGCTGTAACTTAAGTATCACATGTATCGGTAAGTGTAAGTCCTGTACCGGTAACTCATAAACACACGCATCGCATAACTAATCCACGTGCAGTTTTTACGAGGCCAAACACCGTGACATATTCAACGAATGCTATTCGAAAACTAAATATTCATGCATATCCACCAACAGAAGCAACAGCACACGCATTGTAGTTACTGGTCGAATATTAGATAGCAACAAATTCACCGGTAAATGTCGCATATGTAGGTCACATGGCATGAAAGCAGCTAAAACGACAGGGAATCTAGTTATGAAGCTGGAACCTGTTCTTAGTATTGTGATTTGACGCGTGTAGGCCGTAAGCAGCAACAGCGGATACGGAATGTGGTGTTCGGCCTCCATCCGCAACAGAACAGGGACGTTGGTCCTGGGGGGGCGGGTACTCGAATCATATCTGTATCTATACATACATATCCATATATATATATATATGTATGTATGTATATGTTTGTTGATATATGTCCGCTGCTGTTTGTCTATCTATCCACCTATATATCGATGGATCTCTCTATCTGTCTAGAGAGAGAGAGAGAGAGAGAGAGAGAGAGAGAGAGAGACAGTCAGTCTTTTTACACGGAGCTGCCGGGTTCTCAGGAGGAGCACTCCAGGCACCTACGCTCCGGAGCACAGACACAGATCGGTGAGGCCAGAGTCTGATTCCTGTTTTGGATGAGGGTGTTGGGTGTTGGGGTGGGGTTTACGGCTTATTTAGGATTTTCCGCGTTGTCCCTGGGCAACTTCGCCATACTGGTCAGGATTTCGGAGTGAGGTTCCTTGAGTTCACTTGCGGCAGCCCGAAGAGCTCAAGCAAGGTGAAGGCTCACAGCCCGTTCATCGATGATTTGGAGCCCGTGGCGCCGCTGGACGCTGTGGCAGTGCTGGGAACTGCAAATATTTTTGGATCAACGGACAAGGGGCAAACAGCAAGACGGAAGCAGTTTCGAAGTATTTTGCCGCTTCGTACCCTCAAACAGACTGTGGCCAGTCTTCAAAGTTGTGCACTGCGTACCGTATGTATGATCGTGAAGCCAAGTGATGATTCAAGCGACAAACAAGCGAAGCAAACGCACCCTTCAGATTCCCGTGTATACGGTATATACGCCTGCACCTCAAGCTAGATTACGTGTCTTAGGTTGTCTCGTTCCGAAGATATAATATACCCCTGCAACAAAATGCGCGTAGATACCCAGCTTCTTCAAGGCACCTGGTGCCGTCGCCGCTGCGGGCATCCCTCGTCAGGGAGGGGCCCGGAGACCCGCACTTTACGCCCCATGGCGTTGCAGAATCTCTGGGGCTGCGACGGTTTTCGGTGGAGTTTTCCAGGTTTGGGTGCCTATGTCCATGTCCACCTTTTTTTGCATAAATGCCCGCATACAATCCGACGGTTCTTCATGTTGATTCTCTGGCCTTTTCAGGTGCCTCCCTACTTGTACCCGGACGCCTTCCCGGCCTCCGCAAAAGACATCTGCCACTGTGATGCGCCCAAGGAGGATCCGGTTTGTTTCTTGCAAGCTACGCAGTCTGAAAACAAGATTTTATATTATGTGTATGTATATAAATATAAATATAAACATAAATATAAATATAAATAAATAAATATATATATATATATACCTGAGTAACTAATTCATTACATGCTGTAAGTTGATGACTTCTTACCTGGGATGAGAACCTTTATTCAGGTCTGCGGGGCCATCATGTGGTCCGATAGGGGCGGGGATTAGGGAGGCAGAACCTCGGCAGAGCTTGATTGTTGCAGGTATACCTACAACCCCGGAATATGTTTCAATGCATTCACAAAGCGTCTGCATCCTATGGCATGCGACTCGTGGAGTCGTGGGTTCCAGCGGATCTGCGATTATGCGCCGCACGGAGAAGCTGGTCGTTACTGCTACCAGCCGAGACCTGTCTGGCTACCCCGGTATGTGCCACAGCCGCCGCAACACTCGCAAACCCCGAGATGGCCCAAGGTTGTGCAGTTCCCTGAACCCCGAAAAACTTTCATCGCAGATGCTTTAATCTGGAAACCGCAATCAGGAGAAGCTGACACAGGAGGAGGAGCTTTGGGCTGCTGAGGTGGCAAAGCAGCTGAACCTCCCCTTGTCTCAGGCGAGGACATGACATGTACAAGCGATTCTGATTGCTGGCGTGTCTGGGCTTACGAGCAGCGAGTGGTCCGCAGGGATTCCAACCACGGCAACAGGCCATTGCCTTCCTGCCTGAACGACATGAAACACACCCAGGGGCCCGGAAAACATCCCCACTGTCGAGCCTTCTGTTCAGGTGATGCACCCCGCAGACTTCAAAGGCGTCGCACACTGCGACTGCGGTGCTGCAGAGAAAGCAGACGGCCGATGCTTTGCTGCAGCAGGTCTTTGCTCGTGTGGAAGCCGGACAATTAATTTACAAGCCTGTGTTTGTGTGTGTGTGTGTGTGTGTTTGGATGAACCAGAATTTGCCCATGAGGCGATTGGCTGTCAGTTTGGCTACTGTGTGTTGGGTGCGTGAGATTAGAGGCGTTGATGTCGCACCCGAGCAGTCCAGCTAGGAGAGGACTCCGGAGTCTCCGGCTCTAGTCCGTGTAGCGGCAAGCAGCTGTTTTGAATTTTGTTAGAAGCCTCGCCAAACATGATGCATACTTAAGCCCCAGACGATGTGATGCCTGTCAGACCATTCACTTCCGTTAATCCTGCTCCTTGAAAGCCTAACAAGCTGCACTCAGACGAAGGTGTCTTCCGCTATGTGAAGACCCAAGCTACGAACAGCTCTGGCTTCACGGTCGCCGGCGCCCGTGCTTTCATTCTGGTATCACGAAGCTCAATTGTTCGTACTTACTCACTGTTCAGTGTTCTATGGTGTTTGACCCCGGCATCAAAAATCAAGAATCTAGGTTTCTTGTACTTGTTCACTCTTCTAGTGTTGTCTGTGGTGCTATCATGTGCGAGTTACGCATGGGATGTTGCGTGGATGCAGTCGGATGGGAAGCAATGATTAGCTGATTAGCAAGCGTGCAAACCACTGAGGCCTGTTGGGCTAGGTTCGTGAGATGATGTGCATCACATTGCTATCGCTTGCTTTCGACTAGAGTCATCTCGCTGTCCGTTTCTCTACATCAGACAGACAGACACAGACATACGTACGAGCATGCGTGACATGTCATGTCAAGCCATATCGTATCATACCCATATGTATATGCAGCCGCGACCATGTCATGTACGACACTTGCACTGTCACCATGATACTATGATGTAGTCGCGCACGGTGTGCGAGTCAGACGCGATTATGTGAGTGAGCAAGGTGCCGACCCGACCTTCCCACATGGCAGCTACTGGGAGCCGGAGGTCACTGTGGGGCCGCGGGTTATGCGTTCTTACCAGATTTCTTGGAGTCCACTCGTTTTGGATTCCGGATTCAGTTCTTGGGAAGTCGTGGGTCATTTGGCCACAGGAGAGGCATGACAAAGTTCCAGTGGGCCTTGGCTACATGGATTGCTAAGCACCGGAGGTGAAAGACGGGAACTCTTGGCAGGTGGTGGATGCTTCAGGGCTCATGGCGCCAGCAGACCAGCTTCGGCCGGAGGACCCCGGGAAGTTTTCACCTTGGGACTTGGCCCTGCGAATCTTTCCTGCAAGTTTCGCGACTTGTCAGTTGGGAAGCTTGAGAGAACGTGCGAAAGCCTGGCATGACAGACGACAGAAGTGCTGAGGGCAGTTACAGACCCCAAAGAATCAGCTGCCGGACAGGATCTGCCGCCTCAAGCACCCTTCGACGAGGCTCAAAAAGGGTCCGAGTGCTGGCAAGGTTTTGGGCTGAGGTGACGTATCGTGGTCCGCTTGCAGTTTGAAGCTGCTGACTCCCGATCCGGAGCTTTGCAGGTGGACATGTCCTCGAACCTCGCGCAGCATGACAAGATCCCCAAGAAAATCGCAAAATACCTGGACCAGGCCTTCTGCATTCGACTCTGCCGGTGCGTAAATTTCCGGCATGGGAAGCTCTCGTTGCTGACGGCATCTAATCATCTAATCTATACTGAGTGGGAAGCCGGTAGACTTGTAGGCATGCATACACACGTGAGATATGTTCGACAATGAGTGACCGGAAATGTAGATCTCTTGACAGTCCGTGTGACGTTATAGATGTGCGTCTGGATGAGTCTTCACGCCATGCTCCCGCAGGTGGAGAGCAGGAGTAGCAACTGTGACGATCCGACCAAGCCCTGCTCTGCTGACTGCAGCGCCGGCGACGCAGTGTCCTTCGAGCTGGGTTCCTCGCCCTTTACTTTGAGCCAAGAGCCACTATAGAGTCAAAAGAAGCGGGGATCCAGGCTTGGGTCAGACTGGTGGTTGCGTAGGGTGTCTTTAGTTGAATAAAACGTGACTGTATACCAGCCTCCGGGCTGTCTACTGAGGCAACACGCGGCGTGCAGCCACGGTGCTCACCACGGCTGCGGGCAATGCGCTGGAGAGAGGGCCTTTGCCTACGGTGTTTTGCATCCGGCGTTCTAGAGAAGTGTTCTTCGATGGCTTTGTAAACTGGGCGGTCAGTCACTAGACGAATCCCGTCCAAAGTTTCGTCGCTGGTGGCATTCACCCCCCGGCTCCTCATGATATGTCGCTCAAACAGAAAGCCCGAGGAGATCGAGTTTGACACCGGCTTGGCGGCAGGCGACGTTTGCGCTGCCGAGGCCATCGAAGCTAAGAGCCGGCGCTCCCCCGAGCCCAGAGCAGCCCAGCAGACTACTGTTAGTGTAGGGTTGTGGAGGTTTCTTACTGTATTATGTGCATAATCTAGTG
Organism: Symbiodinium sp. CCMP2592; assembly: GCA_905221615.1. Classification (NCBI taxonomy): domain Eukaryota; class Dinophyceae; order Suessiales; family Symbiodiniaceae; genus Symbiodinium; species Symbiodinium sp. CCMP2592. The sequence goes on from CAJNDT010002435.1 coordinate 455,261, forward strand.
TACCCCAAAGCCTTATTCTAATTGACAAGGCCCCTGCATTTGGCAGCCATGTTGTGGAGTCTTCCGTCAGGCCGGCTGCTCCCTCTTCCGGGTTTGCGCGCCGAAGCCGGGGCTCGGCGCAGGCGCCCCTCGGCAGTGCGTGGCCCAGGACTTAGGGCCGAAGGGGGGGGCGGTGTGAGAGCTTCAGGGATTCGAGGGCTCGACTGCTCGAGGCTGAGCGATTCGCAAGGGTACTGAGACTCCATGTCTCGCGAGGACTCCGATGAGCGATTGCTCCTTGGCTCGGCGGAGACTTTTGGATTTCGGACGTATGATGTATCTAAGCATGTGGATGTGACAGCCCCAAGCAGAACCGTTTGTGAAGCTACGGGTCGTCGTACCGCTGGGAAGGTCGTGGCAGGGCCACATCGAGCGGCACTTCCAGTGCCCGGAGAACACCGCCGGATGCAAGCGTGTTCGGCAGGTGGGCAAGGGCGAGCTGGGCAAGAGGTGCAAGATGCTCCGAAGGAGTTGCTATTCTGGGACACTCCATATAAACTCCCAAGCTAAAGCTAGCCTTGCAGTTCCAGAAACGGCTGGCCTTGTCCAGGTCGTGCAGGGCCTCTACCTTCGCAAGGAGGGCAAACCTTGCAGGGCAAGGTGAAAGTGAACTGAGCAGAGGGCTCACAGAACCGACCTGATTTCCAGGAGAGGAAAAGTCCTATCTCCAGCATGCCGCATGTTAAATGCTCGGATTTGGCTCACATGGCCTCCCGAATGCATCACATCTTTGTCGCAGTATCTCTTCTTGCTCACTCGTCCTGGTGTCCCTCTATGTATTTCTGGTCATGTCATGGAAGATGCTGGGGCACACTCAGAAATGCATGGAGCAAGTCCCAGAGCGTTCCTAGTTCCGCTTTGGGTGCTTGTTCTTGCTATTTGTGGATGGCAGGCACAAGCCATCCACAGACGTGTTGCTTCACATGACTTAATGAGATGAGATGTCCATAACTAGCCGTAAGTGTGAGGATCCTTGACCGGACGCGCCGCATGGTGCGAACAAAGGAGCTTTTGTTCGGCAGTCGGTCTGTTCAGCAGGGCCGGGTGATCGCTTGTTGGCTTCGTAACATGCAATATGTGTCTATATACGTAAGTTCAAGTTAGAGTAGTCCTAGCTAATCATAAATCATAAAGGTGTTTATACATACATACATGCACACGTACGCACATATGCAAAGATACACATTATAGATGCATATCTCTTGTATCGGGAAGAGTAGAGCAGGACAGTGTAAACGAATGCCACTAGCTGTCAGATGAGCATGCGCGCACCCATATCTATGAAGGTCGATGCCTGCAAAGACATCGCGCTTTATGTTTTGTACCGTGTTTCGATGTCATGTGCTGGCTGGTTTATTGGCTGCTTCATTGATGGTTTGTGTCACAGGGAAGCAGCGTGTCGAACACTCCACTTGTGAGCCTCCAGGGGGAATATGCAGGCTCTTGTGTCATATCGTCATGTAAGGTGATTCAGTTTGCCGGCGACATGGAGACTGAATCAGGTTCCAGTTTGCAGCGCAGTCCCTGCTTTGTATCCCTCGGGCCGGCCAATTTGGAGGGTCTGTTTGCGGCCAGTGTTTTTGCGACAAGCATGCTGAAAGTACGACCCGGACGAGCACTGTTGCTGATTACTGCGTAATTAGTTGTATGCGCATGTGCTGGATCTCGCGCTGCTCTGATTAAATTGCCTTCGCAAGCGCGGTCGTGCGAGGACAGACGCTCCCTCTTGACCGCTAGTGGGCCCCGTCTATGGAACTATAACCCATGCTCCCCTGAAGTGCAGTTTCAGCTACAATACGCTCTCACAAGATCCCCATAGATCCCCTATGTCAACATGCCGGGCCTTGCCGGGAATAGTTGCAGTATTCCTGATGGACAGTGATGGGCTCATGCTTCATGAAATGCAGCAGCAAAGCATGGCCTGCCAGGCGCCTCGTGGAGGATGATGGCGATGCTCGAAGGGCTGCTTTGCAGGAGGCTACGACGATATGATCGGGTTATTTTCAAGAGCTGCTTTTTCTTCACTCAGACGCCCTGGCTCAGGCTGTGCAGCAAAGCCAATGTAGTGGCTCCTGATCTCTTTTTGAAAGCATTGTGTCACTCATTGCTTTGCCAGGGGTGAGGGTTGGAGGCCCCATGGTGTCCACTGCATGCTACACTCATGAATTGATGCTGTCGGTGATTTTGGCTCGAGCACTGTGCAGTTTCAAGACACAGTGCACTCGAGTGGTCTGGTATTTTATAGGAACTTGGCAGTGAACGCCGCGCGCTTAGCATTCGGCACTAGGTGTATTCCCTAATGAACCTAGAGTATAGAACTAAGCCTGTGTAAGCTGGTTCGTCCACCTTGAAGCTTAACTTCCGTAGGCCAGGGAATTCAGCACAGTCTTGGAGGCAGAGGCTTCGTTGGACTTGCGAAGCTTCTAGATATCTGTACAGCAACAGGAGAGCCACTTTAGGTGGGGGAACTTAGTAAAGTTGATGCCCAAACTACGTGAGTCACCGTGATTGCAAAGCACTTTGGGGCGTGTTGACAGCTTGGGTGCAAACCTGTCTGTCGGTTGGAAATACTGACGCCTGCATGCATGCATGCATGCATATATGCACGTCCGTCTGCCTCGCTGTCTGTTTGGTTGCCACTGCCTGTGTCTAAATATGTGTGCATGTACGTATTTATGCATGTACGTACGTATGTATGTATGTGTGAATCTATGCCTGCGTGTAGGCCTGCATGTATGTGAGCATGTGTAGCTGTGTGTCTGTATGCCATGCATGTATAAGTACATATACACATGCATACATCGGGACAGCAGTTCTGACCCACATCCGCCTGCAGGTGTCCGGTGATTATCAAAGCATGTGGGCAGTAGTGTTAGCGACATTGACGTGGGCACACCCATGTGAATTCACTTGGAGCTGTGTTTCGAAGTCTCGGCCAAGCGGCTAAGCGATCCAACTCCGAACTTCCAAGGCCCTGTGCTTGTAGCGCCTGGGCAGTGCTGGCAGGAGGCTTGCTTTCCAGAGAGCTGTTGGGGTGAGTTCTGGGAGGATGTGATCTGACATGGTGTGCATGGTTACCGTCGTGCATAAGTCTCCTGTATCTCTCATGTTCTACACAGTCCCCAAGAGTCTGGTCATCCAGTGTGAGGCTGACTTTTATGAGGGAAAGCACTACTGAGCTAATCTCGTGCCACGCGACAGGGGACAATTTTCTCGCGATCGCCCAGCTCACGCACAGCCGCTGCTGGTCGATCGGTGCAGTATGGATGGCTCGGGACCAAGCGCTGGGCACAAGTTGTTGCAGGCGTATGCAATGGAGTCGACGTTCATCTGAGCGTGTTTCTCCAGACTGCTTCGATCTTTTGGAGCTGCATGTAATCAGGCCCATGCCAGATGCCATTTGAATCTATCCTGCCTAGGCTCTGTTTCTGCAGCCCTCTTATATTCAAAAACGAACATGTGATGGGCTCATGGTTTGAGTCATCTTTAGGGACAGATGAAGCCAGCATTGGAGTCATCGTTCGGACAGTGCCCGACATGCAGTGATGGCAGTGCACTGGAAGCATCCTTGCATTTGTCCCTGGATTTCTGGACTCCACTGAACCACCCCCGACCGTTTCTTTACGTTGCCGTTTCTCAAGGCACTTCGGTTGCCTTTCCGCTTCCTGATCAGCGATTATGCCGTACACAAATCCGTTCCCATGGCTGCCGCCGCGATTTGTGAACGGCCTTTTCCCGTACGTTCGCTGGACGCTGCTCTGGTTTTACCAGGCCAGGTGAGGAAATCGCATTCCGAAGTAATGCAGACTTATTATACTCAGCTTATATATATATATATATATATGTATATACACACATACAGATGTACACATAAATGATTATGTAAAGCGGTACACATATATACTGATATGTATGAATATGTACATATATATATATAGAGAGAGAGAGAGAGAGAGAGAGAGAGAGAGAGAGAGAGAGAGAGAGAGAGAGAGAGAGAGAGAGAGAGAGAGAGAGACAGAGACGGAGACAGAGACAGAGACAGAGACAGAGACAGAGACAGCGAGAGAGAGAGAGAGAGAGAGAGAGGTTGAGGGACGCACGGCTTACAGGAGTTACGGCCGGTTTAAATTTGTCAGAGGCTAAAAACGGAGTGACGTTTCACGCCGGCCTTGCTTGCGCTGGACGCGAGACGTATAGGCCCCTCTCTGAGAGAGGGGGGAGCGCGATACCCTCCTTAAGCCTGCAGCAAGCAAGAAGGGGAGAAAGAGACGGATATGGATCATAGGCAAGCCCCATAGCGGCCAGGGAACTTGACACGTCCCTCAAGCCCTGGCGAAAGAGATCGATTGATTGATTGAGCTGATTGATTGATTGCTTGATTACCGCATATAGTGCGATTGCGTAGCCCGGACACCCCCGAAGCATTTTTTCCCTTGTGAACGAGGCCTTGGACAAGCTTCGCCTGCCAATGTCCCTGCCAGCGCCTGGTCGCAAATTGCCTGATGTCACTGAAGCCTTGGCCTGCGGCTGCTGCGAACACATTTGTATCGGACGGGGCCTGCCGAAGCGAAGTGTGCAGGACAAGAGGGCTGAGCCTCCCATTGCCAGGGCTTGCCCTGGAATTAGGTCGCATAAACTCGTGAGACCAGGGCTTGCCCTGGAGCCTGTTTAGTTACTGTAAGAGGTAGAAAGCGGGTGTGGCAAAATCAAGAGACAGACATCGAATAGATGCAGTACTCTGATGCAGAATGTTTTGGCAGGAGGCCCTGGTCACTCCAATGGGCCTTCCGGGAGACTTCCAGACTGCACCCTTCATCGCTGTTTGGGGTGGACACGCCGGCTTCTCACTCCGACTAAGTCACTATGTGGGCTTCGACAGCCAGTAACAACACCATGGGCGGTCAGTTTAGCAATGCATTGGAGATCACTAGTTCAACAGAGTTGCTTGCCGGCGTGCTACCAAGGCTTCGATCGGGCCGTGATGCTTTGGAGTCAGGAGGCCGACAACTATCAATATGAAGACCCAGTCTTTTTTTCGCTTGGACCCTCGGCAGGTCCTGGAGGCCGTGAACTCCGAAGGCGCCAGCTTCTTCCCCGGCGCCAGCGGTGAGCAGATTCTCGTCAGCGGCGTGGACTGGATGCTGATGACGACGGGGGTCAGGGTGCAGATCGGGAAGGAGGCGACTTCGCTGGATTAGAAGTGCTTCATGTGCTCTTCTTATACTGTGTTTTGCATCCGCTCAAGGTGCGCCTGCACTTGAGTCGGTTGGCAATTCAAGCCCAATGGGAAGACTTCAAGGTTCCCTCCGGAACTACAGATACTACGTCCGTGTTCAGGCCCTTATCGTCACTTATCGTCCCCAAGAGCGATCTTAGTTTGCCAGGAATCCCCAGAACGGACCGAAGGTGCTTTTGGAGATCACCTATCTCAAGGGCCCTTGCAAGAAGCAAGACCCCAACTTTCCACAGCCTGAGGCCAGGTGGGATTGCTCCCTGCTTTTTACTTTGATAATCTACCCTTACAGTCTTGCCAGGCATAGAGTTGAAGTTGGAGTGTGCCGATTACTCGGTTCACTGCTTGGGGATCCGAGATACGGCCCTTGGCAGGCGAAGGCGCGGATCAGCCCAACGAAGTGCCACGGCTGAAAGAAGGGCAGATTAACGGCTCCGCAGAGCCCCTTCAGCTCAGATTCTGGGATGTTTGGCGCAGCCTTGGCGCCTCCTTTGACGGTTGACAGGCACATTGAGATTTACTGAACACCGACTGTTCCGGCAGAAGCCCCAAGCTCCGGGCTCAGGAACCCTGGCTCCTCGAGAGTGTTGGCAAAGGTGCTGAGACCAGGACGAATCTTCCGGGGAGATCGCCTCTTCGTTTTCGAGCACCCGGAGGGTCCACAAAAGCAGTTAATTCAGCACTGACTGCGAGGGAGAAGCCTCAATCTTCCACGGCTCTGGCTCAGCCGCCAGCCAGTGTGCATGTGTGGTGAAGTGCAGAGTGCCTGCACGCGAGGGCTGCTAAAACACATCCCGGTTCCTCAAGTTCGCATTCCCGGGCTCCTTGTACATTCCCAATACTGTACAGGCTCTATACACACATACTGAAGTACTTATGAATAAAGTTTCAGGCCTTCGAACATGTCTTGAGCCATCGTGTCTTTTCTTTTGGTTTTAAGCTCCAACCGATCGCTGTAAATCGCCAGGGAAGGTGGCGAGGATGTGACATTCCTTCGTGGAGAAAGTTTGCAGTCGATTCCGGGTCTCGATTTCCTGCGATGTGGGATCCAGACTTTCCGTGTTTCCGTGCTTTGTGACCATCACATCACGATGGTGCGCAGCATACTGCGAGAGTGTCCAGCAAAGCTTGGACTCTGTCCGTAGGCCCGCTGCAAGCAGGAAAACCGGGTGATTGGAACCGGACGAGTTGGATTGCATTGGGTGTCAAGTGTTTCGCCAGCCCTTCGTGCGCCCCGCACACGCAGAGTACTCGTTAAATTGCATTGCTAGCTTTGTAAGCTGAGCAGGCGCACCCTGAGATGTGCTGCATCAACATCTGAACGCGAAAGGTGAATCAACCGAAGCCCATGTCGCATCCCTTCCCGTGACCTGTGACTCCAACCCCGAAGCCTACGACATCTCTTCCCTTAATCTTAAGGGTTATATCAAGACTTACAAAGAATCCGTATCGTCTTTCGCAGCAAAGAGTGATCCGTTACGCATAATCAGGTTCCGATGACGGATCGATAGCAGGCGACTCTGCGCCTTGGTGGCAGGGTGGGGGGAGGGGCGTGTGATGCTTCCAGCGGGTCTCTCAAGAATACAGGAGAATGATAATCGCGAGGGCCAGCGGGAGGGAGAAGGCTTAGGGGAAGTTGCAGTTTTGGTCATAACTAGCTTGTACAAGTACCGGCAACTCAGATTTGTCTAAGTTCTTCTTGCGATCACACATCGGGGCAAAGTGGCAAAACTCTTTCTCGGATCCTGCTCTCCGTACCTCAGCTCGTTGTGGATGCGTGTTGTTCGGATAGTGGCAGGGTGGGGATTGGCCTAAGAAATTGCACATTCATGGCCGACTGGAGCACGACACGTACTTGTACGAGTTTTCTTGTGCACCGAGGATCCTTTTGAATACGAGGACCAGGATGATATGGAAATCCAGTCCGTCAATGACGAGGACGCGTGGTTGTATGGCCGAAGGCAGCACATCCTACTCGCATGCCCTTTTCGTGGCTCGGTGCCACTCCATGATACACCATGCATGTTGAAGCCCTCTTGAGCAGAAGAAGCACATGCAGCCGCAACCTGTTCCAGGATGTCGGATGTCAGGCTCCACACAGGGAGGTCAGGTCTAGTCTAGTTGCCCCTATCCGTAAGTGCACGTCGCTCGAGGAGGACGATCAGATGCACATCGAGCCGCCAGAAGTGCGGAAAGCTCCTTATACTATCATGAACCGAGGAGCTGAGTGCGGTTGAAACATGTACACTCGGAGAAAGGGCAGCCGGCCGTTTTGAGCAGATCTGTTAGCAAGTCTTACCATTCGCCGTCCCTGGTTTTGGCCACTTTCGCACAGATGCAGGGACACAAACCTATGACCCGAGCCTCGTAGCCTTCAGCGCGCTCCAGGAGAGATAGAACTCCGACAGAAGAGTGTCATTAGCGAGGCGGCGGGTGGGATGTTTTTTTTTTCTATGCTGGCTGTGTACACAGGCTTGTTTGCTAGCTGCCAGCACACACTGTCCTGCCATGTGAAGAGCATCCCCCCTTCCCACCTTTGCCCTCTGCATGGCCACAGACCACGACATGGCCTTGGTAGAACCGCTCTCAGTCTTTCTGCAAGGAGCCGAACATTTCGGCTCTCTCCCACTCTCTTTGTCTCGGCTTGCTTCGAAGGCTTCGGAGCTCCTGCAAGTGTCCGCTGAGGAGGGGCTTTCAGGGCGGGTAGCCGCTGTTGCCATTGTAGCAGTTCTTGGTTGTGCAGCAGGAACTTGACGCAGTGTGTGCTTTGAACACGTCTCCCACCAGAAAACGGGGCAGCGCTTGTACCAAAGTTATTGAAGCAAGCCGCATGCTGTTGGCCACAGCAGTCGCTGTCAGTTTGAGTGCCTGATGTTTTTCGTCGGGCCGAGCAGGCCTGCTTATATCCCCTCAAGTCTCCGTAGTATCCGAAGAGCAGGACGGCTTCGTGCTTCTCCGAGAATACCGCTGGGACCTGCTAAGGTTGCAGGACCCCGCGCCTGCACTTTCAGGGCTCAAGGGCATGGCTTGAGGAGATGCGGCCCCAAATTATCAGAAGGGCGTTTACGATCCGGCAGAAAGAAGCCAAATGTCTCGAGTTCCCTGAAGCCTTGCATAGCCATCGACAGCCTTTCCAAGAGTCCCACAGCAGCTGAACTGTCGCAGGAGGCGTGGTTTGACAATGACCAGAAGGCCAATGGAAAGTTGGCACCCCACTCCCCAATTCAGAATTTGGCCTACGTCGCAAAATTGCAGATACGGGCCGCTTATGTGTACTTCGCTTGAAGTTGTTGCTGCACGCGGACCTGGGCAACTGATGTAGAGAATTAGTGAGGGGCGCGAACGCATGGCATACCTCACGTGACCAAACAAATCCAAACAACACCAGCACCAATCCTAGCTTCGCAAGTGCGCAGGTGCGAAATCGTTGCGGATTGAGCACCTCTTGTCCGTCGCCTGCACCATCTTCCGTAAAGTCAGGTGCCAGCTGGACTGTTGCTGTTTCCACAGATGGTCGTGTTGGGGTGGTCATGCAGAATTGGCAGGAAACAGGCCGCACGGTGTCTCTTGGTTGTCGGATTCAAGCAGGTTTGCAGGTGCAGGTGGCCCGCAGGTTACAATAGTAGGCATTGCTGTTATGTCAGCCGTCGCAAGCTTGCAAATTATGCAAGGGGTGCGTTGCCTTGGTGGCATCGGGCATTCACAGCTAGACTTCTGACCCGTCTTCAACTCTCCTTTCCTGCTTTCGCAGGCCCCAAGACATGCTCCATCTGCATGTCTGCCATCGACGACTTGATAGCTCTGGACTGCGCGCACGGCTTTTGCGCCTCGGTGCAGATCTGCCCAGATAAAACCCTGCCGAGACGACGAGCATACTACGCGCCTCCTACTTTCGATAGCTGAAGAGTGGAAATGGAAAAGCTATCTTGTAGAGCCGCTCAGGTGCAGAATGCTGGAGGGGCTATCTCCAAACGCAGGTGGACGACGGAAAGTCTGCGGTGCAGACACGTCACTGAGCTGCGCTAACGACCGTGCTTTGGCAGGCCCTGAGATGGTGCTGGCAGGATGTTGTGGTATTCCGCATACCAAGACCTCAGACCTCAGGGATTCTCCGCTTGACAGCTTGGAAAAGAGACTGGAGGCTTCATCAGCATGGGATCACAGCAGGCAAACCCAGCCGAAGCCCTCGCCCAAGGTTGCCCGCAGCACAAGTGCAATCGGATAGTTCCGACATCCTTCTTCGGGCGCTTTTGCGACGAAGAGCGGCAGAAGAAGTACCAGGAGCCCGGCTTCACGAGGGATTCCGAAGCTGAGAAAGTAATTACTCGTTCAAACGTGGCACATGGTTTTGGCTGCATGTGTCAAGCGGCCAGGAGTGGTGCTTACGGACCTACGTGGACGAGAACGCTGCTGTGAAGTGGTGTACCAATCCAGTAGGCTGTCACTACGCCTGTGAATATCCAGGCGTTGTGACTTGCTTGCAGCGTCACGGGGTTTGGCTCAGGTCCGGAGGTTCTGCGGATTCTTGAACTTTTTTTCTAGTTCATTTGCTTGGAGACTTTTGCGTTGCTTGCTCGCTCTTGCCCTTGGCCGGACTGGACGACTTACAACGGTGGGAGTGGAGAACATCATTTTGCCTGACTAAACTTCAAAGAAGAGGCCCCTCCACTTACACAAACCATGGAAGCAGCTATTCCCGAATCTAAGCAGCCTTGGTTGGGGGGACCGGCACAGGCGAAGCCGTCAGTGGGAACTTATGGGAAGAGCCCAGAGTCTGACGCAGTGCTGAGGAGATTGTTGACGTTCAGTGCAACTGCAGCTTCATTTGGTGCTGGGGTTGTGGCGAAGAGGCTCACAAGCCGGCACCTTGTCCCAAATTCAAGTTCACTGTGAGCTGCAGCGCTTCGTGGTTGCCCTTTTGGTCCTTTCATAACTTTAGATGCAAAAAAACCGCCTTGCAACTGGGAGTTCGGAGACAGGTTCATGTAGCCGCGCGCACGTGTAAGTAGGAGCTGAAGGTCCAGCACTGGAACCTCAGGACTTGGGCCCGAAACCGTGACATACACACTTGTCATGTCGGAGAGTCTCCTGGCCTGCTTGTGGTGATGTTGTCAGCAAGCCTCTATGATGATCGTCACGGTCTCGTGCAGCACCGTGCATCAGATACGGATAGATGTCCAGAATGCAACTCGTGCCTGCGCCACCTCCAGGCCAGCTGCCAGACCGTCAACCAGTGGAACGTGAAGAACTCTGCGGAGTCAGAGAACATCAGCTGGATTCGGGCGCACACAAAGAAGTGCCCCAAGTGCAGGGTGCTGAGCAGGGAGGGCAGCGGCAGCGGGACTATGCTCCAAGGGCGGAAGGGCTCCGATCCGAAATCTAACCCTTGAGTTGTGGATTAGGAGATGGTTATGTGCTGAACTACTTGGGTATCTAGAGCTCAAAAGCTCAACGACTCGCGTCTTCTGACCCTCACTGCGGCTGCGACTCTTAAGTTCCTTCTGTTTCTCAGATATAGTCGCTGAGGCCACAAGCCCATCGAGAAGAACCAGGGCTGCAACCACATGGTGTGCTCGAAGGCACCGGACAGCCTGGGAGCGCAGTGGCGCGCGCGTTGGCAGAACCGAGGATGCTGCCAACCGAAGCCTCCAGCTTCAAGCCTAGTGTAGCGCACTCCCGAAGCTGCTTGCGATTATCCCAAAGGGATCTCGTCTACGCCACAGAAAACCGCAGAATAATACGCTGTGCAGGCGGGCGGCTGTGGCCACGAATTCTGCTGGCTCTGCCTGGGCGATTGGTCTACTCATGGCACGTCCACCGGAGGGTCTCGCGGTCCAAGCTTACTGTTGATGTTCGCTGCGTTGGTGATTCTTTTTGTTTGGAAGGTTTACAGAACTCCGTTTGGGGAGTCGAGGGCTGCTGCCAATTGAAATGCTGGTTGAGTGTTCAGGGAAAGCAGGACTGCAAGGTTCAGCCCACCGTTTCCTTGCCGACCTTAGCGGCCCTAGCAGATGGCATGCGCGATCCGATGATGCTGGGGGAAAAATGTTCTTCTGTCTGGCAGCCAGTCGCCTAAAGGATCCTGACATCGGATCTTAGGCTCTCTTTGAGTTTTCTGCGCTGCTCGGTCGGGTCGTCCGCATTTCGGCCTGAGGTATTACCAGTGCAACATCTACGACAAGCAGTCAAAGGAGGGAAAACATGCCGACGAGGACATTCAAGTGCACTGCGGGAGCTCATCTCTGTGCTGCTAGCACCGGTAAACCTGCATATGTAGGCAGAGGACTCCGTCTATGCTTTATAAGGTCCTTAGAACAGGGTCGGAGCCGATATGCAGGAGCGGTCCAGGCTGAAAGCCAAGCATGCCCTCGACAAGTACATGCTGCCCGGTGGCGAGTATCGAGACATAAATCTTCAAGACCCCAAGCCCAAGTCCAGAATGCGTCGATGTTCCGTTTGTCAGGCCTGAGAGAGTTCTGCCGCAAGCTGTCCGCGAATAAGAACAGGAAGTTCTCAGTGCTCTGCACATTGTACAGGGTGTAGTCAATAATCCGGAGAGTAATGTTGACAAGAAGATGTGGTGGATTCAGGATGGATGTATGTCGTGTGTTTCGGTTTTGCACAAATATGTCTGGGGCCAGGCGGGGGCCGGTGCCCAAAGCTGGGGTCTCTGCGAGCTGACCATAACCAGCACGAAGCATCGAAAATCCTGAAGTCCGCGTGTAGGTTCTATTTTGAGCGATTTATGGACCACGACCGTGGCATGAAGCTCACCATAACCGAAGAGCAGGCCCGATCCGCTGCAGGGACCTTGTTACCCTTTGCCCGGGCAGTTCGTCAGAAGACAACATGGTTCAGTACGCTTTTAGCGCTGAGATTTGGGCTGCTGTCTGCTACCCCTCTGTTGAGATCTGATCCAGGACATCGAGGGGAAGGTGCAGAAGCTTCACGATGACCATGGCTTCGAGATCATTGAGCTCCAGTTTCTCTACGATGTCCTTTGGCTCTCAGATCTTAAAGGAATGCTTCACCTCGGGGCATCTTGGAGTGGAGTCGTTCAGGGGGTGGCTCAAACGTTGCATGTCCAACACTTGTCGTGCAGTCAGGGTTGGAAGCGTCGAAGCGAGGCCCTTCGGCAAGTGAGAGCCTGCCGGCGCGTCCTCAAGTCACTCGGCTGGGGACTCCCCTACCGCAGTTTTGCGGAAAAATCGGATCTCTGCTGTTGTCTTAGTGAGGTCTTCGATGCTGCAAGGCCGAGCCATAAAGTCTCAAGGCTGAGGGTAAGGGTTGAAGAGGCCAGACTTAGGGGCCAACATGCAGGACCGTGCTTTCCTCTGGTTATGGTGCCTTCTTCTTAGCAGGCTTTTGTGTGAAGTCTGCGAGCAGGGCTGGCCGGGCTAGAGAATTGCTCAGGTGGACATACGTCTACGGCTACTACTTGGATGACTCTAGCGCACCTTTGCTTCACACATGTCATGTGTTGGCGGCCCCAACTTGAGGTTCAGATTAGTGCCCTTGGCGTGGGACCCGAAGCCTCCAGCTTACTGAGTCGATAAGCATGGTGCAGAGCAATATGACAGACACCACCCTGTAGGCGCAGGGCATTGCAGGATGTTGGCGGTTGCCGCCGCAACGAAGATAAGCAGTGAATGGTGCCCAAGATTGCCCAAGCTGAGTGTCAAGGGAGGAAAAAACCATAGCCAGACTCGGAGTTTTCGGGGAGCATTGTTTGTAAGCTTCCTGTGGCTGGAGCCTGCTACAGGAAAAGAACCTTTTCGAGTTCTTGCAGAAGGACTTGGAAAAGAACACGGATTGCTTACACGAGATGTTGGAGAAGGACCCCTTGATCGGTTCTGTTCAAGGGATGGAGTTGCTGACATTTCATGCCGACTAAGTCATGCTCCACTTGTCAGGACTTTGACCGAATGTTCTTCAACCCGGCAGAAGGACAGCAACTTTCACAGGCAGACGTGCACCAGAATTTTAAGGTCTTCCGCGCCTTGGCACGAAGGGGTTTGTTCTGCTCTTGGTCTTCGGGTCGCCACAAAAGGGAGCTCAGAGTTTGGGTTTGGAAGTGGACACAACAAGCTCAACATCCCCGATCTGCGGCCGAAAGTGAACGACCTAATCATGCTCGGTATCCCATCACGGAGGGCCTCGTGCCGTTGCTATCGGACTTCGAAGTTTTCGCTTCAGCTCCGATTGCAACGCTCTCGTTGGCTTTCCAAAGCATGACCTAGCCTGTCAACCAAAACGGGACAATGCGAAATTCCATTGTTCGCTGAGAATCCTTTTTCTGCTTTCTGCTGTGTGTCCTTGACGTAAGGTAGCCATGCCACAAATTACACCAATGTCACACAGAAGTTCATGGACAAGGTTCTGAAAGATCTTGGATCGGACAGTGGCCTTGGGCAAAAGTCCCTTGGGCAGAGCAGCTCCAGTTGAACTGGATAGTACAATCTTGCAGTATCTTGCAGTCTTGTTCTTGCAGCTGCTGCTTACCTCACGCGGAGCGAACAAGATACATCTGCTATGATCTGGCAGCTACGTACGGTAGACTCCAGAGCTTTCTCAGAAGAAATTAGAGCAGTTTGACAAAACGGTAAGCTGGAGCGGCAATGTACATGTCAGGTGCAACGCGACCCACGACTATTGTCTGAACTAGAGCCACAAAGATACCGAATGTCGAATTATTTCTCTGCACAGTGGGCCACGTTTCACTTCCAATCTTCAAGTTGTGATGAACAACATGTGAGTCTAGCTAGCCTGTTTCTGGCTACCCAACCCGTGAAGAGGGAGTCTGGCACCAAGTGTATATATGGTCCTCCCTACATACCCTAAAGTGCCGGAGGCCGGAGGTTGGGTGAACTAAGTAAACAGACCTGTAGAATTTAGAAGCTTAGTTGGCCTCTGTGGTGTAGCCATGCTGCAGATCTGCTCCCCCATGACACGCTGCTCTCGGCTCTGCGTGGTCAAAGTGTCACAGGAAAAATGATTGCACCGTAAATGTTTGAGTGGTGCCTTGCCGGGTATCCCCGGTATCCAAATGAATCTTAGAATGACGTGATGGTTTGCGCGCTTGTTTGCTCTTGCTCCCTGGGTGCACTGTCAAGGAGAGCCTGTTCCTGCCTGGGCGTCAAGCCTTGATGGTTCAATTTATGGACGTTCTTGAACTTCGCTGTGGATTCGTATCCTTTGCTGCCGGCTGCTTGCCGCATGGGTGTTGCGGGTCAGACAGGATCGGAACCCCAAGATGTGATCTCAACCTCCTGCAACTTGCTCTACCTTCCTAGCCCCTGTCACTTCTTGGTCGGACGGGCACCAGCAGGCTGCTCGTCGCATCGCGACCTTCGATGAGGACCCTTGCACAAAACCTCTCACAGTCTTTCGGCGGTTAACGCCTTGCATGGTCCAGCATAATCATACATAGTCAGAGCACACCAGATCGAAGGTGGGCAACTCAGCTAAATCTTGTGCAGAGTTGCATCACGATGCCGTTACGAAGTGGTTTCAAGCTGTGAGGAAAGGAAACTTGGGGAATAACGGACTGGAGTACATTCACTTCGGATTTAGACGTACATTGCACAACACACTCGGCTGCCATGAACTCCCCCCAAGCGTCTCGCTATTTTGTTCCTGGACATCAGGAGCTTGCGAAGCAGAAGGCGGCCGGCGCCTAATTCCGGGACGATGCAATTGAGAAACATAACGGGTCCAAGATATCAGAACCGTCGAGTTTAAGTACAGAAAAGCAAAACACGTACGAAGTATAGTTGTGGGGACCTAGAGCCTTATGCTGCTAATGTTTCATCTTGCCATGGATTCTCGAGCGCTTCTCGAAAGCTTGCCTTCTCCCTCCATCATGGCCTGAGCCGATGGAATTACGGTTTGCGGCAGTGCCTTCGGTTCCCATGTTGTCGAGAATCGAGAGTTTCTCTTCCACGTGGTTGCCGCGCATTCTCCTACTGCTCAGTGGCCCTGCAGCTTTGAAGGCTTTACGCTGCTGCCGGAGTCTGAAGAAGTTATGGCCTCAATGTCTCCAAGCAGGCAGCGGCTTTTGGATCCTTGAGGAGCTGAAGAAGATCTCATTGGAGGAACTCCTCGCACGGGACGAGGATCTCTGCAACTGCTTCCTTAAGCCCAGGAGAGACATGGGAAATAACCACATCAGATACGGGCTACCAGGGAGAACCATTGAGGTTTACACAAGTATGCCAACACCGGAGTCAAGCGAAGGGAATGCTGGGCTGGACCGCAAGCGTGCGCCTCAGCTCGTAGTGCGGAGCTTGTCGGAAAGCTTCCTGGCTGCGAAGGGCAACGAAAGCTTCGAGTTAACCAAGCGAATCCTTGCGTTTCCCCCGACGATGTCCCAAAAGCTGCCGGAGCTGTACGCAGGTGCCTTGAAGGTAGTGGGGGAGGAGTCGCCAGCTCTCCTGGCCATGGGCCTTGGCGGCTGGGAGGTTTCCAACACCCGTGAGACATGCCGAGCAAGCGACTGGTTACATTTCGGCTTTCATCGTCCGAAGCCAAAGGTTCCTCTGGCAATCTTCCATTTCAGTGGCACCTTTGACTTGGCTGGAGGGGACGGTGGCTGTAAGGTCAGCCTGGGCTATGTGAGCACCGATTTAGACTATGTGGTCGCTTTGCGAGACTTCAGCGAATACCCCATCCGCAGGCGTGTGTCTTCGAAGGTCACCACTCGCTGGGAGGAAATAGAAGGCCTGCTGCAGACGGCGGGGCCCCCAGGGCCCTGTCTACTGCCCAGTCTTAGCCGCGAAGGCACGAAGATGGATGAGATCCTGGCGAAGATAACAACCCCTGAAGGCTGGGAGGTTGAGCACACCACGATGTACATGAGTGAGAATCGGTGCGCCATGGGTTCCCCAAACCTCGATGCCATCTACCAGGATGCCAAGCAATTGGCAAAATCCGGACAGTCTCCCTAGTGAGCCTAGGGCCTACTGGGCCGGTGTTCGGCACACTGCTGTAGAGATTCGCAGGACTTCTCTCACATGTACAGTCTACAGAGGGTGTCTGACAGGCAGCAAACCGTTCTGCACGTGAAGCTTCAGTGAAGATTAGATGACTCAACCCCATAAACACCAAATCCTATTGGAAATCACCTGCATTTGTCCGTTTCATGATGCTTACATCCAGTTCACCGACGGCTTGGCTTACACTAAAGAGGAGGGATTTGTCCAGTTAACGTGTTCCCAGCCATCCCACCTTTCAGCCTAGTTCACTTTGCACCGTTCATTGTTTTACCGAGCCCTATCAATGACTGGGGTTGATGTTGCTGACCAATGCTTACACCGAATGTGCTTGTCAAAGAACGAAACCCGACCCTAGGCCCTGTAGGCTTGATGTGGGTTGTTTGAGCTGATTTCCGACATATCTCGACTTCCACTTCAAGCTCAGCAGACTCACAGGACCCATCTGCTTCAGAGTCCGAGAGCACCGAGGCCATGCGCCGTCGGCGCACCGAGGCCTCCGGAGCCACCGCACTCGGTCCAGAGCCCAGAAGTTTCGTAGATCAGGATCCCCGTCAAGTGTGAGTGGGGGAGGGGCCGGGAGGGGGGGGTTCTTTCTATGAGCTTGCATTACTAGGGTTCTGTAAGGGCTCTTGCGAGAGCTCAAAACGGGCTCGCTTGTGAGGTTCTTAAGAAGTCCCGAAAATTGCAGAACTAGCCCGAAGACGGCTTGGAGCTGTTGTGGAACCACGGGACACATGCAGAGCTTACGAAATCGCATGTCCGGAGCGAGTGTAGAGCACTTGCGGCATAGTGGCCTGGCACAAGTTCCCGTTGCCATCCCTTTCAGGCCATGCGCTCCGGGACGGAGCCGCGCTCCGAGGCCTCTCGGAGGCCACGGCAGAGCAGCGGGCGGCCTGTGAGGCGGAGACACCGAAAGCGACATGAGGTGATGCAGATGCGCAGGGTAAGGCCATATATAGGACGCTTTATAAGATTTAGCAGGGTTGCCGCAAGCCGGGTCGACCCAACTACAGCCAAGCTGCCGACCCTGAGGCAGCCATCCAGGCTGCCCGCGAGGAAGGCGGTGCAGGTGCAGCCGCCTGGGAGGAGCCGACTGGGGCTCCGCATGAGGCTTTGCGCGCGTACCCCCAAGGCATGTGCTTAAGGAAGACTTGCGAGGCTGCACACAGCACACACCACATGCAATTGCTCGGGTCATGCGAGAGCCGAGAAACGAGTTCCGCATCAGATCACAGATTGATGCATTTCTAGTGTAAGAGACAGGCTGCAACTTCGGCTCGTCATTGAAAGTAGCTGGCGTGCTGATTGGTTTCGTAGACTTGGCTGTAGCGACACCGACGAAGGACTTGGCACAGGTTTGGGGCAAGCTGCAAGAGGATGTGGCGGAGGCGCAGGGCCCAACTGCAGCTTATAATTAATGAAACTCTAGACGCAATCTGCGAGAGTGAGAAATGCTTGTATGGATCATCTTGGTCAGATCTGGGTTGTTTGTGCGTCCAAGGCCACTGTGGCTATACTTTCATTTGACCTCTAAGTTGGAACAGACATGTCGTTATACATACATACACTATGCATATAGCGCACACACACCACAGAGAGCCTTCGACGGGCCGTTTCTGCCGAATCTGCTCGAGGAGTTGTACATAATTAGATCGATGGACATATAGACGAATGGATGAACGGAGATGGATGGATGGAAGAAAGGAAGGAAGGATGGATGTTTTCATGTCAAGAGAGCGTCTAAACCTAGGACCCTTGTGGTCATCCATTCCGGAGACGAGGGTTTAGGGTTCGGGTTTGGGTGAGTATATCGGGGAGAAAGAGCGGATTTCTTTGTGGCTACGAGTATTGTGCAAGGCCACCAAAGAGGCGGAAGCCGATGCGGAGGAGGCCTGTGGTGACGTCGCTGAGGCGGGTCATTGCAATATATCGCAGTTTTCCTCACGATTCAGAGTGCTGCTACTATACTTGTCAAACTGGCAACTGACAACTTGAGCCAGCCCGCAGATCTCACATCATCTGGTCTTTCGCGGACTTGCAGCAGCAGCCCGCCGTGCGGCTGCCTTCGAGCGGAAGCTGCAGACTCTGCGCAGGGAAGGCCCCCCCCCTACACGACGTAGCGAGTGCGAGGGCAACGGCCACGCGACTGCGGGGGCTGTCAACTCTCACCCCCCTCCCTGAGATGCCAACAACGCCCTGAGGTTCAAGGTTTTCGAATCTACCCGGTGTGCTCGGCTGTTAGATTCTGTTAGATTCAAGGGCCAAGGGCAGTGACACACATGTGGGGCTGTGACGCCAAATATGCCCATCTCGCTACAAAAGGTATAAACGTATAAGCAGGGGCCCCCTGGATCAATCCAAACTCGAGTTGTGCCGCAGTTATTTCTTCGCTTCGGGTTCTTGCTTGCTCCCTTTGGGTTTCTACTTGCAATTGTGGCCTCTGTGTTTCGATTTCAACCTAGGTGCTGGTGTTGCTCTGCCGTCGCGCAGTCGTGAAGCTGAACAGACCAGGGTGATCTAATCGAAATGTGTTGGTGCCTTTGTCGAGTTGCAACTCCCTGAATTGAAAACTTCAAGTCCCGAGACATCCTGCAGATCGTCGTTGTTTAATTGTTTGTTATACTCAACAAACCTGAGAGTGAAGTTGTGGTATAGGACAGGCAGTCAGGAAGTGTCAGTCATCGCTCGCACGTCCTCAGCCGCACGTGGCCCTAGCCCACGGCACCGAACCTGACATCCACAGAGGTGCTTGGGTGCCCTTTTAATGCGCCATGGGCACTTGGCGCAAGCTTTGCCTTTTCCTACTGCTGGGTGCCTTGGGCTCTGTCTGGGCTGAGGCGGACACGGAGGATGCGCTCGTCTCACATGAAGGGCATAAGTGGCATAAGCGGGTTGTGTATTGCTGAGCATCACTCAGTTGTTTGTGCTCAGACCGATCGCCTCCGACGTCCTGTTGTTGTTTTCCCGACCTTTCCCTACACTCAGTCCGAGATGAAAGCATAGTTTGAGAAAGCTTCGTGTCGCTTCCTTGCAGGATGCCACCTGCCAACTCGAGATCCTGAAGCATCCAGGCAAAGGTAAAGCGTTAGCAAAGGCCAAGCACAACAAGGGCAAGAGGAAAAGATTCGAAGCTTGGTCATGAGCGTCGAGTTATTTTCTCTCCTTTGAGGTTTGGAGACCGCATTGCCTTCGGATTTGGGCAAAGGGAAACTGAACCTTCGTTTCGTTCGGAGATCGAGTCGACAGGGGATCTGATCGAGTCGCTCAGGAACTCTTGAAGATCAAGAGCAAAGGTGCTTCCAAGAAAGCGAAAGTGGGAGAGGTGCACCACACCAAGGCTGGTCCTTTTTTCGTCTGCTGTCGCTTGGTTCGTAGATCCGTCGCACTACTTCCATTTTCGGGTGACCTATGAAAGCTTACTGGCCGTGATGGTTGCAGCTTGTATGCAGTGCCTGGGAATCCCCCAGCCCTCGGCTGCTTTGCGAGACCCTCGGATCCAAAGCTTGAGCTCTTAGTGTGGTGTGTCAGCACAGGGCTTTTAGCTCGCATCCCATCTATCTTCAGGCGAAAAGCAGAAAGGCAACTCCAGGACTAGACCTGGACACCGGCAGCATCAGTGAAAAAGTCCTTGCCGCCGGGTCTCGCCTGCCAAAGCAGGGCGCCGAGAGGCAGCTGCGTGCACATGGCCTGAAGAAGGGCCTTGGCGCGCTCCCAGAGCAGGCTCAACCCAAAGCTCTTAGAGCTTCTTGCCTTTGACGCAAGAAAACGTGTGATAGTGTAATATAAGGATATACAAAGACACATCCCTATTGTAAATATGTATGTATGTCATCTCCTTATGGTGTGCTCCACGCACAAGTACCGTAACAAAGCAAGAGAGCAGTTGCTGAGGCAAAGGGTGCGGCTGCCCCGACCGAAGAGACTGCAGCTCTCGTGCATCATCATCAGGTTCCCACCCTGTGCGGTTGTCCAGGGTCATTCATATCTAGAGGCGTGTTTTGGGAAGCGAAGTTGGGACAAATCGAAGTGTCAGGATGCACATGGGAAGCAGACCGACGGTCCAACCTTCGCAGTGACCACCCGCGTCTATGCAGCAGAGCTTCCCTATCTCAAGCACTTCCTGAACTACTACTTGCACGACTTGCAGGTCAAGCGGGTGTCTCCAGGCTGCAGCCTTCTGCGATGGACTGCTATGCATGCTGAGTGGTAGCTGCATTTGTGACATCAGTTTGGGCCTGTCCTGCAGCGTCCAAGGTATCTTTTCTGCACTGACGATGCTGAAGAGACCACTATTCGAAGTGCTGTGCGAGGCTTTGGCTTCCTAGACCAACAGGCAGGCCACCCCACCGCCCCGCTTACATAGTCTGTCTCAGAGACTCTTCTGTGTATGCCTGTCTGTCTTGTCGCCCTGTACTGACCAGAGTCAGAATGAATAGTACCGATCCGATGTCGCTTTGCATGTCCCGTCGGTTTTCCGCAGCTTGACCTGTGCAGGTCAGTGCTTAGCTCCATGTTAACTCAGTGAAGCCATGGGCATGTCGATACGTCTGGTAAGGCATCGTCGGATATCATCGGAAACGCATGTTTGGGCTTGCTGTGCTTTGAAGTTCGACAGACAAGGCATGCTTGCATCCCTGTGGATCCTTATCGATTTAGTATAGCCTTATGTTCCTTGCGTACTCGTAGCCTGCACTGGCGAAGCCGCACCGTGACGGTCGCAGGATCTGTCCTGTTAAACTCTGCGGTTGTTCCTTCACACCAGTCGGTAGTCGAACGTCACTACAACCTTTATGAGGGTGTCCAATCTTGCAACTTGCGCAAGCATCGGTTTCACTGGTTCAGGTGACGTTCGTACGTGGCAAGCGCAACCAAAGCCTGCAGCGGCTGAACTACCATGCTGCGACTCGGCTGGTTTGAGCGGCGAGGCTCTGCTTGAGCCAAGGGCCAACATCATAGAATCATAGGGAATAGGCAGGTCAAGGACCCCACGAAGGTATTCAACAACCGAGGTGCAGGAAGACTTCCTCTTGGATGTGGACGCTGGTCTAGAATTTCGCAGCTTTTGATGTCCTTGGCCCGGTACTACAATAACTTAAGGAAGCTCGTGGTTCCTAGCTTGAGGTCCGCGGCTAAGAACCACGAAGATTGAGACATGTACAGCCATTTCGTCGCGTCACAACGTTTGTCTGTCTCCCTGCTCCAGTGAGCACAATGCAGCTCCTTCATGGAGATGTCGGGAAAGCTCTGCAAAGCAAAAACTTTGCTTAAGGACTGTGACGAGTTCCTGGTTCCTCCCAAGGGTGGTCTTCGCGGCATCATCGATTCAGACCCACATGCAGATGCTCGTTTGGCAATAGGCACTCTTTTGTTTGCTGTCCCTAACCCCGGGCTACACTCATCATTTCGAGAGCCTAGACAGTCTTGAGAAGCTATTTGCTACAATGTGATGACTACTGACAGCAAACATTGGTTCAATCAAGGTTATACGCAGGGAAGTTGGGTTGCTTAAGGCTTGTTTGCAATTGCACCGCACCCGTACCGAATTCAAGCCCGCGACTCTTTCAGAAAAGAATGCTCTAAGTCTAGTTCTAGATACTGTAGACCTAGTGTCAGACCTCGCGAGCGGACATTGCATTCCAGCCATGCGAGAGGGAAAAAGATACTGTAGCTTAGCACAGTGGGCGGTTTCCCCAAGTAAATCCGGTGCACCACGACGGAGGACGCATTCAACCTCCAGTGGACCTGCTACCCGAGCGACGCGCGCGAGCTTGACTTCGAGCCTAAAGGCGGGGGCCCGATTCCGTACTTTGCGTAGTTCTCTCGATGAGGATCCTTTTGAGGCCCCCACCCACAAAAAGGGCCCCAAAGGAGATTCTTTATGTGTATTAGAGCGAATTATGATGACAGAGCACTTTGTGTTCGTCGCTTTTCTTTTGCCGTCAACACTTCCTTTCCATACCTGAAAAAGCAGCCGACAGCGGCTACTATACTCGTAGACTCGTAGCCTCTTGCAGTTTCCTGGGGGAGTTTCCGGGACCCCCGGGCCATGAGCCAGGTATCCCTTGCACTGGCTATAAGGGGATGATCCGAACGAAGAGCCTGCACCTGGGACGGGGAAGACGGCACCATTTTTGGGCCTTTTACGGTGTTCGATGCACGGGAGTGTAGAGCAACGGGCCTCGGGTGCCCAGTCACGAGTTTGATTCCTCATGCCCTGCAGCCAAGAGCATCTTCCTGAAGCCGAGGCACGACGAGAACGGACACTACAAGTTCGTGGAGGGCACACCGGTTTGCGGTGGAAGAGGTCCTTCTGCCGAATCTTGATGATTACATGCCTCAACCTGAAGCCTCGAGCCTCCTCTCTTCGGAGGGCTTTAACGGGTCCCGGAGACGACACATCTGATCAGGTCAATCCGGTCCTTGCGTCTTCTCCAAGCAAGTTATCCCGCTAGCGCATATCCAGTACCGTGGCTTCTGGGACAGCGTGCTGAAGGACTCTAACTCTCGGGAACAGACTTGTCTGCCTCGCAAACCAGCGTGCGCAGTATGCCATGCTCTCGCAACGGTGGTTGTGTTCAAAGGTCTGTATTTTCTGTTGTTTTCTGACTCAGCTCGATGGTCGTTGCCCTCTGCCGTAGTTACCGGATCAATGT
Organism: Symbiodinium sp. CCMP2592; assembly: GCA_905221615.1. Taxonomy (NCBI): domain Eukaryota; class Dinophyceae; order Suessiales; family Symbiodiniaceae; genus Symbiodinium; species Symbiodinium sp. CCMP2592. The sequence continues at coordinate 478,180 of CAJNDT010002435.1, forward strand.
GCTGTAGAAGCTCGATGATGTTGTGTAGGACGTCAGCTCGCCTGCTGGATCTCAATGGATGCTGCTGGTCTGCACTGGTCCCTAGCATGTGTTGTTGCTACTTCCTCAGCACAGCCATCCTGGCGAGGGGCAGAGTAACTTAAAGGCGAGATTCTTGCAGAGGCCATGACGTGCTCCTTGGGCAGTCTCGCATTTCTCGTCCTCAGTCACCCGGAACCCCGGTGCGGCAGGGAGCGGAACCAGGACCCAGGGCCGCCCCCCCTTGGTGCAAAACCACAGCGATGTTATGTCCTTGGGCGGGTTCAGTGGAACAGCCACAAAGCCTCCAAAGCTCGCAGTGCGAAGCTTGAAGCATCCGCGACCTAGGCTCAAGGGCCAGCCAAAGAGTATCGCCATGCAGAAGATCAGGCACAGATTCGTTGCGGTGCCCATTCCGACTTTCAATTTATAGGGTCGTCTTGGGGCGCTCGTGCAACCTATCGTCTTAGGTGCAAAACCGCGTCCAGCATCCATCCGCAAAACAGCAGAACAACAAAAGCTCCTCACAATTCCTAAATGGCCAGGCAGGGTCAGCCGCCAAAGCGAATGCAGTCCTTGGCATTTGAGCGGCTGGGCCCATCGGAGAAGGGGAAAACGGCATTGGCTTGTCTGCCCGATGGCTTGATCTCATTGAAAGGGTTGTGGCAATGCAGCGCTGTTTATGTGCACCTACGGCCGAGTTGAAGGTTCGTGGATGGAAGCAGTGAGTCTCCTTCAGTCGACTCTGTTGGGGTGCGGGACAGCAAGCTCGAAATGCTACTGCCGTGCTCAACATTGACATTTCTCTGGAGCAGTACTGTAGGTGCAAATCTCAACTCTTCCAGCCTACACTCCTTGATAGGAGACTCAAAGCTTCTCACACCCTGCTGCACCGACACAAAGGATGGTTTGCGTCGAGCGATTTGGCACGCAGCTCCTGCTTCTCGGCTGTCCAGATGCTAGAAGAAAATAGGAGTTTAAATAATGGGCCCCCAAATCCTCTTTTCATTATAAACCCGCTGGGCCCTAGCCGAGGTCTGAACATGGGCTCAAGGTTCCGAGGCCCTGCGCTCGGAAGACAGGGAAGGGGAAGGGGTCTGCTGCTTCCGGTTCAGGGGGGGTCGCCGGTCTTCCGGCTTGCGATCAATAAACCTTCGGGGCTGTAGAGATGAGATGTTGGAACTTTCATACTAGAGGCCTTGTCCACATGACATGTAGAGGATTGTAGCGGGTAGTCTTTCTCCAGCTGCACGGTTCCCGGTGTGGGAGGCAGATGAAGTTTTCCATCGACGGCCTGTTCCAGTCGAAGGCCTTGGCCAAAGCCGGTGTGGATCGGGCGCCTCGACTCTTCCTCCGATCCCCCCTTTAAGGTGCCATAACAAAGAAACCATATAAGATTTACTATGGATCCCTATTGTGGTAACTTAAATTAAATCCCTCAACAAGAATCCGGAAAAGCAGGCTTCGGATGAAATACCCTGGAAGAGGGAAGGAAGGACCCGGCTAGACTTCGTGGAGTGAGGAATTCAGGCCTTGAGTCGTTGCATCTTTGCCTTGCTGCTGTCGACGGCCGAGGTTCTGAAGATGCAGGCAGAGAAGGGTTATCGAAGCCCCCCTGCTTCGAAGTGGCAGCGTGTTGCTTGAAGTGTCTTGAAGCTATGCTTATCATTACGAGGAGAGCTGAATGGAGCCCAGGATACAAGGAGGCCTTGCAGATGTCCTTCGACAAGCTGCTTTGCGACCCAAAGCAGACCTGCGCCAATGCCCCTCGCCTGAGAAAGACGATGAGAGCGGATGGCTCTGTTGTAACTTGTAGCAGTTCTGATCCCTTCTCCCCCGTGGTCAGATGCGGCTTCTGCCGCAATCTTGTGGTAGTAGTGGTCAGTTTAAGAGTCTGGCCTGCGCATGTGTAAGGTGCGTTGAGCACCTGCGCGTAACCAAGCAGTCGCAAGCCTGACAGATCAAGCCGAATCCCTTGACAAAGCTCCTGGAGAAGATGTCAGCATCAAAGCTCCGGGCCTACGATGGCCCTAGCCTGAGTTGAAGGCTTCTGCACGGCGGGTCTACGGGTCTACGACCTTCAGGCTTAAGCTCTTTGAAGTCGAAGGTGACGTCTGAAAGCCGAATCCGCCGTGATGCCGCACGCATGAAAGAAGAGCCAAAGCCTGCACTCCAGGTGCTTGCAAGAAGCCCGAGTCCGGTGGTCATGAAGTGAAGTTCACGCAGCGGCCGTGCCTCGATGTGGAAGTAAGGCACTGCTTTGGGCTTAAGTCCGGGAACTCCTTTTTTCGCACTTCGACGGCAGTCAGCGCTGGAAGCCGACGAACTCGCAGCCCGGAGCGAAAGACATGCAAGCCGAGCTTCTCGCGTCTATCTTGAGGGTGCGTAGCCCCGGCAGCATGCCCAGGAACGCAGGCAAGCGGAAGAAAGTGGCAAAGGAGTGACTCGTCCGACCTGAGGGGGTCGCTTGCCTTTAGGACTTTGGATGGAGAGTTGGGAAGGGGCTTTGCGGCGACACACTGCGATTTTTGCTGTCGGCATGTGCCATCTTGCAGTGTACACAATGACTTCACATGAGGCCCCGGCAACCATAGCGATGTAACATGCATGCATGCATGCATGCATGCAATGGACATGGACAATTGCATTCCTGGTTCCCCCAGATCCTAGATCCTGGACTATAAGTCTTAAGTCCTGTATATAAGCCCTTTACGTAACAGGCCACCAACGCGCCTACGCAAGATCTCCTCCGAGCCTGAGGCAGGCAAAGGCAGCCCGCCGAGCGGACGCCTTGCTCCATGTTGGGGCGAAGAAGGACCCCGGACCCTGTCCTTCTTTTGCAAAACCTTCCGTCGCAGTTTTGTGGTGTCCGATCCGCCAGAGGATGTGCAGGAGAAGGAGGCCAAAGTCCAGACCTTCGCAGTGACGACCCGTGTCTACGAAGCGGAGCTTCCTTACCTCCATCACTTCCTCAAGCACTATCTGCATGATGTGAAGGTCAAGCGGGTGTCGCCTGGCTATGGTCATCCATGTGAAGTGCTCTAAGAAGGGCTCTAACTATATCTGGTATGAGGTGCCGTGAGAATTGCCTCCCTTGAGAGGTATCTATGGTGCACAGACAAATCCGAAGAGCCCGCTATCCGAGCTGCTGTGAGAGGCTTCGGCTTCTCTGACAATCAGGTCGGGAGCCTACAAAATCGCAGCTCTCGGCCTTGGCCTTCGCAAAGCAAAGCTCTGAGTCCTCTGGACTTGTCTGCTTTGTCGGGTTTCGAGCCCGAGGTCACCTTTGTGGATGGCGGATCGCGTGTCCAAAACCTGCAGCGGATGAACTACCATGTCGCACCTTGACTGCCCAAACGAGAAATCATGCGCTGCAGGGCTTTGTCGGAGCCAGTTTGTGCAATGCGCAGTGCTGTTTGCCGAGGTGAAAGAAGACTACCTGTTGGACGTGGACACTTGGAGTCGGGTGTGTGGGCCAGAGGTCCGATTGACGTTCTGTGTGGGTTTAGGGATGGTGTGCGATTGATGGTCCAGAAGCCCATGCCGGTGGGCTGCGCATGAATTGGGACAAGGTACTAAGTAGTTGATGAGAGCATCGGAAGCCCTGTCGACATCGTGTCTGGCACCAGAACATGAAAGAGACCACAGCTCCCATGTCCCTTCGTGGCTACCGGGCCACCTTTTGGCCCAAGGGAGATAGATAGCCCTTGCGCTGACAATGCAGCCAGCTGGTTGAAAATCGCGAACGCCCCTGTCCCAGTTCCAGTTCCGACATGGCAAACTTTCGCGATGGCAACGCACGATGGCTATTCTTCAGAACAGCCTGCATGGGCTGTTGCTTCATCTTCCTGAACCGCGCTGTGTTCTTTGACTTGGAGTGTTCTTTCATAATGTCCATAGTTTCCTGTGAAGATCCAGTCCCACCCTGCCCTGATGGCTCGGCACAGCTGGGCGAGTCCTGCGTTGCGCATCCACCTGGCTCCTCGGAGTGGTCCTTCTCCACACACTGCGCAGTGCGAGAAGTGGTTCTGAACTCCGCACGTGAGACGATGTCCTTACTGGCTGCAGCCGATGGATTCGGCAGTGTTTTGGCTCTTTTTTTCCTTGGCCCGATGGTGGACTCGTTGGGTCGCAAGCCCATGCTGCTGGTCGCCCTCATCGGGACCCTGATTCGGTCCATAATGCAGTACGGCTCATCCATACTTGTCGGCCGTACATCTGCGCAAGACTGGATCAATGTCGCTGCTGCCTTTGTCGCTTGTGCGCTCAACGTCTTCAAGCCTGCAATAATGGCCATGGCTGCAGATCTCTCGGAGAGTCAGATTGACCGTCGGAACTGGGCACTCTCCTGGATGAATCAAGCCTTGTTCCTTGCAGGGCCCCTGGGCTTTGGAGGAGGATTTTGGATTCTGCATGCCAGCCTAGAGAGCTACTCCTGGGTCTGGCTCGCAAGCGCTCTCGCAAATGTGGTCTTGTTCCTGGCGACGCTGCTACTGCTCTCCGAGACCAATCATCTCTACGACACCAGGACCAAGAGTCCGCAAGTTGTCGACTTGCAAATCGTACCTGATGTCAACACACAAGAGCCGGAAATTTGCAAGTCCAAGGACGGCCAGCGAAGGAAAGGTTTCAGTTGTGGCGCACTGCGTGACACGGCAGGTTTTGTCCGTGACATCGGGCGGGTTCCGGTGATACGGCAAGTCCTGATTCTCATATTCTTGCTGAAATTGCAATGGTCGATGGGACATCTTGGGCGTTGGCTTCTGATGACCTACCTGGGCTACTCGCAAGCTGCAGCGTCAATGGTGGGCTTCACCGGCACTCTCCTTGGTGTTATAGGCAGTCGCGTGAACGGGCTCCTTGTGCCCCGGATCGGATCTTGGAACACCTTGTTAGTGGCGCTACTTCTGTGTAGCATCGGAAGCATCTCGGAAGGCGTGTCTGTGCTGCTCGCCAGCCAGATGAACCCTCTGGTGGTGCCCAGCATTGTGTTCTGGACAGGGCGAGTGATGCTGGGACTGGGCCACGGCATCTACACCCCTCTACTAGATGCAATTGCAAGTGTGCACGTGGGTCCTGAGCAACAAGGGCGGCTCTTCTCGGTTCTGAAGCTTGCGGCACTGGTAGGTCGCATCTTGGGAATGTCGCTCCTCTTCCGCAACTTCTTCAACAGCTCCTGGACTGGCGGGATGGCGCCTCTCTCCTGCTTCGTATGCGCGACAGTTTATGCACTTGTCAGCTGCTGGGTCTTCATTCTCCCCCGTTGGCTGCTGGTGTTCGGCACGAAGGCCGACTCTTCCGAAAAGAACTCGACTGATGAGGCTACGGCTTGACGGAGCCGTGTCGAGATCTCCTTGCAACACCTAGAGAGGTGTAGACTCTAGCCGCTGGACCGCTAGACGTCTTTCAGCAAGTACCTTTTTGCTCCACTCCCCGTGTGGCTGAATTCAATAGACATCTGTTTCCTTTTCAACAGTGTCCTTATTAGTCTTAATCAGGCCCTGAGAAGGACACACTGCAGAGAGATGACGAGAGATAATGTAAACATGGCGACTCCCGGCTGGAGAGGCCGGAAGTAAAACCGGCTTTCCAAGCTGTGAGAGTCGACACTTGATAGATGCATGCTGTTTGCATGCATATTCGCTGCAACAGCCCAAACTAGGGAAGCAAGGAGTACCTTGGAACCCCATACTCTTCGTCTTCAACCCTCCAAGAGGGTCAAGAGGGTCTTTCAACTTTGGGCAGTCAGCCGTAAGGCGCTTGAGATGTGCATCCTTGACATACGCAAGAGCACCGTAATCGAAGTTGAGTACACAAGTGCGTACGTTGCTTGGCACTTGGCAAAGTCCATGCCTCGCGGACCTCGTCGAGCCATGCAGGAGGCAAAACATGTCCATCATGTCCCCTTGTCGGAACGTTGCGTAAGCCTAACATCGCATACTAGCGGTTCGTGCTGGAGCCGAGGACTGCGACGAGTTCCTGGTGCCTCCGCCGGGCGGTCTTTGCGGCGTCGTCGGGTCAGACCCGCACGCAGATGCTTGGTCTAGCTCTCTCATGTTTTGTCACCCTTCTTCTTCTTCTTCAGCTGAGCATCGGCCTCTCACGGGAATCTGCTGAAGGATGTCTTCTACATGCAGTGGACCTGCTACCCCAGCGACGAGCTCAAGCTGAACTTCCAGCCCAAAGGCGATCAGCGGGCAGGGTGTCTGAAGGTCGTCACAAAAGGCTCTCGGACCTGCGTGTGCCGTCGAATCGTACGAAGCTTCTCCGAACGCACAAAAAAAAGAAAGCACTCTTCCTAAAATTCTTTGCAAGGAGCCCTGAGGTAAATCAGGGAGACGCCTGTGTCTGTCCAGGTCTCCCATGCACCGGCCTCAAGGGAATGATCAAGACCAAGAGCATGCAGCTGGGATGTCCTGAGTGAAGCCTTTATGTTGCTGCTAAGTGGGTTTGTGGACGGCTGAAACGTGACATCCGCGGCAGCAACGAAGCCGATCATGTAGTCATGTCGCTCAGACTTTTCATCCGCATTCGGAAAGCTATCGCTTCCCCCTTGTATTGAACATACTCCCCCAAAGGATGAAGCCACTTTGCGGGAAATCCTCCTGAAGTCATCCCCGAATTTTGTCTTTTGAGATACGGGGGCTCAGAAGAAGGACCAAGAGCAGGAGCAACTGCAAGAGCAGGAGAAGCAGCACGAGCAATCGCAAGGGCAAGAGCAAGGGCCAGAGCCGGAGCAGTATGCCCAAGACTTGACAGCAGAGAGAAACACACCGCGAATGGTCCCGTTATACTAAGTTGTTAGTGGGAAACGAGTAGTGGCACTCAAACAGCTAAGGCACGACCACAATGGTCACTTCGAAGTTGTCGGGGGCATGCCGCAGTGCGGTGGCAGAGGCGCGACGCCACAGACCTTTTGCCCTTGCCCTTCACTTCGAAGGTCCAGCCACTTCTGCACCCGACGTGATGCCATCGACACATTTCTGTTTCTTGGGACATACTATGCCGCCTCCAGACTAGACCTACCCTGTCTTCTCATCTCGTGGCCTTGACCGTTCCAATCCTGTATCGTCGCACGGAAGCCCGGACAGAGAGCCAAGCTGATAGGCTTCGCGCACCGTTGGTGCAGGTCCCTGCGTCTTCTCCAAGCACGTCTTGTCTTTGGCGCATATCCAGTATCGTGGCTTTTGGGACAGCGTGCTGAAGGACGACTGCAACACGTAAACTTGCTTCATGGTTTGGACGTTAGCTGACGCGAAGGACGTGAGTTCGCCAGCAGGATCTCAGTGGATGCTTCTGGGTGGCAGTGGTAGGCAAACAGCCCATCGGGACCCGTAAACAACAGGCAGGCCCAAGTTGCAGACGACTCACGGGAAGAAGTCGTTGAACCAAGCACCCACTGGTACCAGCTGGGGAGTTCAGGTAGGGTGTCTATTGCTCCTCAAAGAGCCGCCCTTCATCCAGACTCAAGTTCCCGGATCAGAATCCTAAAGTCCTAAAGCCTACGCCGAGGCTCAAAGGCCAGCCGCGGAGCGTCGCGATGAAGGAAATCAGGTGTCAGCGGGTGGTGGGTGAGACTGTGTGGGGGCCCTGAGGGGCCAGGGCCACACGACTCTGACATCGAAGGAACTGGAATTTTCATTTCACAAAATAGCCCCTCCGAAGCTTCAGACAGGGATCATTATGCATCTTAAGTCTTGTCTACACATGGCTACGGGCTTGCTTCCCTACGACGCATCGCGGTATCACCGTCGTGAGCGTTTGTGCATTGCAACTTTTCGCTTCCCGCTTTGCGGGCGAGAAGAGCGCCTCCTAGACCGTATCAGGCGAGTTCCCGTCACATGGGGTTTCGGGATTTGCGTGGAGGGTTTTAGGGCGCAAAGCCCGAAACCCAAAGGCTTGAAAAAGGTTTCAAGCCTTGCATGGACGTGTGCCAGGAACGGTCGGCCTGGAAAGCGCATGATGTCCCTGGCCTTCGAGCCGCTGGGCCGTCGGGGTTGAGGGCTGGTCCTTTGGAGACTCTGAGCTCAGTTGCATAGGTGAAGACGTCCCTGTGATTTAGCGCAATACAGTTTGTCCCTACCATTTGTGGCCAGTGCTTGTAACATGATGGCTTTGTTGTGGCTAATTTCTGCAGTGCACGAGTGCTGGGGAATGGCGAAGCACTCGAGCGTCCTGTCAAGGGTGGCAGTGATATAACGAACACCGACAATATCCCTAGGCTGCGACACCCACTAGCAGTAGTTTGACTAATTGCAGCACGGGGATGTTGTGACGGCCATTGAACTCTGTCCGTGTGATGACTTGCGTAGGCGCATGCCAATTCCGTGTTGCGATTTTCGTCTCCTGACATTCCAAAATGCAGCAGTCAGACAGAGACACACACGACAACGATTTTGGCCCCCGGCGCCCTGAAGCTGAGAAGCAGCAGATGCACACCGGTTCCCAAGTCCTGTCGAACGACATGAAGCGAACATTTCGGCACCTTCAATCCGTGGTGGCAAGACTCTTAAGCCACTGAATACCGCGCCTGTCTACTCCCAGAAGTCCCGCGGTTCCTTCTACGTTAGGTCGTTCACGGTCAACAAGTGCGTACTCAGCCGTTTGCTTGCCAAGCACTTGCCAGGATGGTCTGCGTAGAGAGATACGGCACAGAGCTCCTGTTCCCGGCTCAGTGTGGTGCTGCGTTTCTTGCAGGGGGTGTGCAAGCTGCACCAGGGCAGCCATGCCTGTTTTATTCCGGCCGTAGGTTTGGCTCCTTGGCCCAATGGCTTCTTTGCATTACAGGTTGGGGTCTCCAGCGGCCGGCACCGCGGTAGGAGAGTCCCAAGAGTCGCTGCGAGTTCTCCGTCCCAGGTCACACGAGAAGCTGAAGGTTCCGAGGCCATCGAGGGCTTTGGACTAGCTCTTCTCTTTTAGCTCGCGCATTGCTCGGTCTTTTCGGGGACGGGGGGATGCTGACCGGCGAGTTTCATGAACGGTGTCCGGGCACGGAGGACAGGAGGCCTGGAGGCATGCTCGCTTGTGCTCGCGCTCCGCCCCGTCTTCTAACAACGCCATGTGAAACTGGAGATGGTTTTGTCGTTGTGGTGCCGACAGCACTCGCAGCGAAGGCAGATGAAGTTTGGCATTGACGCCTCCTACCAAACGAAGGCTTTGGCCAAAGCAGGCTTGGATCGGGCGCCTTGATTTCACTCCTGCTCCCCTTCTCCCCTGACGTCAGACTTGAGTATAGCTATACATTGTGCAAAAAGAACAAGAGACAGGCAGGTGTGCATACTTTAAGCTTGCCAAAGACAAATCCAGCGTCGCATGGTCTGGCCGTTCACATTAAGACTGATTTTTGCACTGGAGTCTCTCTCCGTGCCACAGCGCCAAGGTAATGAAGATGCAAGCAGGCAAGGGCTACCAGAGCCGCTGGGCTTCGATCTGCTGCTTTCGTTGTGGGATGATGAACCGCGCCGGTCTTTCAGACCTGCAAAGATCTGCATCAAGAATTGATCGTCAGGATACAAGGCAGCGCTGCACAAGTCCTTTGACCGGTTGCTCTGCAATCCGAAGGCGGCCTGCATCGATGCTCCTCGACTCAGAAGGGGGAAGCAGGTTCTTTGGTTTCTGGCAATAGACGTCGCGAGCATCTCTCGCGTACCCTGCAGATCAAGCCGTACCCGGTGTCGAAGATGCTGGAGAAGCTGTCGGCCTCGAAGCTCAGCGCCTACAACGGCCGTGGCCTTAGACGTGTAGACCTTTGTCTCGGGTTTCTTGTGTGTGTGTGCGCGCCAGTCGGACGAGTAGGTAGACGCATGTACTTGTAGCTGGTCCAAAGTTATTTAACTCTCAGACATTCTCAGACTAAATACATGAGCGGGTACACACACGCAAACATATATATACATATATATATATATATATATATATTATATATATATATATATATATATATATATTATATATATATATATTATATATATATATACATATATACATACATACAGCTATTGTATGCAACCGTGTCCATCGTCTAGATACATGCACACAGTCTATGGTCATGTCCTTTCACGTAAAGATAGTGTGCAGATGTGTCGTATATTAAATGTGGCATGTTTCGTAAAAAACGTGTTCAAACGCATGTATGCATACATACATGCATCCGTACATGCATGCCGACATGCATCCATACACACATGCATCTATACATCCATCCACTCGTACATCCACACATATCAAGCCATCCTTTCATACACACGTGCATACGTAAAATTTCCTACATCCATCCATCCATAGGTATACTTACAGATGCATGCATCAATGCTTCTTTACAGAACCTGATCTACCTTTTTGCCTGCCGGCCTACATACACATGTGCAGATATATACACTTACATGTGCATAGGTGTAGATATATACTATAATATGTACATGTATATGCATGCACGCATGTATGTATGCATGTATGTATGTGTGGACAGGATGGATGGATGGATTCACTATATGTTTCCTTACATATAGGCAGATCGATGTGCAGATCGACCGATATGTGTCGAGAGTTGCCTATTGGTCTGTTCTCGCCAAGCTCTCGTCTATATGTGTTACAAGCTTGGTGGGAAGGAACTCTCAAACCCACCAGCCTGCTTGCGGAGCTCCGCCACCTGTAGTGTTGCCAGGTCACTGCCAGTCGCCCGAGAAAAGCGGCCATGCAAAGTTCGCACTGGATGAGCGAAAGCGCCTCGGCGACAAACACAGAGCACCTAAGTGGGGCTTGTTTCGAAGGCAACAGGGTTTTTGGCAGAAGCGTGTCTCGGGTGCTGTTGGGCGGTCCCGCAGCCTCCTCAGTCGGATTCTGACATAAACTACTGCAGACGTCTCGTGAGTGTCCGTGGCGAATCTGTCGCTGCCTCACGGCCATGCTGCTTTGCGCTTCACTCAGGACTGCGGGCATGAAGCAGAGCAAGGTGGAGTGACTGGCCGGATCTGGTATACGGGGTCCTGTGAGAAGTGCAGTTCCGAAGCAAGGCTCCATGGAAACGCAGCTGAGGCCGGAAGAGGAGGCCTCCCTGCTCCAGGTTCAGGTCAAGGACCAGCGCCTGTGCTCGCAGCAAGGCCAAGCGGGCAGAGCATTGTCGCAGGACACCCAGGAGGAGAAGGAAGCCAACACCCCGACCTTCGCAGTGACGACCCGCGTCTACGAAGCGGAGCTTCCCTATCTCAGGCACTTCCTCAGGTACTATCTGCATGACGTGAAGGTCAAGCGGGTGTCGCCTGGCTCGGTCATCCTTTTCGCGTATGCTTCCGTTGCTGCACACCCGCTACCCCAATCTTCTGGTGTCTTGATTTCGGGGCGGGAGTGCATGGTGTTGCTGGGTCTAGTACAACTTGGCAGCACCAGTCGCTTCAGTACTGATCCTGGAGTGGCAATGCTTCAATGCTTTCGTGGTGGCGACTCTGGCAAGGTATCTCTTCTGCACGAAAAAGTCGGAGGAGGTTGCCATCCGAGCTGCTGTGAGAGGCTTCGGCTTCTCAGACAATCAGGTGCCGTCCGGTCCTGACTGCGACACGTGGGGGTCGGTGAGAACTCTTTCTTTTGAACATATGCTGGCTCAAAAGTATATGTATTGGGGTTTCTTCTTTCATGTCGTTCTCGTGTCATAGGCCAGGGGTTGGAAGGGGTTTTATGCAACTTGAGATTCACTACCGCAGGCTTGCAGGATCAGGACAGTTATGTCACGTCAAACTCGACTCCTCTAAAATCCAAGGCCAGTTCCAGTCCCGGCTAGTCTCTGCACCGCTGTCACTCTGCGATGTTCGTTCATTTTGCAGGTGACATTTGTGGATAGCAAACGAAGCCAAAATCTGCAGCGGATGAACTATCATGCAGCGCCCAGGCTGAGACTGCATATGAAATCACAGGAGCTCCTAGGGGAGCTTTAGCCATGCAGGGACCATAAAGCAGGACTCCACAGTGGTAAAATCGCGCAGATAGAGCCTTAGGTTGTCTTCGGAGCATACAAGAGACACATCAGCCAAGGTAAAAGAAGACTTCTTGCTGGATGTTGACACTCGCTTCAAGTGCGAAGTTCTTGGCATCGATCAATCTCTAGTTGGTTTTTTATCAGTGAAGAATCCAGGTGACCAAGGCATCGGGATTCTTGCGGAATTTCTGCTGTTATAACATTTCGAGACTTCAGGACCGACGACACAACTTGTTTGTCTGTGAAAGGTTGGCATCGGCCCTTCTGAATCCCCTTTGATCTGACCGACCTGGAGATTCGAAGCAGCAGGCCATCGGTACATCCCGCATACCCGAGGACTGCGACGAGTTCGTGGTGCCTCCCAAGGGCGGTCTTCGCGGCGTCGTCGGGTCAGACCCACATGCAGATGCTTGCTCAAAACAATCCGCCAATTATGCATCGATGACAGTGGAAATTGGGGCAATGGCCCGGGTTTTTCGTTTGCCGTCCATACTGAAGGACGCCTTCCACATGCAGTGGACATGCTACCCCAGTGACGACCTCAAGCTGGGCTTTAAGCCCAGAGGCGAGGGCAAGGGCGGGATCTATTGTAGGATCTTCAAGTGCGGAGTGAAGTTCAGGAGCAGGCTTTAACGTGCAAGACGCAGCTTGTCAGGCAGACTATTTATCTGGAACAGGGACCTTTGACAATGACTGCCATTGGAGTTTCAGTCGAGCTTTCGCGGCTTGAGCAGTGCCCACCAGCGCGCGACTAGTATTTCATTTGTTTGGTTCCCCGGATTTTCTGTGTCGAGCACCTGAGCTTGTGTCTTCACGGCATTCCCCACAGAAGCAAGTGACCATCCTTGTCCAGGTATCCCTTGCACAGGCTATAAGGGAATGATCCGGACAAAGAGCATGCACCTGGGACTTCCTGGCGTGTCAGAACAGGCGTTCAGCGTTGCGGAGGTCTGGTTTTTGCAAGGTTTTGGGGAGGACAACCGACAACTTGCACGCCGTCGCCCCGAAAGTTTCACCCCGAGACCCTGGGTAATATCCACACTCACGATCGCACCGGCAAGGATCCGAGCAGCTTGCTCTGAGACCGTCACAACAGCAGTGGCAAAGCTCCTGATTCGACAGTTTCACACGTTGATGGCAAAGGCACGACCACAACGGCAAGTACAGCATCGTGGAGGGCACGCCGACTTGCGGTGGCAAAGGCGCATTCCGAAAGACGAATATGTGTTGAGGGGAGTCCGAGTGTGAGAGCGTAAAACCTAGATTTTGCTGTTTCCCGCAGCCCCGTTGCCTGGAAGCCTTTTGGGGAAACCGCAAAGTGCGGCCACGGCGGCCGCCCTTCCTTGCTACGGAGGGCTCCGCTTTCGGATTGAAATAAAATTCTGCATTCACGGGTGCACATGGAGCTCAAGCAGCGCAGATTGGAGCCTTGGCAGTTTCGACGCTCGAGATCTGGACGTGGATTGTTTGGGCTTGTCTACAACAGTGGCTTTTCGAGTCTTGTCGAGTGGCATGCGCTGCAATCTGAGCACTCCATTCTGTGGCTTGGGTCCAACAGCAGGTCGCTGTATCTTCTCCAAGCACACCCTCCCTTTAGCTCATATCCAGTACCGTGGCTTCTGGGACAGCGTGCTGAAGGACTCGCGGGTTTTGTGCGTACACTGACACGGTGACCTGATGGCATTACTAGCGTAGTTTCCTGCACTTCCTTGAGTTTCTACATGGGAAGGCTTGCAGTTCCGAGTGCGCCTCTGTCGCGTGCAGCCCGAAGGACGTGAGTTCGCCAGCTGGATCTCAGTGGATGCGCCTGAGCTGCACTTCTGGACCCTTTCTTCGTGAGAATTCCGAGAGCCCGGAACCCATCGGCACAAGAAACCCATACAAGTACCCCTCGCAAAGCCGCACGGCCATATAAACATACACCTACAGGTGCAGGATATACGACCCCACTTTTACAGTTCCCCATACAGCTGTGAATGCCGCGTTCAGGCATTTTGATCTGACACCGATGCCCCGAGGCTCAAAGGCCAGCCACGGAGCGTTGCGATGAAGGAGATCAGGCGCCAAGCGGGAAACTGTGCTTGATCCCATGTAAATATGACGCCAGCAATGTGCTGCATGTAATCACACATGGAAGAAAGGTCGTCACATCTTGCCGGTGGTCGGTGCCTGTGAGCCGACATATCCTGGAGACAAGCCAAAACCCTGCGGACCCTAGCTACCGTGTCATCGCCCTTGCGAAACCGGCGGCACAAAGCCCTCCATGAACCCCAAGCCGTAGATATAGGCCAGAGACTATAGAGGGGGAATTGACAGACGGAAGTAACAAACAAAAACATGCTGTAGGCTTGGGTCAGAAACCCTGAGTCCCATCGCCAGGAATGGTCAGCCCGGGAAGCGCATGGCGGCCTTGGCCTTCGAGTGACCGGGCCTATCGGAGTTCCGCAATCCCTATGAGCATGATATGAAGTACTTGTCTATAAAATAGCAGAAAACATCTTACAAGCTGTGTTTTCATCGCTTGAAGTTCTGGTAGGTTTAGCCTTTGAAGGTTTCAGAAGAATTCATCCGCTCCTTATAATTATAGCTCTCCTGGTGCACCCACACCACTAACCCGCGTCGGCCATTTAATCGGCATGAGGGCTTGCGGGGGCTTGCACCGAATGGTCAAGAAGATTGGATTTCAATGGGCTTTCAATTTGTTGTTTGCATGTTTGTACTGATGGATTTCAGCAGCAACCAGCTTAACATGACATGAGCATCGGTGTCATCATGGCTTCGCTTGACGGCTTGCGGATGCTGGTGAAGGCCTTCAGAGCATGTAGCTTCTCGAAATTGAAGGTGCTGATGCGGACGTTATGCCAATGCCCGTTCTGCCAGCACCAAAACCCCTCTCTTTCCCATCTCCGTCTCCCGAATGCGCTCGGCGCTTGGTCCAAGGATGGTCTGCATCGAGCGATTTGGTACGGAGCTCCTGTTCCCTGGGCTTATCAGTTTGTTGTTGAATTAGGGCCGGCTGATTCTTCCATACGAGCGGGGAGGACTGTGTCAGAGTCGAAGGTGTCGTGTAGGATTCAGGGGACGGTTGGAAGAACGGGATACAGCAGGAAGAGAGCGCTGCATGGCTGCATCGAAGCACGTGTCTTAACAGGCGATGGGTTGCGGGAAGGTGAGGATTCGGATTGGGTTTTCGTTCATTGCAGGTGTCACTTCGCGTTTACAGCCGTCCAACTCAGGTCTGGCCACAAGCTCAAGGTTCCGAGGCAGAGAGGGAAAGCCCCCATAGGAAGGGCTGTGTCGGCGGTGTTGGGAAGGGTGTTAGGCTACGCCCCTGTTGGTCCACTGCTGGAGTGTTGCATCTACGCGGCCACTGTTTGAGGGCATAAAAGGCCTTGGCTTTCCTCCTTTACCTTGACATTTTGTTTTCTTCGGGTGTGGTATCACTTCCGGCAGCATTGACAAAGTTTGCAAACTTTGAGAGGGCCGGCCTTCTTCTTGTCCTCGGAAATGCTTGAAGCTGAATTCAGGTAGAAGGAGGAGTATTCTTTTGGTAGGGTCGTGGCAGGAAGATGCAGTTTGCCATCGATGGCTCATTCCAGACGAAGGCATTGGCCAAGGCAGGCTTGGATCGGGTGCCTCGGCTTCACTCTTCGCTATTAGGCTGTACTGATGTGCTGTGGAGCTGTTTCAAGCATCTGAAATGGTTTTGTCGCAATGTCATGCAGCATGTTCAAGCAAGCTGAATTTGAAACACGCACCTTTTCCGCGATGTAAGGCAAGGAAGACATGTGAGGTCTCCAACAACACTCCTAAACCATGAGGGGCGAATGAGATGGCAAACTAACGGTTGCTGCGAGGACCGGGTTCTTGATCTGATTGCTAAGCGCCACGCACACATTGCATGACCCTGTCGACATGCGTTGTGGGCTCTGGGCATGGGTGCTGTGCAGATACCCACTCTCTCGTGTGAAGTGAAGCTTCCACGACTTCCTCCAACTTGGTCGGGTTGCACCGAAAAGCCAGAGGAAGTGCCGTGTCAACTTCACCTTTGCTCATACAGCCACCTGTTGTGATATAGCGGCGCATCGGGACGGTGGCATTCGTCATCACCTCTTGCCGCGCAAATCCACGGTGCATTCTGTGTCCAGGGCAAATAGAGCTTAAACGCCTGCACAACAAGCATTTCCAAAGCGAGTTGTTGTCTCTCCCTATCTTTTTGAATGATTGATTGACAGCACACCCAGGTAATGAGGATGCAGGCAGACAAGGGCTATCGCAGCCCCTGGGCGTTTATGGTCATCGCTTTGCATTGATACGAACGAGCGTCAGTACGCGTACGAACCCGAATTCTTGGCAAACCAATTATCCCAGGATACAAAGAGGCCTTGCGGAAGTCCTTCGACCGGCTGCTTTGCGACCCGAAGAAGACCTGCAGAGATGCTCCTCTTCTTTGACAGTGGGTCGGTAGTTCCAGGGTGCAGGGCACTCGTGGTCGAAGTAAACTCCGATACGGAGATGCTGAATGGGCTTCACCCGCTGACAGTGTGCCCATGAGCCCATGTTCTCATGTAGTAGCTTGTGACGAGCTCGAGACGAGAAGACCTGTCTGTCTCATACTTGCAAGACTTCATTTCGAGTTGCTGACGCCTTCTGCTGCTCTCAGATCAAGCCGAATCCCGTGTCGAAGATGCTGGAGACGATGTCAGTGACGAAGCTCCGGGCCTACAATGGCCGCCGCCTGAGATGAGGGACTCGTTTGCCAGCGGACCTGTCCGGCAGTTGCTTTTGTAGGGAGCACCGGAAACAGCGGAAGGGAAGGTTGGACGGGTGTGTTTCCGAAGATCTCCAGTCCAGCTGAAGCCATGTCGGTTGCGCGTGGCTGCACAACTGCTTGGTGCCTTCGGATTTAGCAGTTCATTATATATGTATATATATATATATACCTATTGTATTCTGCTATAGATATCTTATATATATATATATATGTATATGGGGCTGGCTTGGGTTGAAGCTGCCAAGACACTCCCACCGTTCTAGTCCTGCTGCGCTACACAGCCTTCTTACCGAATGTGGACCTCAGACTGCTCGCCCGCAGGTCGCTGTCATAGGCCCGAGACAGCTGGCCACAAAATTAAGTTTGCCCTCGACGAGAAACGGCTCTTTGGCAAGGGAAGAAAGGAGCCAAAATGCAGAGGGAAATTGTTGGCATGCTAAGCTTCGCGACTGATTCGAAAGGTTTGGGGCTCTCGGCTGGTTTTCTTGAGTCGTCATGAATGCGCATAACCCGGGCAGAATTGCAAGGACTTCTGCGCTGTTTGCAATGGTGCCGAGTCCGTCTGGTACTAGGTCCTATATGATCAACCTCCATATGCTTCGTCTACTGTCGAGCGGTACCACTGCTCGTCTCGCCATGTTCCAGCTATTTACGCGTTGGCACACAGCGTGTTAGCCCGGCTTTCGCCGAGACCTGAATGCATAAAGGCTCAGATCAGGTTTTTGTCGTCCTGTGTTTTGAGCCAAACTCTTAGCTTAGCCGCAATCGCTCTGAGCTCCAAAGTCATCGCCCTGAGGCAG
The DNA here is from genome assembly GCA_905221615.1 of Symbiodinium sp. CCMP2592. NCBI lineage: Eukaryota > Dinophyceae > Suessiales > Symbiodiniaceae > Symbiodinium > Symbiodinium sp. CCMP2592. Next base: position 495,740 of record CAJNDT010002435.1, read on the forward strand.
CTGATAGAGCATGTCCCAGAGGACGCATCGCTGCTGCAAGTGCAGGTGCAGGACTGGATTGAGTGCTCCAGCAGGCGAAAAGCAAACCATCCAACAGTTAACGCTACGGCGGCTGGAGTTTTCATCACAATAATCCATGGCCCATGGGCCAAAACCCCCTCATAGCGCTAGCTTTGGAGCCTAACGCAGGGGTGCTGCATGCCTGCCATCCACTTCGCCAAAAGTGTGAGGACGCTGGACATCATCGGAAGGCTCACACCTTTGCCGTCACCACTCGTATCTATCGAGCAGAACTGCCCTACTTGAGCCTGCGGCTGCTCAGTTCTGGGTTTTTTCACCTTGAGTTGATGCAGAAGTGTGATGAGGTGCATCATTAGGCGCTGGGAAAGAAGATATGCCAGACCATTTGTGGGGTTGAAAGTCATGGACAGTTTGAGCAGCTGCCTCGACGACTCGATGTAAATGGTGCCTAGTTCAACGTGGTTAAAGTCTTGCAGCGCTCAAACCCTTGATTGGGCCCTTGATTCCACAGATGTGCGTGATGTCTCTGCAAGTGTCGGAATGCCCATCTCATATATCCAAAATTGTCTGTCGCCGACAGCTTGACTGAGAAAGAGCACTCGAGTCCCAAGGCAAAGCTGAATGAAGTTAGAAGCCCAAGTGTTAGCTGAGGAAGCCTTTCCTTAGCCACTACATCGACAAGCTGCATCTTGGCATTCCCCAAATAAGACGCAATCGGAACAGAGATTGCGATGGTTCCCTGATCTTCGGGGCATGGCCTACGATTACGCTGAACAGTCTGCTCGGTAACGAACAACCAAGATAGCAGTAGCAACGTTGGTGTTCTGTCGGATCGTCGCCTGGTGTTGGATTTTTGAGTCTTCTGCCTAGTAACTGCCTAGTACGCTTGTGAAGGCCCAGCCGAGGATCAGCCCACTCCCAAGCATTGCAAGACTCATGTTAGAGCAGTTTGCGAATGATGCAGCATCGAGACTGAAGCGGAGGGCGGAGGGCTGCCCTTGCCGAAACGTCACGCAGACCTGGCCGAACATGCACCAGCATCTATGCCACCGAGGGCCACAGACCGCATTTACCTCTTCTGCACGAACCCGAGCGAGCAGAAGCTCATCGCAAACAAGGCACCCCGTGTTTCACCGAGGGGCCAGGTTAGTTCACAGGTTGCAAGCTTTTCGGACCGTTTTCTTCCACTTAGACGTGAGGTGTGCCGTGCCTAGGTTTGCCTGACTTCGCTCTAAGCAATTGTGAAGCGATTCGCTTGACACTGCATAGCAGTATCACATCGTCGACAAAGCTGAGCACGCCTAAAGCAGAGTAGCTTTGTTTCAGACCGAAACATATTTGCAACCCGGACCCGGCATCACAGTCGCCTGCATATATCAGGTCAATGCTCTGGGCTACAAGAAGCAGGTGCTCCGGTTGGAGAGGGGGCCTTCCTTTTTTTGGGGTGGGAAACTCCCGACGGAAGCCCATTTAATCTGAGCTCCGAAATCTGTCGCAGCATTTTCCCACTGCTTTTTCTCTGTTTTCACAGCTTTGGTGCTGTGTTGCTTCTGGAGTGAGTATAGGCACGCAACAGTTTACAAAGGTCACTTTCCTGGGTGCAGCCGACCCGCAGAAGCTGCTCGACTGCGTTGGTCGACATACTAGGTTGCATCCGTCCATCCCTCCATCCATGGATGCATGCATGCATGCATGCCTTATTCTTTCATTCAGTTACATTCACGAATGTTCAGGTTCCAAGCCAATTCCGTGTCCCCGCTCATGCTCATGACATATTCGCTCATTCATTCATTAATTCATTCACTCATTCATCCATTCCATCATCCATCATTCCTTCCGTCCTTCCATTCATTCATTCCAGTATAATTCATTCCTTCCGTCCTTCCTCCGTTCATTCATGCCATCAATCATTCGTTCAGTTTGTGACTCAGCCTGTCATTCATTCACTCCTTTCAGCCACTCAGTCAACATCTACATGGTTTCAATCATGTTTAAGTCGTTCAAGTATGCAAAAAACCGTTCAAACAAACACGCATACATACATACACTCATTTCTACATGCGTGCCATACACACATGCAGACATGCACACCTTGACGTACATACGTACATGTGCATGCGATGAATACGTACACGCCTGCATGCATACATATCGATATATGTACATCCGTCGTTTGTTAGTACGCAACTTCTTCGGCACATATACTTATTTATACATAGTCATACATACCTACCTGCCTAAATACAGACGGACATGCAAACACACAAACTCCTCAGCGGTTCGGCAGCAATGGCCCGTGGTAAAATTTCCTTCGCTGATCGACAAAATCTCGGAAGCTGCGACAGTGTCAACATACTGGGGGGGCAACGGATCCCGACAATAGGGGATCCCGGAAAGGGCTCTGGCCATGCTACACTGAACCTGCTAAGTGTTTCATACATGCCTAGTGGCCCTGCCTGCCTGCCCCCTGCCCGCCCCGCCTGCAAGCCTAAACATCATAGTGTCCAAAAAATGGATGCATGCGCCTTTTTATGTTAAGTGCATGCATACATAACAAGACACACATATTGCCACGGATGCATTACACAACGCTTGTCCACAGGTGTGTAGATACCTAGGCCCAACCACTAAAAAAGCATTCCGTCGTATCCGAGGCTCCAGAAGCTGAACTATTCCGTGGCCTCGACTGGTTTGTTATTGACGTTGATCGTTTTTTCGGGTTCTGGGCTGTGGGAACTATACGAATTGCATTCCAGGGCCTTTGGGCCGAGTGAAGCGCTTCAGGTTTCGTGTCACTTTTGGCCATGCTGTGGGGTCTGCAAGATCGTATAGGCTAATTTTGGAGCTCTGCCTTCTGTACGTCATGACGACTTGAGTAGCACCACATTGTATCAATTGCACACATCTGTGCTACACAGCTTTGACCCATAGAGGCTGGTTGTGCGCTCTATTGCGAGGCAGTCACGGAAGACTGGATCATTGATGTGGATCCGCGGCTTGAAGTCTGGACAATGAAGAAGAAGTGGAGGGTTTCATTGAACGGCGCGCGGTCAGGTTGGTGGGCGGGTGTGGGTGTGGGGGATCTCTCAGGGTTCGTGCATTCCTGACTGGGTCGACGGGCAAGGCTTTTCGCTGGCTGTGCATGGTAGGCCAAGTCAAGCCGTGGAATTCGTTTTCACGTGCTCGTGCCCTCAAAGTTCAGGATCGTGTCATTCGTGACCAGCATTGAATTTCCTGAACTTGCGCATGCCAGGGGGCGTTTGGGACAGCCAGTTACACACCATGTCGTTGCCACCCCGTTGGTCGAGTAAGTGTACGATCTCCAGAAACTCAAGAATTCACAGATGCTGATGGCTCGACAAGGATGTGGATGAGTTTCTGCGACCGCCGGAGTTCAGCTTGAAGAAGATAGTGGAATCCGAGCCGGAGGCGGACATGTCCCTCAGCCTTGACTCCTAAAACTCTCCTACAAAAGTGGACATATTCCTACTTCGGTCTTGCGCCTTATGGCATTGGGCACAATACTTTCTGCAATGGGAGAGAGAAGATATGTTTTGGCCTCGATGTCCTTGGGAGCTGAGGTTTGAGTTGCAGTGGCTCTGCTACCCCTGCGACACGACACACGGGGTGGCGAGGTGGGAGACCCTGAACCTGCAAGAGCTTGCTGTTTGGTTTCTGCTATCCGCTGTACATCTCGCTACGAAGTGCCCTTGAGGCTGACAAGTTCCGACATGTCCAGACACGGACGCAGCAAGCAACCAGTCCCAGAAGCAGAACAGGATTCGTTTTCGCTGTAGTTTTGTGTCGGGTGAGTCGTTCACCAAGTCCGTTGCTTGCCAGGTTCAAGGCCTCATGCCCGTGCACAGATTGAAAGTCGCCGTTATCACCTCCGCATACTTTGCACGGGTTCTCGAGAGAGGAAGGTCGACAACCATTGATTCGATTCACCCCAACCTTGCCAGGGTCGTCGGTCCAGCACTAGCTGACTATTGCACAACGAAGCAATCGTATGCGGATACGGTGTGAGCTGACAAGATGCAGGATTCCCCGACTCCCAAAGTGCCCAGCTGAACGCACGCAGAAACACCCTTGTCAGGCCATATCCTTTGCCCTGCGTGGGGCAGCTTTTCTCGATGTGCATTGCGCAGGACTTTCTAGAAAGGTTCGGGATTCGAACTCTGAGGCAAGTGATCTTAGACTCGCAACTTTTGGAGTGTTGGGAGACTGTCAATTTCGCATCACCTGCTTCAACTCTCATTTGGTGTTCAACTATCATTTGGTGGATCAGCAGAGGTGTAGCTAGCTATCAGTCGCATCGCGCGAGCAAGGAATGTGTTGTGTGAAGGTTTTGGGGCAGATGAGACCAGCTGAGTATGAGACTGTCATGTACTGGCTTGCTTGGCCTCCCTTTTTGAGACGCATGGTAAAGTCATGTCTCGAAACTTTGCCTTGAAGCTCCCATGGGACACATGACTGAGCTGCATGAGAACTGGGAACTTGGACCGGCATGGGTGTCTGCCCACAGTCTGAAAAACGAACTACACGACATTGCAACGCATGCCGCCACCACGGCCCCCGAAACATCCGCCGATAAGCCCAGGCTCAAAGGAATGGTCAAGAGCAAGGCCTTCATTCCTGACGTGCTTTGGGCGGCATTTTGAGATTGACATACCGGCGGCTTGTGCAGAGGCCCTTCTTTTTGCGTCATAGTCATGCACAGGTGGTGCGTCGTCAGTTGTTCTTTCTCTAACAACATGTCTCCGACATGTTATTGGCCATTAGGTGCATGAACCGTCGGAACTGACAAGTGCCAGCTTTATGCCTCTCCACTCCGAAGGCAAGGGGCGTGTACGACGTTCACGGAGGTGTACCGCGCTGCACGCAGCCATGCAAAGTCGGAAAGAAGAGGCCAGATGCAGACAGAGTTCTAGTGGGCTTCAAGGAGGGTTTCGGGATGAAGCATTTTAAGGCTAAGCTGATCTAGGCTCGCAGAGTGTGAGCGCTTCGGCGAAGGGAGTACATGGCCCATCGTGCAGACAACACCCTCGACTTCGTAATTCCGGACTCGGAAGTCGGTTAGATGCTTTTGGATACTATGCGAGTCTAACAGCGGCCGTTAAAGTCGCAAGTGGACACCGTTTGCAGTGATGTCAGACTGACTTCGCGATGGGAAGGTACAACTTGAACCACTATCAATACCGTGGCTTCTACGATGCCTTGTGGCTTGGCTGCCACCGGCTCGTTCAGTATTGATCAAGGATTCCTCTATTTTCAGGCATGAGATCCGATGGGTCACTCCAGGTTCCAGCTGAGTTGGTTTTAGTTCGCATCCCGTTCCACTGGTCCACTCAAGCGCAGCAGACTTGCAGCAGGCAGTCTGACAACCAACTTAAAGGCCCGCTGGGCTTAGTAAAAAGTCATCATGCTTAGTATTCGGTTGGTCGACTTAATGACTGACTTATCCCACTTAGCATAACTCCATTTAGCATAGATAGCTAGGTCAACTTATCGTTGCAGCTAAGTCATACTTAGATAAGTCTGCTAAGTAAACTAAGTGGTTTCAGAGCTGATGGATTTGTGATTTTTGAACATGCAATTTCCAACCGTTTGCCTCCCAAAAGGGAACGTGTTATAGAGATATTTACACGAAGACCGCCATTGATTGCAGGGCTGCAAGCTCGCAGGCAGGTCTTTTTTTCTCATGGCAGCACCACGACAGCACTGTCGCCTTGCACACTGAAGGCACAAGTGGCATGGATATGCTTGGTTTCTACAAGGGCCACATCGTCCGACAGGGTGAACATGGCTCCATGCACGTGGTTCCAAAGAGTGACATGTGACCAGCATGTCCCATCTGCTTGGACGTGGTAGCCCACCCTGCCGACAAGCCTTTCACCATCCAGATGCAAAGCCGCGAGGTCTTTTGCCGAAACTGTGAAGTTCCCTGCATGCACAGCCTGGTTTGCTGTCATGATCTCGCCCTGGATGTTCATGCATCGCCGGAGCTCGGCTTGGAGCTTGGCAGGGGCTGGTCGCACAGGCTGAACCAAGTGCACCCCTTCCTAAACTGCATACGACGAAACTGGAAACAAAATGTTGTGAACCTTTTTATAACAACATCTAGTGGTATATAGAAGAAATAAATGCATAATGCATGCAAGCGTCTCCTGGGAGAAAAGCCGGATCGGCGAGCTGCTGCAAATGCCCATGTAGCACATCATCGAGTGTGCTCTTCTCAAAAGCCCGACTTGTGTCGAGTACTTGGTTGGTGATTTTCTTGATGATTTTGTGCTTTCTTTCGTGCACAAAGCAGCTCATCAGACCTGAGTGTTTGGCCAACTGAAGGGGCAAGTGGAGTGCCAAATGGCATTTGGGTACCCAAAAGGAGTCCTCACCGTAGCGGACCTTAGCGAGGTCCAGATGGCCTTTCACCAAGACTTGCAGTTGGACTGCAGGGAAAGGATCCCCTATGGCGATCTTTTGCAAAGCATCCAGGACCTTGCACATCGCCAACCAAACCTCGCATGAGTTTCTCATGTCCTCGTTGCATTGCGGCAGCACCCAGAGCACAAGATAGGTTCGCAGCACCTGCAGGAAGTTCAGAGCCTCCGATGCACTGCACTTGAGAGGATCACTGTAGGATCCTCTCTTTTGCAACACATCCTTCGGGGCAGCACGTCGCAGACGTGCAGGCCATGTGAAAGTCCTTGCGAACCGCTCAATGTCGTTGTGCTTCCAGCCATTGTGATGGAGGTCTCCAAGGAAAAGCCCTGTCAGCACATTGAACAGCCCTGAGACCAGGTAGACGTGCGTCCAGTCGAACATAATGCAGTCTATCAGCTTGGGGCCATAGGCTGCATGGGCCAGTAAGCCCATTGGTTTAAAGTTAAAACCCAGGGCAGTCTGCAGCTTTTCGAACTTTGTCTTGGTCTGCAAGGGCTTCTGCTCGGCGAGGTAGTCCATATAGGCTTTGATGGACTCCTTCGTCTGGCGACGAAATCTGGAAATGTCGGTCTCCAGGCTGGATACTTGTGTGCCCCGACTGCTGGCAGCAACGTGCGACTTGTGGTCGACTGCATTCTGGCAGTGGACGCAGAACACGAGTCCAGAAGCACCCTTGTTGCAGAGGGTTTGCTTTATAGCAGCTTCGTCGGAGATTAGTATGCCAAGATCGGCAAACAGAGGGGGAGAGCCGATGGGGCAGTTGACCAGAAGTCCCTGCCGCCAATCGGGGGTCTCGAAAAAAAACCTGGCCAGCTGGCGGAACAAAACCGCCATCCCCCCCATGTCTGCGACCACGGTGCTGCGAACCGCCGTCAAGGTAAACCAGCACGACTCGCAGGACATCGCATGGGCTCCCAGTTCTTGCAGGGACCAATAGATGACCTGGGCCTTGCGACGGTTCACGTGCTTCAGTTGATTGCCCGGTGCGATTTGGTCCGAATACCAAATCAGAGTCCAAGGCTTCTCGTAGGTCGGCGGCTTCAGTGCCATTTGCTTCTGCAAGAGCTGGCCGAAGGCTGCACAGTGCTCGCATGCCCAAGCCAGCATTGCAGCTGGACTCAAAATCGGAATTGTAACATCGGTGCCGTCTTCCTTCTGAAGTGTGGGCTCGATGTAGATGGGCCCATAAGGGGTAGCATAATCATGCAGCAGTTCTTCACGAGCTCTTTTCACCGAGCTCCGGCCTGTAGCTGCAGGTAGCTCATCCAGCTCACGAATCTCCTTCAGGATCTGAGCGAGGGCTCTTTGGGTGGTGAAAACTTTCCTTCCCAATTGCGACAACGGGTTGGCCGATTTGGATCCCGACGATTGGGAAGCCATGTGGTCTGCTTGCGAGCTTTACACAGCCCTGCAAAAGCGACCAAAGTTGTTTCAGGACTCTCTGATATGTGCATGTTCTGGATAAACCCCATTGCAGTGTGCTTGCATATATGTGTATATATATACATATATATGCATATATATATATATATATGTACACATATATATATATATATGTATACACGAACCCATAAACTGTCATAACATGCCATATGTATATACATATTATATATATATATATATATATATATGCATATATATATATACTTTGGTACAGTGTATAAAGTACATACAAACACGAACTTTATAAAACCCTAAACCCTTAAACCCTAAACCCTCAACCCTCAACCCTAAAATACACTCTGCCACACATGGACATGATCCTTTGGCCATCATGCAAGCTGTCGAAGCTATCATCCACATCGCTCGTGCACACATGTGCATGCGGGCAAACCACACATTTTGCGGCTCAGTCGAATCCTAAGTCGCTGCATATAACACCAGATTGCCATGCAAGCCTCCGTGCACACGGCATAGAGACTGTTCTGTCCGTGCACAAAGTTCGTTGAGGCTGATGGCACTGAAACCCCGGGTGAATGGAACATGGTGCACCATGGCACCACAGATAAACATATATAGACCCGAGACGGTGCAGGATGTCTCTGCAGTCCCCATTTCTTGCCGTATACGTGCACGGCCATTGCCGTCTGTGTATACGGCCATCACTGCAGAAGTCACCTGTACAGTCTGCAAGAAAGGCATATAGACATGCATACATGTTCCTATATAGATTGTATATACATCTACATAGATATAGACTGCACACTTCGCATACAGAGACACATGTCATGTCTGCATGCCAACAAAAATCACTTCTTGAAGCACGACGGACAACAGCCCGGTCGGTTGCGGCATTTGCCGCAGCCGTTGGGTCGCAATTTCAACCTCTTGCTCATGCTCAGATTCTTGATGCTCAGCTTGGGCTGGGACTGCGACTTCGCCTTCGCTGCCGGCTTCTTCTTCGGCAGCACACTCTTCGTCTGCTGGAGCTTTGCGGCAGGCTTTTTCCGGGGCTTCTCAGTCTCCTCATCTTCCTCATCTCCCTCTGCTGCCGCTTTGTTTGCATTCCATGCAGCAAGCGTCTGACGAGCCTGCTCGGCCGGACCCACAGGCTCCTGCCCAGCCTTGGGCACAGCAAGCTGCTGATCGTGAGGCTGCGCCGGGCATGCGGCCACAGCAAGCTGCTGCTGATGAGGCTGCACCGGGCATGCGGCCACAGCAAGCTGCTGATGATGAGGCTGCACCGGGCTTGAAACACGATGGCTGGACTCTGGAGAGTCGTGCGGTGGGCTCGGCGTCGCCATCATGCTTGTAGCCCGATTTGGACTGGTTTCGTTGCCGCCGGCTTTTCCCAACAACTTGAAGCCTGGCAGTTGCAAGCTGCTGGACTGCTGCTGAAACTGCTGCATGCATGTCGATATGCAGCTCATCAGTCCCATCATGCTCATGCCGTTGCCGTCGGCCATCATCTTCTTCATCAGGCTGTGGTTCATCATGTTGTTGCCAACGATGTTGCTGCTGCTGTTGCTGCTGCTGCTGAGGGACTTGTGACTGCCTCGCAGAGGACCATGGGCAACAAGGCTCGAAGCAGGGAGCTCGCCTGCTTCAGCCTTTTCAAAGTGACTGCGGTAGATCTCGGGCAACATGGCTGGCTCCTTGTACACGGCCACAAATTCGTGGTCCTTGGCATCCTTGTTCTTTTTCAGCCTGCTTTTGATGATGGTTTTCAGCTTCTTCACAGCCCCGTGAAAATCATCAGGAGACTGAAGGCCAGCTGACTGCAGTGTTGCCATCGTTGAGACGATATGACCTGTCGCCTTCTCCGACGGCCAATACAGGCCCATCTTCTCCATGATCTCGGCGATGTGATTGCACCTTGAGTGCACTCCAGCACTGGCCTCGGCCAGGACTTGCTTGTCTTCAGCTGACAAAAAGCAGAAGAAGTTGTCGACTTCCTGGGTCTGGTTGCCCTTCTTCTTCTTGCCAGCAGCCATCATCCCCGACGAGACGGAGTTGGAGACTGCTTTTCCAAGCTCCTTTTTTTGGCTCTCGTTCCAGGGCCCTTGCTGGATCAAGCTGCACAGCTCAGCTGCCTCTTGCGTGGTCACTTTGTGTTGCGAGATGGCTCGCACGGCACAGTCTTTCTGTGCAGCAAGCATGCCGTCGAAGTGATCGCCCATGATCGGCTTCTGCTTGTGGAGCATGTCATGGAGCTGGTTCAAGAAGGCGGCTGCCATGGCGAGAGGAAAGCAGGAATCCCTCAAAAGTCGTCCTGCTGTGGCGAGCTATGAAAGCCCTGCCTGCGAACAACTCACGATTCCGGCATGCATTTCTTGCAGGACAACCATGTATATATACATAGACATGTACGTAGTTACACAACCTGCACACTGAGCACTCGATCTTTCCTCTCCTGAATCAAAAATCAAAACAGTGGCACGGACTGGGCCAGACGGAGAAACCTCGGATCCGTCTTTCGAAAAAGCCGTTTCTTGGGCAGCTTCTTGGCTGCCATGGTCTTGGACCAGTTGCAGCTCCAAATCTTGCGGCCGTGGACAAGGAGCTTGTGGCCCATGACCTTCAACACGTGTGTCGACTGGATGCGACCAGCCACCAGCATGCTGCGCCGGATGGCGGTGCTCACAGCCGACACTTTCACGTCTTGCTCGGCCGGGTACGTGCCGGACCAGACTTGTGCTCCGGAGAGCATCCGGGCCTGGACAACCAGAAACCCAAACCTCAGCCGGCCGGTCAAGGACACTGCCACGGCCCGGACCTCAGCTGGCCGAGTGACCATCCACTTGAGGAGACCACCTCGTTCGCATCGCCAAAGGCGAGCTCCCTGGCCCAGCTCCCTCGACAAGTAACAAGCATATCCCTGATGCGGAAAATAATCGTGTCCTACATGTACACGATAGCATTTCAACAATCCCAAAGGCTCGAACTTCTCGTTCCCCGGCACAAGCTGATTGGGCTCGCTCCATGCCGCTTCCAGTTGTTGTACGTCCGGGCGAGCGACCACGGCCATGATTACGATAAAAGGTGCGGCTTCGAAGTTGTATGCTCTGCTTGCGAGCAAAATGCCCTGCAAGCGAGACACAACTGAAAAGCTTACCCTGCTTGCTGCGACCTATTCATGCATGACAGTCTACAGTGCACAGCAGAAATCACTCATGAAATGCCATGATGCACAGACGGCTTTCTTTGAATCGCAGCACAAGTCAATCCATTGTTCCTAGTGAACCAGCAAAAAGTCTCTGGAGCTGCACTGCTATGTAACAGGAGCTCTCGTGGTCACGGACCAGCACAGCATCGTGGCACGAGTCCACGGCCATGATGGACATCCAGACACCTTCGTCTTTGTAGATGGTGCTTCCAACAATGCCTAGCACGAGCCACTCCAGCACACGTTCCCGATCTTCGGTTTCCAGGCTCCACGTCTGCAGATTCTCGGTCTGCAGTTTTCGCAACCAGCTAGTGGCGAAGACCATATCGTAACTATCTGGCATCCACAGACTGATTTCCGTGCAGCAGAGCCAAAGCTCTCGGATGTTCTACCTATTTTGTTGTGGGCTTTCGTCATCCTTGCACTGGAGCCTCCAAAGTCGCAGGCAGGGCTGTCAGCTCGCCAGCAGGCAGAAGCACATGTGCAGAGCCAGTGCACGTGGGAGGCTGAAACACACGGTTTTGTTATTGCTTCCGTGGTTGTTCTGACTGCTGTTGTTGCTGTGGCTGTGGTGCTTTCTTGTTGTTGGTGCCTGGTGGTTGTCGCGGTGGTCCTGTTGTTGCTGTTGTCGCTGTTGTTGATGTATGTAATATAAAAGAATAGATAATATACCAGGATCGTAATACATTATATAGTAACATATATTATCGTGGTATAGTAGTATATACAGTATAGTGCATTATAGTATACAATGTAGAATATATTCTGTATACTATACTATACATGGGAGTATAGCATTGTCATGTAGTATAATATATAATAGTATATTCTGCTGACAGACTACAGAGACAGAGAGACAAACAGACACACACACACACACACACACACACACACACCGACACACTGCACCGGAAGTCTATCCGCACAGGACTTGTTTTCGTGCCCAGGGCGCCCGATCACTTGTGTGGTTGGTCGGCAGCAGCATCAGCTGCAGAAAACAACAAGTTGCAGAGGCCGGGCACGGCTATGTGTATGACTGTATATGCAGCAGCCCAGAAGGTGCCTAACAGCTTCGTGTGTTACCCTAGCACGATAGCCTGGCCCCTGCAGTTGGGAGGTCGGACACGTCTATGCATTCCGGCTGCAGCAACACAAGTGTCTTCAGCAGAAGCTAGATCACAAGGCCTGTGTGTTATGTTGCATCAATGCAGAGCAGCCAAGCTACGTGGCAGAAACCACCAGGTTTATGCATGAATAAACCCCGGCAGCCTCGAAGCTAGAAAAGTTTATCCGCGAATATTTCTGGTATAGAAGTAAGGCCTTAAAGCCCCCAAAATTTATTTATGGATAAACCTTAGCAACTTTTTAGCTCCGAAGGTTTATCCATGCATAAACCTGGCCAACTACCCGAAGGGATGCCATTGGACCTGTTGCTCCAATTTCAGAGCTCCGGGAAGCTGCGGCGGCGCCTGCATCGAGTCAGGATAACCACGGCCAGCAACCAACACAACCACTGCAACTGCACCACACTCGTCAGCCAAGGCAGAAGCCTCTGTGCACAGCCACCACAGCCGATGCTTTCCCAGCACCTGGGACCGCCAGACAGGAAAACCGCACCGAACCCACGGGCACAGCCAAGGACGGAACCGTCCGGGCTTTCACCCCTGGCTGTCCTGAAGCAGGCTTGTCAGAGGAATACCCAGAAACAACAATGGTGCTCTACGGCGGCACTCCTTCTGCAACCTCTCCATGCTTTTCGCCATGAGGTGCATCGTCGAGACCGAGGTTCGCAGGTCCTGGCAAAATGCTTTGTTTTGTGGGGGGTGGGTTGTTGGCGATGCTTTGTTGGGATTATAGAAGGGTGTCCTCCAAGTGCTGGGTGCTGTCCTTGGCCTGCTGCTTCGCCTCGATCAAGCGGATGGCAGCTCCTCCACGGGTCCGGCCACGGGTCCGACCTGCCCCTGGAGGGCAAGCCTGCCAGGCTGGAACGAACGATGCGGCCCACTGCAGTGGCAATGCTTCCGGCCTTCCCGCTTTCGTCGACGTAGTGGGCCATCACGTAGTGGCCGCCCTTCGAGGAAGGCCGCTCGAAGCTGCCTGTTGTCGGCAGAATATAAAAGCCGGCTGACCTCGACTCCCCAAACACCTGCCTCTGCCCTTGGTCGGCGCGGGCTTCTTCCATCCTGTCCAAATGAACAAAGAAGGCTTGCAAGGGCAGGGGTTTCACAATGAATCGGTTTCGGTGCACCTGCTGCACTGGAGCTTCCGCTTCCTTTCCACTTTCCGTCCTACCGTGGCACACAGAACCCTGCATGCTTCCAAGCCAAGAAGAAATGCCGGCCTGGCTCCATCCATCCTGGTCGTCCTGCTGCACAATCACTTTTATTTGTTGGGACGGGCTTGCTGAAGAATTGGGCCCGAGCCTCCTCGTGGGCGATCTTGCCGTGCCCCTGACAGTACAGTGTTCTCTCAGACACTGTATAATCATGTCAGAGACAGAGCATGCTGGCAGGCTCCCCACCTATATATCTATCCAGAAACCCAACATCTTATCAAAGTATTCCTATCCAATAAGAAAGCGCCAGCTTTTGAGCTGTGCCCCCTATCGCCCGCCCGGACATGCCAAAGTGCACCTATGCTCAACATTTTGTTCCTGTAATGAAGTGACACAAATTACCGCACACGAAGGCATTCCAGCCGTCGGGGGTTTCTATACAGTGCCTGCGATCCTTTCTAGATATCTACAATATATATATATATATATATATATATGTATATTATATATATATATATGTACACAGGATGTATACAGATATCTGTGTATCTCTGCATCTATATCTTATATAATCTAATCCAAACTATATCTAACTTAACCTAAAAGCCTTGTAAGCTGCTACATACCTATACTTATGTATAATCTTTATACAACCTAATGTATATACTCATTTAACTTCACCCAAGCAACCTAATCTAATTTAATCTAAGATCCAATGTCATCCTATCTATATATGTATAGACAGGATGTACTTTCAACCTCAAGCCAAACCTTTTAATCATTATAGTTCCAGCCTTCGTCTTCTTTGGCGGCGGACCCGCCGGCTCCATGGGCCGCTTCTTGTTGTCCTGCCAAAGGAGATATATGTGTATGGCACATATATACCAATGAGAAACTCCAGAACCTAGCTTGCAGGCCTTGATCTTGGGGGTGGCCTTCAACACCACGGCGGGCTTTTTGCCTTCACATGCCGTGCACAACACATGCAAGGAGGGCAGGAGGCGAAAACCCTGCACGGCCTGCATCCCCCTCCTCCTCTTCATCTTCCACCTCCACCGTTTCGTAGACTGGCGAGTCCTCGTGGCCTGCCCAGAGGTATGTATAGGTTTAGGGTTGATATTGGGTTTAGGGTTTTTTTTCAGGGGTTAATATAAGGGTTTTGGTTTATATAGGGTTTCGGTTTAGGGTTTATATTCATCTATGTCGATCTATATAGATTCTATTTGCAGTTCTTCTATAAAGTGATTTATGATATGGTATACATATTATATGTGTATAGATATACATATATACATATACATATATACATATATATATATATGTATATATATATATATATATATATATATATATGCATATATATATATATATGCATATATATATATATATACATTTATACATATATACATGTAAAGACACATATATCTATATATATATATACTATTATATAGTCATCTTAAGATGTGCCTTCCACACAGATCGCAGCGGGTGTGCCGTCCCAGTAGACCCAGCCACTGGTCGGCACATCCTCCCGCTTCTTCTCCGGGTGGGTCCACAAGATCTCTCCTGCCAGTTCATGCAAGAATCCCTCAGCCCTGCAACCCCGAAACCCATGTGAGAGCCCATGGCACCTCCAGCCCCCAGGACCTTCCGTCCCATGGTGGCAGACCAGCTGATCCCGGCTCCTGCATGGTTTTGTCTGTTAACTCCGTATCTCTGCAAAAGGCTGGGCAAACCCGCCTTTGTCGTTGTACCACTTGCCCTTGGCCTTGTTCGTGAACGGCTCCATGAGGCCGCAGGCCTCGAAGCTGTCCGCCTTCATTGCAAGCACAGAAACAAAAAAAGCTCGTGCATCCCTCTTTCCATGGCCTCCTCCGCCGTTGGCAGGTGGCCATCCAAAAAGCCGAAAGCCAGCATGGCAAAACAGGACCCAGCCTCCCGTGGGAGGCAAACAACTTGAGCTGAAAAGCAGCTGATGATCACAGCTCAAGAAAAAAAACCGCACATGTGCAGTGCATGACCTTGCAAACGGAAAGGCAACCTGCTACTGCATGCTGCAGAGACACAGAAACACACACACACACACACACACACACACACACACACACACACACACACACACACACACACACACACACACACACACACACACACACACACACACACACACACACACACACACCCACACACACACACACACACACCCCCACACACACACACACACACACACACACCCACACACACACACACACACACACACACACACACACACACACACACACACACACACACACACACACACACACACACACACACACACACACACACACACACACACACACACACACACACACACACACACACACACACACACACACACACACACACACACACCCACACACACACACACACACACCCCCACACACACACACACACACACACACACCCACACACACACACACACACACACACACACACACACACACACACACACACACACACACACACACACACACACACACACACACACACACACACACACACACACACACACACACACACACACACTGCACACACACACACACACACGGACACACACAGAGACTGACTTGCAAGCTCGTGTGTCGCACCGCAGGCAGGGCTGCAAGCTCGCCAGCAGGTTTCAGAACCCACCCTGCCCATGAACTTTCCATCGTCATCATTGTACATTGCAAGCACAAATGTAGTGCATGCAAAAGGGTTTTTGAAACATGGCAGATTGCACAAAACTTGCCACATGTATAAGGTTCTCTGAACCTCCCGGACAGCATGATGGCATCACTGCTTTGGCTTGGCCTCCCCCTTCTTCTGACGAGGCTTTGCCTCTTCCTTGTCGACACAAGACTTGAGCCAGGAGAGGTTTTCGGGACGGAGCTCCATCCAGATCGTTCCAGTCGACAGCCCCTCCGAAAGCAAGGACATCTGGAATTCAGCCACCGACACGTCCACTATTTCAGGAAGGAGGTGGAGGTCCTTGGCCGATGACCTTCGAATGGTTTTCTTGGCTTTCTTCTTCGGCTTCTCATCCTCGTCGCCCAACCCATCCTCGACTTTCAGAGCTTCCTCAAGGGCTTTGTCGCAGGCCGACTGCCGGGCTTCCAAGATCTTGCCGATCACTGGCACGTTCAAGGAACCACTTTCTGCAGCCCGCCCACCCCCAAGCTGAAGTCGCTTGCCGGTCATCATGCGAGTCAGCTGTGCAGACCACTTCGTGAAGGAGAAAAAGGTCCGCTCCTCGACTATTTTCTGAGTGGGGCACCACTCATGCTTGCCGTAAAAGATGATCTTGCGAGTCTCCACTTCGAAAGTTGGATCCTCTGCCATGGCGACTCAACAGCTTCTCACTGTGTCTGTCCTTGAGATGCAAAGCCTGCCAAGCGAGCAAAGTTGCCCTGCTGAGGCGGCTCCAGCACAACTCAAGTGCAAAACCTGCATGCACTGCTGCAACAATGCATTCGATGCTGCACTGAATCAAGGCTTGCATGCAAAAGTCAAGAGAAAACAAACATGCTCAAGCACCGCAATTTCTGTGAACCAATGCAGCTGGACCTCTGCTTATGCCGATCGTGCCACCCTGCAGCCTGAAAAGCGCCTGATCATGCTGTCAGGTTGCCATATGAGGCTGTGCCCGGGTGGGCCTTCGTTCCAATGCCAAGCGAAAGCAAAACCGCTGGCATCCACATGTGCACATGATGCATATATAGAAATCACATGCCTCTCACTTCTTCGCTTTCTTCTTCGCTGCAACTGCCACTCCGCCGGACGACGATCGCTTCGCCGCACTGGGGGAGAGGTGGAGGGGTGGAGCTTTAAGGTCCTTGGCCTTATAGCACAAAACGACCTCCCCGGCAGCAATCTTCTTGGTGCTTTTGAAGACGGGGATCTTGATGGAGGAAGACTTTTCTGCTTGCATGGGCTGCAACTTCACGTTGGCCTCGTCCTCGTCCTCTGTGTAGTTCACGAAGAAAAACGGGACTATGAGAGGCTTGATCTTGTCATCATCTTCCTTGGGCAGCACACAAGAGGAGCTCAGGTAGAACTTCCTCGCATCCATCGTCCAGTCCGTCGTCACCTCGAACCAGCTCGCTTGGCTGGAGCCCTTGTGGAGGATCTTGCTCGTCAATGGCACCAATGTCACCTTTCCCTTGGGGATGTCCTGCGAGGCCTGAAGCTGCTTCTGGGGCTTCGTTTGCAAGGCAAGCTTGTCGATGCCAGAGGACTGTTCATCAAAAAGTTTCTGAAGCTGCCTCGCGATCTCTGCCTGGAGCATGAAGGCCTGGAGCTCAACATTCGTTGAAGGGCTGTAGATGCTCAAATCTTCCAGTACCTCTGCCTCACTTTTGGGGGTGAAGACGGCCCACTCGTTGCCCAGAATCTTGTCAATGGATTCCTTCGCGACGTCGCCGGAGTCCAACTGGATGTACACAAGGCCGCCTTTCACATCTTGGATCTTGCCAGTGGTCTTGTCAGCTCGCCTCCTCACATTGCTGCCAAATGCATAGCCTCGAGATTCTAGCAAACCCACCGGATTCTTGATTGCACCATGCTCATCCAACTCAAGCAGCACCGGTGCACTCGACGACGATGCCTTTGCCGCTGCAGGTGCTGCTGTTGCCTCGGCGAAGCCTTGCCATTTCAAGGGAAGGGTCCTCCCAGTGAGCTCCTGGGCCACAAGGCAGAAATCATGGGCCACGGCCTGCAAGGTCCTGTAGTCCTTCTCGCCCTTCTGCTTCAAGCCAAGGACCATGCCGCACATGCACATGTCCATGGTTGCAAGGGCCTTCACCAGGCCGGCATCCTTCCACTCCCCGAGTTGCTCTGTTAGCATGGCCCGCGCAGCCAACATGATCTCGTCTGCTTCTTTCACCTTCGTGAAGTTCGCAGCGAGCTTCCGGCAGTCCCCCACAGAGACGTTTTGCCGCACATATGCCAACTTGACCAGGCCGTTGCGAAAACAAGCAACGGCCTCGGAGCCATGCCCCTTGATCTCCATGGACAAAGCCTGCCACAGATCCGGCCCCAGCTGTCTTGAGGAAGGGCAGCATGCCCGCACAAAGAGCTCCGTTTCTTTGAGATGTACGGCCTCTTGGCCCCCGCTGCACTTGAGGCAGTAGGAGTACATGTGAGGGACGGATACCCCGCACTTCGGTTTCGAAGCCAATATCTGCTTCTTCAGAGAAGCAAACGAGGGGGTCTGGCCCGAAGCCTGCATCTTACAGTAGAGGCCATGAATTCGGCGAAGGACTTGGAGTTCATGCTCCCCCCTCTGCAGGGAGGTGTTGCCCGACCTGGAGACCAGCTCGAGGATTTCGGGCACCTCGCGGGCGACGGCTGCAGAGATTACATCCCACGACAAGCCTTCGGTCGCGGCTTCGTGGAAAGCAGGATCGCGAGTTTTCAGCATCTCCATGCTCAATCGCCCCCCGGTGCACACGAGCTCGTTGGAGTGTGGCACGGCATCGCGAAAAAGTCGCAAGGCCGAGTTGGTGTGAGAGCCGCAGATGCTGGTCACCTTGGAGATCCGGCTCCATGGAGCCGAGGCCCCCGTTGGCCGAAGCGAAGAGATTGGAGTTCCAGTCCCTCACGTGCTGGCTTTCAACTTCCGCGCCTACGACATGCACTCGGCCTTTCACGAACCCCACATCGATGATGCTGTCCACAAGGTCCAGCACGTCCTGGGGGTTCACCCCGTAACCGTCTCGGTTACTGGGGTGAACCCCCACCAGCTTGGGCTCCAGCTTTATGGTCGACAGCAGGTGGTTCTTCCTGAGCAAGTCCAAGGTGGCTTCAACCACTTTAACCATTTTCTCTCCGTCGGCAGCTTCCTCCAGAAAGGACTGCAGCTGCACCTTCACTTCGTGCGAAAGGGACATGTCGATGACACCGAAGATCACCGAAGCAAGCCTGCAAGGATCCCGCAAACTCAAAACTCAGCTTGAGCAACAGCATGCATACACTGCTTGCGAGCCGGTGGCCCTGCAAAGCGTCTTAAGCATGCCTGCCTGCATGCATTGCTCTGAGCACAGCAAGAAAGGTTTACATCATTTTCTCATATGCATGCATGCTCTGAGCACAGCAAGAAAGGTTTGCATCATTTTTCTCACATGCAAAGAAAGCTTCCAACTTCATGCAAAGAAAGCTTCCAACTTCATTGGACGTGCAGAAAAACATCCTTCCCATCATCTCCTGGCCAGAGACCATGTCAACTTATTCAACTTATTATCTGACTTACAAACGAATACCTAAGTCACCTAAGTTACTTACCTGAGTTACTGTAAGTCACTTATTAACTCACACCTATAACATATATAAGTCTCTTATTCACTTACACTACTTACTATCTTGTCCTCAACACTTAGTAAGTTATACCTCTCCACATAGCATAGTTGCTGAACTTATAACCAGACTTACTTCATTTATAACTTAACATACAAGAGATAGGTAACTATATCAAGTCTGTTATTCATTTACTAACCACACCGGCCCTTTAAGCAGAGCCCAGATGCTGCCCTCGTGCGGCTCCACCGCGTGATAGCGGCGGGCGTCGAAGCTCACCGGCTCATCGTGCATGTCGAGCCACCTGCTCCGCAGCTTCCGCTCGCCCGCAGCCAGTCTCGCTCATCGTTTTCGATCCACACCCGGCCTCCTGTGTAATCGCCCAGAGCCAGCGCGTGATTCAGGTGCCCCGGTATGTTCTGAAGCCCTTGGTCCCACGGCCCTGGTGCGCCCCCGATGCTTCCAGTCTGCAGACACCGTGATGCCGTTAGACATCTGTGTCAGCAGGATGAAGCTGATGCGCTACATCGTCGGTTCGAGGGATGGAAACCGTCGGAGCTATGTGGAGGACTCCAAGTATGCTTGGATCTCAGTTCTGCTTTCGATCGGGTGCCGTGGCATCACATCCGGGATGCCTTTACACAGGCGAAGGTGCCCCCAGATTTGGCTGCCATTCTATTAGGCTGGCTCAGTTGCTCTGAGTACCAAATACACAATGGTGCACATACCTCCTGCATACAGGTGGGACGTGGAGTAAAACAGGGGTGCCGAGGATCGCCAACAATCTTTTTGGCCTTCATGACACTCATATGTCGGCGACTCAACGAAAAACTCGGCCGCCAGGAGCACTTGACGCAGTACGCGGACGACACGCACTCCACGTGGACCTTTCACAGCTACGAGGAACTTCGCAAGTGTATTTGGCAACTTTCGGTTATCATGGAGACACTTGAGGAATTCGGAATGTCACTGAATGATGACAAGGCACAAATACTGTTCACGGTACGGGGCAATCTTCGACAGAAGGCACGCAGTGACTTCACAACCAAGGTCCGGGACAAATTGGTGTTCGTGATTGAAGGAGAGCAGGGCACTCGACATGTTCGTTTGGTGCGGTCTACCGTGCATTTGGGTGCCAAGATCTCATACGATCAATTTGAAGCACAGACGATCGCGCACAGGCTGCAGAAGGCCAATGTCCGGTTTTGGCAATTGCAAAAGTTCTTCACGAGCAAGCGAGGTCTCAGTATTCCTCAGAGAATTCGGATGTGGATGGCTACTATCAGGCCGACGCTTATGTGTGCAGTAGACTGTTGTCTGGTCGGCCCCACTTTGCAACGTAAATTGCAGACAGTTATCATGAAGCACTTCAGAGCCATTTGCTCATGTCCGTCACACATCTATCATATGAGTGACAATGATCTGCTTGCTAAATACCAGGTCGCTGGTGTATCTGACTGGTTGAAGGATGCATATGCTCGGGATGCATGTACGAACAATGCGATTGGCATTTCCACGGCTGTTCTTGCCCGGTGGCACGACAAAATGAATGAGACTTTACAGGCTACGCAGCACAAGCTCACACATGTTGCCAGAGAGATTCAGCCTCATGCCTGTCCTGTGTGCGGTGTGTATTTCGACTCTCGCAAATCGGTGAAATTACACATGTATCAGAGTCACCGACCTCCCAAACCCAGCGCTGATTCACAGTCTCAGGAAGGTACGTCTGTTGAACCTCCGACTGGTGTGCTTCCGACGGCTCCGCCAGTCTCTGTGGTAGAGTCGGCGTCATCCACACAGGTGAAGCATGGTACCACAACCGTAGTCACCCATGTTGGTGCTGCAGCCAGTACACCATTGAGTCCGGCACAGGCGGTTCATGTGTCCTCACAAGTCGTCATTCATTCTGTACCATCCTCTGATCTATCTATTGTTCCTGCGCGACAGGGCGAAGCTGGTTTGGTTCTTGATCGATCAGTGCACTCCCGAGATGGTCTCCCAACATGTTCTGGCTGTGGTGCCAAGTTCCGAAGGTGGGATATTCTTCGAAAGCACATCAACAAAGGCTGGTGTCCCGTTTTCGCCAAGCATGATGCACCTGCTATCTCTATTGCTGATCGTGGACTTGAGGGGTTGCGTCTTATACCCGGTCTATTCGAGGAAATGCAAAACAGGTGCGTCATTTGCCACACATGGATTGCTCACACTTTCATGATGAAGAATCACTATCGCAATACCCATGGTGATCGGTGGGATGGACTTAGCTCCTACTCTGTTGAATTTCGGCGTCATCATGCGCAGATTGTATCGCCGTGTCGCTATTGTGGTGTGGTTCGAGTCGGTGGGCAGGGGGCAGCCACAGCGCATTCCAAACAGTGTACACCTCTTTTCCAGTGTGCGGTCCTGTGTCATGACCATGGACGTGGATCGGGCGGGACAGATCGAGGAGTTCTTCGGCGGACTGGAGACCTCGGACATTTCCATGCTAGGGGAGGCACTCAATCAGAAGAGGTCAGCAGATCGTCAGAGTCTACCAAACAAAGCACCCAGGACACTGGCAACGCCGCAGCAAAAGGGCAAAGGAAAAGGCAGAGATCAAGCCAGAGGGTCGAAACAAGGTCAACAAAGCCAACATCCACAGACGGAGCTACCGATCGAAGAGCTGATGCAGATTGTTCGACTATTGGTCCGCACGTCGGTGCGGCACGAAGATGCTATTCAGACTCTACGATTGGATACGGGTCTGGTCTGGTTCGTGAAAACAGGGGACGGGACTCAGGACACTACTTCGATCATTCCGTACTTGCAGGCAGTGGCAGCGAAATGGCATGGCAGGGAAAATACCGAGATGTCGGATCGACCACTTCGGGAAATTATGTTCATGGCCATTCTGCAGAAGTTGCTGACAAAGCTGGACGAAGTAGCAAAGGATCAAACTGTGGCGCTTCGGTGCCAACAGGCGGGTTGGCTCACCACGGAGCAGAAATGGGTGTATCAGAAGTGGTGCAAAGAAACGCGTACATTGGTTCAGGACAAGACCAAGGTCCCAGTGCTTCATCACACATTGGTCACCTCGATCAAGAATATGCTCCGCATGGTGGACGAGGGTCCGGTGTTGCATCGCTTCTGCTCCACACGCAAGCTGGATCAGTACGAGACCGGGGTCGCGGTGTTTGTTCAGGATCTATCGATTCGCGATCCCAACGGTACCCAAGTATTCCAAGGGCTGCTGGACTACCAAGGCAACACGGCGTGGCAACTCATAGGTGCTCAGTACAGGAAGGAGAATTTGCAACGAGCCCCGGCGGTCCAAGAACTCCTTCGCAGACTGGCAAACGTCCAATTCAGGCGATGCAGCTCTGCAATTCCTCCTGGTTCAGGTCGATGTATTGGACTGCGGTGGCAGGTTCCTCTGATCTTTCTGGTCCGCATCCTCAGGCTCATATGCGCTCTTTACAGCTGGGCTTTGCGGAAATTTGTGCGAAGGTCGAGCGGGGACAACAGGTGCGACTTCTGGCTCACAATGCTTGTCGCGATCTGCTGCGAGCTTGGGATTCACCTGATGATCAACATGACGTTGTTGAGTTTGGGACCTACGTTTTGACTCAGGTCGGGGCTATTAACCTGTTGGGGTCATGGCAGGTCAGAACTCAGGAGGCCAATCGAGTCGTTGTGCATGACACTGGACACGTGATGACGCTGCACCCGACAAGGCACAGATCCTCCATTCTCCATTCATATGATGATCTCACATTGGGAGGTGGCTACACATGCAACTGTATGCGCTTTCCATCGGCCGCCCAATATTGTCCTGATGCAGGTTATGAGATTCCGGAATGATTCATCGGGCCGCCTGAGAAGGTTGCAAGTGGCTGTAAAACACATGATTGACAACTTCAACATTCCTGTTTTCTCTGATGTACATGGGTCGGACGTACATTATGTACTTTACAAGCCAGTTGCAGTGATTTGTCATCGCGGTCGTTCTCCGGCGAGCGGCCATTACACCACCATGCTTATTGATGATTTCTGTATGTGGCACTGCGATGACAACAAAGCTCCGGAATGTATTGTGCACCCGTCTTCGCAACATTACTCTGAAGTGTATGCTGTGATATGTATTCGAGCTGAGAGTTGAGTGAAGGTGCACTGTAGTTAGTTGTACCTACTTTCGAGTGTGATCAATTGCATCATGCTCACTAGGACCTTACGAGGTAGCTGTTCCCTGGGCACGGGGGGTGGAATCGCCACCTTCGCATCTTTAAGGTGCCGGGCTGATGCCTGCCGTACGAGCCCTGTCGCGAGGCATCTACATGCTGCGAGCCAAGTGACAAAAGTAGCCGAGGACCTGGCCGAAGCTGGGCTTGACGCGGAAGCCGTTGCTTCTGCGCTCCTCCATCTTTTCTAGAAGCTGATGTGCAGCGGCCGTCGCTGGCCATAGTAGCTGTTCTCCCGAGCCTTCTGGACGCTCTCCGAGTTGGCCACGGGATCCCACTTCGAGAGCTCCCCGCTGGCGCCGCTCGTGAACTTGTAGAATTGGAAGGTCACGTCGCGCTCCTCGCACCACTCCTCCTCCAGGGCCCGCTTTTGCTCCTCGGAGAGCTCGTCGTCGAAGGCCAGGCTGACGTGCAGCGGGTGGTGCTCCGCCTCCCGACGCTTCAGCGGCGACTCTCCGTCTAAGCCGATGGCCCAGAGCGTAGGCGCGCCGTCTTCGTGGGGCGGCACTTGCGTGAGCCTGGCCTTCCGTGTCAACCCGTCGCGCAGGAGCTCCCGCTGCACTCTGTAATATTCCCCCAAGTCGTCAGGACGCTCTCTATACCAGTCGCGCTTCTCCTGCTCCGACCAGTAGGTCTCGGTGGCCTGCTCCGCCAGGCTGTCGAACATTTATGTGGAGGCCGCGCTTCCCCAGGTAGCTCCTCTCGCTGGCCCTTTGGACGATCTCGCACAGGTAGCTCAGAACCAGCTTGGTCTCCGCCTCGTAGCGCACCAGGACCCTGAGGCCGGGCCCACCGCCGGCGGAGCAGCCGCAGGATCTCCTGGCCGTCCTCGTCCTCCAGGTCCTCCTCGTAGGCCAGCGCGATCTCCGCTTCGGGGCTTCCGAGGAGCCAGATGTCGTCCCGCTTCGCGAGCTGCAGGTTCAGCTTCATCTCACATAAGGCCGCCATAGACCTGCGAGTCGCTCGTGTTTCTTCCAGCGAGAATGTCCCTCGCCATCCTGTGAACGCCCGCGCGCTCCGCCGTTGCCGTTGCATACCGCAGTTGCGGGATCCGCCGGTTGACCGCCTCCGTCATCCGGCTCAGCTCGTCGGCGTAGGTCTCGCCCTCCTGGCGGAGGCGGCGGTTCGCCCTGTGGGCTGTGCGGACAGTGGATTGCTGATACTAGACAGGTCAAGCAGCACATCAGACAGAGTCACCGGGACATATGGAATCAGTTTCATGCGGAGATTGATGACCTTTGTGCTGCATTTGGTCGTTCCATCACTGTGCCGTGTGGTTACTGTGGTACGGACAAGATCAATTCCTCTAACCGGCCTAGACATGCTAAGCTTTGTGGTGTGCTCTTTCAAACCTTGCTAGTGCTTCGCGTTGCGCAGAACGAGGGCCATGTCAGCACAGGAGATGGATTTCTTTCGCCACCTCCTCCCCAACGGGGGCGGCGGGGGCACTCTACAAATGGAAACCAGCGAGCCTGTGGGAACGGATGGAGTCCCCAAAAGGACAACACCGTTGGCGCGACAGCAGAGACAAGTGAAGTGGCAGAAACAGGAAGCAGGCAAAGGTCAGGGGCTGGGTCGAGGCAACGGGCGACAGCAGGGGCGCAGAGCACAACAAGTACAACAATCGGCTCCTTCTTCCGAGCAGTCAACCGAGGACCTGGAGGACTACCCCCCCCATGTAATGGAGTTGCTACGGGCTACTGCCAGGTTGGCCCTCAGATTGGAGGATCAACAAAGCTTGGATCGTCTGGACAAAGCCTTTCTGATTCACATGCGCACGCAGGTGCCGGAGTGCATGCTGGCCGACATGTTCAAGATCAGCGAAACATGGAAGGAGGCCAGGGCTGCGGTGCCGCCCAAGGTGGAATCATCCTTGCGGGTGATCCTGTTCAAGAGCTTCATGGAGGAGTTCATGTCACGACTACAGAAAATCGAGCATGCGGAGGTGATGAAAGGATTGATTGCGCAGGGGTGGCTCTTTCAGGAGGGGACGGAGTACAAGTGGAAATATCTCATGTGGGACGCAACGCAGCAGAAGGATGTGCCTCATCCCACGTTGGACCCCATTCCACATGCTCAAATCGTGCAGTCGGTGCAGACGCTACTCGATCATGCGTCGGATTTGACGCTGCACCGCTACCATGCGACCAGGCCACTCGTGGAGACCTTCAAGGGGCCATCGGTGTGCTTCATGTTGGAGATCAGCTTGCGAGGAGCGCATGCACAAAAGATGTACCAGGCGCTGTCGGGCATGGCGCAGTGCGCGGCTATGAAGCTCATGGGAGCCAATCTGGTGCGGGAGCGCATCAAGCGGAGTCCATTGGCGGTCTTGATTCAGAAACTGCTACAGCAGTGATTGCAGGCCTTCAGCTGGTGAACAACGACAACTATTGCTATCAGCATGCTTTGTTGTTTTCCTACATGTGGGCTTCCCATTGTGTTGCAGGCCGTACTGTATCACTTCTGGATGTCCCAATGGGTTTCCATGGCAGGCTACAGCCCGTGATTGAGTTTCTGATGAGTGGTGTGCGGCGTGTCAAAATGAACAGGTGTTTGATGTGGACCTCATTGATACAGCAGTGGCGCCAGCCTCAGCGACAGCATGACATTGGAGAGTTCATGACACATGTTATGCAGCAGGCTCGACCGGATTCCATGCAGGGCGCTTGGCATATGATTACGGCGGCTGGGGAGGTACGCGATGTTGGTGATTTTCATGGGCCGATGTTGGTGCACTTGGACAATACAAACAGTATGCATCCGACCACCTTGCAGGCGCTGATAGATCGCTGGTCAAATGCTGGGGAAGGCATGCGGCGACTTATTTTTGAGGCTCCGTCCCTGCTGTGCGTCCAGATATTGAGATTTCATGGACGACGCCGGATTCGCAAACTCATGCATCAGGTTATGCTGGGGAATGGCAGGGTCCACGTACCATCCCGGGAGCGACCAGGCGCAGCAAATCATACACACCATTGTTATCGTGTCGTTGCTATTTCAGTGCACTTGGGAAACACACCGTCAACAGGTCATTATCGTGCGGTACTGATGGCTCAGGGCTCATCTGAGGACGCACTAGGAACTGGCGAGCATACGGAAGATACGACATCCATATACAACGGTGCCTTGTACACTGATGATGGTTGCGATGCTGCTCCAGTTCTCGCGGGGGACGTGCATACCATTTCGTGCAACATGTATCTCTTATGGTGCATCCGATTGGCGTGATACCGCTTACAACTTTCTGCGAGCTTTTACTGTGCAGTGGGAGCTTTGGCAGTGCAGTGCAAATTTCTTTCATGCCATTTCAACTTCTGAGTGAGTGCTGTCCTGACTGACGTGATGCATCATGTAGTGCTGCATGTGCTTACGGTGGCATGTCAGTTTTTGGATTAGTTACTTTTCACACCTCTGTAGTACGTTCCAGCCTGCTTGGCATTCGTGCCGAGGCTTGGAATCTGCTTGTGGTTCGCCACGGGATTTCTGCTAGAACCGCAACCTTGAGTTGCCGGTATGGCCACTGCGCTATACTGTAAATTATTTCGCTAGCTGTGCTCACTCACAGTGCGTCCGAAAGAAAGAAAGAAAGGCCTCAGCTTCGATTAGTTGTTGATGCCGCCGGCGCATCAGGGGGTTGATGTTGTAACTGGGATACATCTTGTGGAACTGCCTGAGCATCTGCGGCTCGTTGCGCCGCTCGAGGGGCATCATGGTTCCTTTACAGTTCATGCGTGTTTCGCGCGAGCAGCTCCATGTAACGGTCCTGCCGCTGCATGTAGCGCAGTGCCCGCTCCTGGGCGGGGGTCAACTTTGGTTTCGGTTTGTTCTTAGAACCTGGCGGCCTCCCTCTCCGCTTCGGGGCCGGGGCCTCGACTGTCGGCTGGGGCTCGGGGGTCGCCGCGGCGCGGGATCCGAGGCAGGCGGATCAGGCTCAGGAGTCGCTGGAGGAGCCTCCTCCACCACATTTTCCTTTGCCATTTACTGATTAAGAGAAATTAGCTTTCGTAATCCAGGAAAATCGCAAAAGAAACGCTGGTGCCACGGGTATTCACCACGTTGCCGTCCACGTCCGTGAGCTTAAAGCGCAGGGTGCGCAAAGTGATCGGGCCATGGAGTTTCACGAAATGCCCCTCGTCTGTTCTTGTTTGCATGATATTGCCCACTCCTTTGTCGATAATCATTTTGCAGATGATGTCTTGCCCCAGCGGCCCCTTGATGTCGGCGGCGGTGGCGAGCGTGCCGCAGCGCAGCAGGAGCTCTGAAAAAGGGTTCATGGTGACAAAGGTAAAGACTTGAAGGGCGCCGTCGATGAAGGACGGGCCCAAGAGGTGGTTGATGGATTGGGGCCGGCTGGGGGTGGCGCCCGCGGGGTAGCTGCCGCTGCCTGGGAAGAAGCTTCTCAGCTCGTAGTCGTTGAGGATCCTTCGGTTCCCGTCGTAGGCCACGCCTATCTCGTTGGTCTCCGGCGCATAGGTGGCGGTCCCATAGTTGCTGCTGATCCACGCGGCCAGGCGGGTCTCCGTGTAGGCTCCGACGGGCAGCACGGCCCAGTTGAGGGTCTGCAGGGCCTCGTCGAGCCAGTAGAGATATTGTCCTCGGTCCGTGGACAGGAGCGGAACTTGAAGACGCTGAGCTTGGCCCCCGTTTGAAGATGAATCGTTTCTCCGATGTCGAACTCGAAGCTGGAGTCGTCCCCCGCGACGCGCTTGCGGGAGTCCACATAGATCGTCGTCATCCAATGCCTTTTCTTACGGAAGAAACTCCGGGCCGTGGAGGCGTCGGATTCGTTGCTGATCTGGCGGGGCCGGTCGGGGCAGGGCCAGCGCGGGTCCACGACCCTCTGCGTGCTCGTGCAGCAGCTCAGATTGTTGCGCTCAGCGTCGCAAAGCGGGCCGCTGCCCAGCAGCTTCCCCACCACCTGGCTCAGGATCGTCCCCATCGTTTACGAGGAACTTGCGGTCGAAGCGCACCCAAAACATGTCTTCTTTTGGCGCTCGCAGGTTCACGAACCAGAAGCTGTACTTCTCTCGGGTGGCTTCCTCGTACATGCCATACAAGACGTCCTTGGGGAGCATGGCGGAGAGCTCCTCCACCAGGGCGTCCAGCTGCTGGTTCCTCAAGCGGAGGACGCAGTAGAACATGGTGTTGACCCGCACGGCCGAGGGCATGAGCCGGAGCTTTTGCGTGGACACCCAGGTGTTGATGCAGTAGTGGCGCCCTCGGATGAAGAGCGTGTCGAGAATGCCATCCCCGGTTTTCTTGTGCACCTGCGGGGAGTCGGCCATATCGTCTAAGTTGTATCAATACTTGGTACAACTTCTTCATCCCCAGTTGCTTGGACTGCTGGGTGATCTTCTTTTGCTGAGCCAGAATCTGGCGCAGCGCGTCCTCGTTCCATTCATCCCACCAGCACTGCTCGCGGTCCGTGTTGACCCCCAGCTCCTTTCGGATGTACTCCTTGACGGGCTCCCACTGGGGATCCATGTCAATGGAACTCGACATAACGTACACGCGCTCAAAGCAGCCCCTGTACTGCTCAAGGATCATCGACACGAGGAGAACGGTCTTCCCGGATGCGGACGGCAGAGGATGCCGTTGGAGGGCATCCTGCAGACCGCCGGGTCTCGCGGCTGCTTGACATCGTAGCTTTGGCTCGGGAAGAGCTTCACCTTTCCCATTTAACCAAAGCGCTTTGTAGCACTCGTGGAGACACTGCATGTTTTATGAGTAGATGCAGGTGCCGCGGAGGCAAGGCTGGGCCGTCGGGTCTTCGGGCATCGTGATAAGCCACAGGACGGCGACGACGCCTGCCAGTCCCAGAGCAGCGCAGATCACCTCTCCGAGGCCCACTAGCGCGGCGCGTTCGGTGGACGGCATTTTTTTTTATTTTGGGGAATAAAAAGGGAGCATGAGCGGCAAGCCAAGCGCGGCGATCAAGCTCGGAGACCTGTTGGCGAACCCGAAGGCGGCAAGTTCTTCCCCGTGTGCGCGGAGGACGGCGGCCGGGCGGTTTGGCAGTGCGACTGGATCCGGATCCTGTGGCACCCCACAATGGCGAGGACGCCCGGCGACTGCCCCTGTGCCTGGAGCCCAACCGCGGTGGCGGCGGAGTTGGCGGGGTTCGAGAAGGCCCTGGTGGCGCAGCTGGCCAGCCGCTCCATGGCGGACCCGAAGCTCTTCGGCCGCATGCTGACCGCGCAGGACGCAGAGAGCCACTTCGTCTCCTGCTTCAAGACCTCAACCCGAGGCAACAGCTTCATTAAATTGAAAGTGTGCCTGGACCAGGTGCGCCTGTGGGACGCGCAAGGGCAGCCGTTGCAGGAACTCGGGGACCTGACGAACCGGGAGTGCAAGGTGCGCGCCCAACTGAAGCAGGTATGGCTGATGAGCGGGCAGTGCGGCTTGCTGATCGAAGTCACCGATCTCTTGCTGAAGGAGGCAGAGACCCAACAGTGTCCCTTCTAGCGTTCGGAGGCCGAGGATTTTTTTTGTGGGCTCCCAGAAATCATGTCGTGGATGCAACAACGCGAAGCGATACGACGTGCAGCCGACGCTGGGGCCAGACCACGGATCTCAGCGCAAGGCTCGCAGCTTCTGCCTTTGCGGGACCAACGCTTGCAGTCCGTGCTCCTGACGCGACCCAACGGGCAACTGACCCGTGCTGGGCAGTTCTATCACAGATTAATGGGCGGCGCCCGCCGAACCCTCAGTTCGACGAGAGCCAACCTTTGATTCGAGATGGACCCAACGACTACATCGTGACGAGAGGCGGCGCTCGAAAGCTCGTGAGGTCCCGCAGGCCAACGGCCAGTACCACGTGACCAAATTGGGAAAGGCTTTCTTCAGGGACAAGCACACGGAGTGGCTCGCCCATGTGCCCGTGATCATCCGAGGACGCCGCAGGAACGGCACCCCCTACGAGCGCCATGACTATCTGCCCGTGACCTCGCTGGATGTTGGGCTGTCCCGGCAGAACGATGCTTGGAGCGACGCACAGGTCGCCCGCAACGTCAAGGAATCCGTTCTCCGACAGCTGGGGCAGCCCGGACCTAACGAACCCATCTACATGATCAGCGGCGAGGTTTACTTCCTGCACCCCACCAACGAGTGGGCGTATAGCTCTTCTTCCATGCAGGTCATCGACAATCGGGTCGACACGCAGATCCGCCTGCGCCAGCCGCTGGGGGCCCTGCGAGAGGTCAGCTACCAGCTCTTCGCTGGAGACCAGATCCTTCCCAGCGCCTTTAAGGAGCGGCGGGACATGCTCTGCGTGCCCCGTCAATTGGCGGAGCTTTTGAAGCTTCCGATGCGGGAAGTCATCGAAGACTTCAACTCGATTTGTCCAGGGAATTGGCAGGACCGGGGGGTCTCCCCGGCGGAGATCCGAACCTTCTGCGTGTGGCGCAACGCTCTCATGTTCTACGTGGACTGCGGGGGCAGGCTGCTGGACTGCTTCCAACCCGCAGAGAAAGAAGAGCGGGCCGTCGCCTTTACATCTTGGAATGGTCACGCATTCTTCTACCGGTCAGCCAGGGCTGTGGCAGACTGCGACGAATCGGAGCAGCGCGTGCGCTACCGCAAGCAGTTTAAGCGGGACAATCCCGTGCCTGAGTTCAAGGACTGGCAGCCCTGGGCTGGAGAGATCGTCTCTGGCCACTTTTGGACCGAAGACATTCGGGGCGTCCGAGCCGAGCTGCTAGCCGCTGCTAGCCCAGGGCCACCACCCTAAGGTGTCCATGCGCGGGTTGTGCGAGTGGTCTGCGCTGCGACTGAGGGTTGCGGGCGGGGCGGACTGCGGGAGGTGCTGCAGCGCTGGGCGGAGCGCCTGGGTGTGCCCTACCGCGGGCAGCGTCTGGCCGGAATCAGTTTGGAGGTCTTCCTGCACCTGCTGCAGGAACGGCGCGACGACACTCGGAGCCGGCGGGAAGAGCTGCTGACCCAACAACAGGGCATGTGCAAGATGTGCGGTGCGCCCATCGCTATGGGGACCTTCGAGGTCGATCATGTCATCCCGGTGTTGCAGTCCTTTTCCGGGCAGGAACTGGAGCTGCAAGCCTTGTGCTTGGAGTGTCATCGAACCAAGACGAGCCTGGAGGGCAACCACAGCACCACTCTCGAGAGTCGCTTTTGCCGGTTCGTGTACCAGAACTACGCGGCCAGTCCCAGGCTGCCGCCGCTGGTATTCCAACTGCAGAAGTGGGATGACCTGCGACCCTGCCAGGGCATCGATGTGTGCCGCTGCCGAAAGAACGGCTTGGCCAACGCTCGCTTCCCGCTACCGGTGCCCCACGGAGGAGGGCCAGCTGGCGGATCTTATGTGGGTGGAGCTGCCCTGCGACCATCGCAAGGGCGTGCTGGATCGCTTACCCTTCGTGGGCCCCGGGTGGTATGCAAAGCCCGTGCGCCTACGTGCTCGAGGCGGGCCTGGCCCAGTGGCAGCACTTCAAGTGGAGCCTGGACGCCACAGCGCACGTCGACCAGCAGTGTCTCCAACAGGTCCTGCAGCGCATGGAGCACAATTGGCCCGAGGGCGAGGAGCACTACGCCAAGCTAGCCATCAACAGCCTCGTGGGCTTGTTTGCTCGGAACCTTGAGCTCGTTTACTCCATGAAGACTTCAAACCATCAAGTGGATGGGGAGGGCTGCAGCTGGCGCCAGACCTTCACGGACTCGACCGGGAGAACTCACTGGGACCATATCTTCGTGACGGAGCTGCTGTCCAACAGCTCATACCGACCGATACACGATTTCATCATGGGGGCCGAGTACGTGGCGGTGGCGCGGATTCGCTAGGCGCTGGCGGAGGTGCCGAGGCGGTACCTCAAATGCATCAAGACCGATTGTCTGGTGATGCAGGACGTCCCAAAGAAGCACCGGCCCACCGTGGAGCGGCTGCTGCAGATGTCGCACCGGGACGGCACGCCAGTGTATCGATACGAAGAGGTGACTGGGCTGAAGGGCCAATATCGGGAGCCGAGCATGGAGGCGGAGCCCATCCGAGCGAAGGCGCCATGGCGCCGAGTGGAGGACCCCGTGAGCCACTGCCTGGACGGTGAGAGCCTGCTGCTGACGGGCTTTCCGGGGACAGGCAAGACACATCTGGCCAAGAAAATGCGGCCGTGCAAAATGTGGGCCTGGGGGCTCAGACGGCGGACCACTGGGTGCGGCGGAATGTGCGGAACGGTCACTGCAGCGCAACATGGCTGGTCATCGAAGAGTTGACTCAGTTAGATACTCCCCTGTGGGCTGATATAGCTTGTCTGAGCATGAACAAGAAGATTCGCTTCCTGCTGCTCGGGGACTTCCGGCAGCTGCCCGCAGTCTTGGATAGCTTCGCGGGGGGAGCTGAAGGACAGCAGTGCTGCACGATCTGGCGGGGGGCTGGTGCCACGAGCTCTCGGAGCGCTGGCGCTTCGACGAGCGGATCTTCGAGTTCTTGACTTGGTTGAGAGTCGACGAGCCCGAACAGGTTCCGCTGCCGCAAGCGGTGCGGGAGGCCCGGCGGCGCTTCCCGAGGCGGGGGGAGCCCGACGTGAGCCTCGTCATCTCCCATGCGGCCATGCGAAGCGACTGCAGATCAACGAGCGGGAAAATCACAGGCTCGCGCCGCCCGACGCGCTGCTGGTGGAGTACGAGGCTCGCGGTGCGGTGCCGACGAATGCAAAGCAGACCATGAGGGTCTGGCCGGGGCTGCGGCTCATCGGAGCGGGCGGCAAGGTGCAGAAGGGCACCTTTCTGACCGTGGAAGCGGTGGAGGAGGACGTGGTTCGCCTGGAGAGCGGCCAGTCCTTCGCAGGGCCGGAGCTGCTGAAGCACACCCGGCTTTGTAGCGCCATCACCTACGCTTCGGTCCAGGGACTGACTTTGAGAGGGCGGGTCTGGCTGTACGATGTGGAGAGTCAGCACTTCACGCTCAAGCATCTCTACATGGGCTGCTCCCGGGCCACCAATTCGGAGCTTTTGAGTGTATTTTTCCCGAAAGCGTCGCGAAGGGTTCTTCCGTGCGGAGCCGGGTAGACAAGTACATAGATGACAAACATAGAATCGAGCACATGACCTTATGACTTGACACTTGATACATAGATTACAAACATAGAATCGAGCACATGACCTTATGACTTGACACTTGAGTCTACGACTCTATGACCCTATGACTCTATGACTCTAAGACCGAACTTGACTACTCTTGACTACTCTATGACTCTATGAACTTGAGGACTCTGTGACTTACTCACTTGACTACTCTATGACTCTGTGACTTACTCTGTGACTTACTCTGTGACTTACTCTGTGACTTACTCTGTGACTTACTCTGTGACTTACTCTTGACTTACTCTGTGACTTACTCTGTGACTTACTCTCTGACTTACTCTCTGACTTATGACTTACTCTGTGACTTTCTCTCTGACTTACTTTCTGACTTACTCTGTGACTTACTCTGTGACTTACTCTGTGACTTACTCTCTGACTTACTCTCTGACTTATGACTTACTCTGTGACTTACTCTCTGACTTACTCTCTGACTTACTCTCTACATCTCGGTATCTAATCTCTCTTCTAAAGCCAGGGGTGGCACCGACGTCGTCCATCGGGAATGCAACCCTTCACAGGGAGTGGCCACCTCGAGCGCCCAAACGCTAGGTAAAGTTACACATTTTAAGGTTCCCGCGCAACCCTTCCCAGGGATTCGCCTCCTCCGGCGTTCAAACGCTAAGTAAAGTTACACATTTTTATGTGCGCTTCGCACCCTTCCCAGGGATTCGCCTCTTCGGGCGTTCAAAAGCGAGGTAAAGTTACACATTTTTATGTGCGCTTCGCACCCTTCCCAGGGATTCGCCTCCTCGGGCGTTCAAACGCGAGTTAAAGTTACACATTTTAGGCGCCCGGCGCAACCCTTCACAGGGATTCGCCTCCTCGGGCGTTCAAACGCGAGGTAAAGTTACACATTTTAGGCGCCCGGCGCAACCCTTCACAGGGATTCGCCTCCTCGGGTGTTCAAACGCGAAGTAAAGTTACACATTTTGCGGGCGCCGCGCAACCCTTCACAGGGTTTGGGCGCAGCTCAATTGCATTTTGCAGCCCTTCACAGGGATTGGCATTTTGCAACCCTTCACAGGGATTGGCATGGTCGAATGCACGAACGCTAAGTAAAGTTGCACTTTTAGATGTGCATTGAAATGAATTTTGCAACCCTTCACGGGGATTGGCGTGGTCGAGTGTTCGAACGCGAGGTAAAGTTGCAATTTTTTTATGTGCATTGAGATGAATTTTGCAACCCTTCACAGGGATTGGCGTGGTCGAGTGTTCGAACGCGAGGCAAAGTTGCAATTTTTGATGTGCATTGAGATGAATTTTGCAACCCTTGACAGGGATTGGCGTGGTCAAGTGTTCGAACGCGAGGTAAAGTTGCAATTTTTGATGTGCATTGAGATGAATTTTGCAACCCTTCACACAGATTGGCGTTGTCGAGTGTTCGAACGCGAGGTAAAGTTATTACTTTTGATGTGCATTGAGGTGAAACTTGCAACCCTTCACAGAGATTGGCGTTGTCGAGTGTTCGAACTAGTACTACTACTACTACTACTACTACCACTACCACTACTACAACTATTATTACTACTACTACTGCTACTACTACCACTACTACAAAAGAATACTACTACTACTACTACTACTACTACTGCTACTACTACTACTACTGCTACTACTACTAGTACTACTACTACTAGTACTACTACTACTACTACTACTACTACTACTACTACTACTACTACTACTACTACTACTACTACCACTACGACTACCACTACTACTGCTACTGCTACTACTGCTACTACTACTACTACTACTACAAGTACCACAACAACAACAACTACAACTACTACTACTATTACTACTACTGCTGCGACATAAAGTGACCATGCATAGAGTCATAGAGTCACGTTGAAACCACAGTAACAGGGATGTCTATATAGTGAGGTTCCGGAGCTAGGAAAGGAAGACTTCTGCGTCATGTTGGAAAGAAACCCTAAACCCGCTAAACCTGAACATTTGTGTTCATAGAGTGAACTACATCAAGTCAAGTGCGTGGTACATAGATGACTCCATGACTCTATGACTCTTTCTCACTCTGACGCTATGACTCTATAACACTATGACTCTATGATTCTGTCTCACTGTGACTCTATGACTCTATATGACTCTATGACTCTTTGAACTATGACTTGTGCTTGACATGTACTCGACTCTATTTCTCGATGACTCTATGAACTATGACTTGTACGACTCTTGACTGTATGTGACACTCCGACTCTGTGACTCCGTGCTTTTGACTCGGTGACTCTATGACCCTACACACTGGATTCTATGACGTAGCGCAACACTCTTCGCTGATGATGCTTTCGGGCCAATTGTCTTCTAGTTATTTAAAGTCTTTTTTGTTCTCACACCGCGTGGCATACCCAGCATGCCCGGCATAAGTTATTTGTCTAAATCAAAATAAAATATAAACAAGACCATCCGGCGGCCGCCGACAGTGGCAATATGCCGTGCGTGCTGGGTTTTCCAGAAGGCTTCGGAGGTGAGCCTCAAGGCCTCTTGTGAGCGTCGGGATCGCAAAAAGCCGGCATGCCCGGCATGCCGCATGTCTTGACGGCGCTCCTGGCTATCAGGCCTTGTTCGACAGCCCTTCTGGCAGGGGGGCCCGGCGGTCGTCGAAGGGCACGCGGGCCAGAAAGCATGATCATGCGGAGCATGCGCCCAAGAACTCTCTCTCGGCCCCTTTAAGCGTGCGGCGTCCAGGAGGGGTTCGAAAGATGGGTTGGTCTCAGGCGGAGGAAGTAGGTCTCGGCCAGCGGCTGATCATCACGGCGCTCCACTGAGGTCTCAACCTCCTCAGCCTCCATCTGCAGTTCGACTTTCAAGAAGAAGGGAAGCTGCAATCGCAGCGTCGCGTCCAACCAGGGCGTCCGCACGTCCCGGCCGCGGGGTTCCAGCAAGAGCTCCTGCAGTCAGAAGCTCTCGCGAACCCGCTTCTGGCGCACGCTGACCCTGCTCCCGCCAGCGGCTTGCACGATGCCAAGTTCCAAAGCGGCAGCAATGTGGCCATCAAGCAACGTGGTCACTCTCGCTATTTTTCCAGCGAAGAGGAGGCGGGAAACGGCTGGGAGTCTTCAAGATAAGGGTGGTCGACACCTGCCTTCCGCGGACCGAGAGATCTACCTGTACTGGCGCGCCGCCGCCCTTAACACGTGCTGGCGGGCCAAATTTTCCATTCAGAAACCGAGTGCACCCCATAGAGAGCGCATTCCCAAGTCCGCATCCAAACTTGAGGCGCGCTTGCCCGATCGCATCGTAAGCAAGGCGGCCCTGTGGTCGTGTCCACGGGAGCATCTCTTCCTGGCGTTCCTCCGTGAGTTGGGAAATTGTGCGGCCCGAGGTCCATAGCTCCATCTCTGCTTCTCGGATCGGCAGAAATTTGCGCTCTGCAAACAGAGTCAAGCAAAGGAGTTCGCTCGCCTGGTGCATGCAGTTCGTGCCGTCGCTGCCGTAGTTGCGCTAAGGCGCACTGGGGTCGGCTGTGTCGGCGCTCTTCTTTTCCAAAAAGGCGCCAACAAAAATGGTTTCGACTTGTGCGGGCAAAAAGGACACAATTTAGCCTGTTTAGCATGATTTCCGAATTTGCCGACATTTTTTCACGGTTTTAACGATTTTCCGCTTTGTTTTGGATGTGTTTTTTGGCGCTTCGTAGCATGTTTGTATGTGGGGCTAATCACTCATTGTCCCGTCGCAGGCTTTCCCTTTTTCACAAAGTGAAGGGTAGAGGGCGAGTGTGCAGCCTGTAGTACCTGTTAGCCCTTCCTTTTCCCTCCCTGTCTCGTGCTCCGCGTCAGGCTCGCCTCCTCGTCTTCTTTTGCAGTGCGGGTCCAGTTGCGAGGTTGCTAAGGGCTAGTCGTTCGTTTCAGGCGGCTTGGAGCTCCGAGGCTGTCAGGCTTTTTGCTTTCGAGCGTCCGCGCTTGCAGGAGGATTGACTGCTGGGGTTTGTTTAGCTTTTTTCTTCCAGAACCCTTAAAGATACCCTAGGCTGCCCTGCGTTCCCGGAACCTTGTTGACAGGTTCTTCACAGCTGGCTGGCCCGACCTCGCACAGATGGTGCTGCAGACTGCCGTGAGCTTGCGTTGAGCGCTCAGTTGCCCTACGTTGCATGTGAGGGGGGATTGATTGTGAAGAGGAGATGCTGGGGGGAGGCGGGGAGGGGGGGAGGTTGCAGTAAGACTGAGCCGGTGTGCCCAGGTCCATCATCGATGAGGTTGCGTGACAGAAGTGGCGGCCCTGTTGGATGAGTGTCGATTTTGCTTGCAGTGCGTACCTCGCGTTGTTGCTCCTTTGCAAATGTGATTGACTGTTGCACAGTGTTACAGTTGCAGCAGGCTGTTAGATACGTCTGTGCCAAACAACTTGTGCGTGATGCTGCTTCTGTGCCCAAACTATTGCAGAAACTTTCCGAATATGTGCTAGGTACTTGTTGATAGAAACATCTGTTCTTCTTTTCAGCTGTTTGAGCATGTGCATTGAGACGCGCTCATTTGCATGATTGACTTGCTTTATCTTTAAAGTCTCCGCTGGGTTGCAAATGTCGGCACCATCGCTAGATAGTAGCGTGACCGGAGTGGGTGGTGATGAAATCCTGTACAATGCACTACACGAGTTGGGTTTTATCATTGAAAGGAACCGTATACTCCGAAGAGACACGGGACAGGAAGCAGACTCGCAGTCCGAGCAGCAGTGGCACATGCAGGTTGATGCCTGGAAGTGTTACTGTGCACAGCACGGCAGCCGCGCAATGAAAGCACGGTCTGCATGGCGAGAGAAGTATGCACCCCACGCTCCATGGTGTGACGTCGAACGGCTGATGTTGCAAGCGTCACACCGGGACTTAAGGGCCCTCACTGAGATTGACTTCGTTATCAAGGCACATCCCGCTGAGGAGTGTGACTTGAGTGCAGCCTTTCCCACTCCATTCATACTTGGCCGGGCTGGAGCTAACACCCGGCCTCTGAGCGGCCGTGATTTCCGTCGGCTCTTCACCTGCGACTTTCTGGTGGAGTCCACTTTGGCAAGCGGTTCGGATGTGGACAAGTCAATCAAGTTGGCTAGCTTGAAGGCGTTGGCGAGGCTGCGAGGTCAAAACGAACGCATCGCTCTTTTCTACAACGGCAAGGAACCTGGTTTGCCGCCAGCGCAGACAATTCCTGCAGGTACATTGGTGATTTACTTTGCACAGCAAGCTACACTGACGTATCCTTACAGGCTCAAGAAGCGCATGTTGGAGGAAAAGCAGGACCAGTTGGAGGAGGAGAGAGAGCAGAGGAAGCGCCAGCAGGACCAGTTGGAGGAGGAGAGAGAGCAGAGGAAGCGCCAGCAGAACCAGTTGGAGGAGGAGAGAGAGCAGAGGAAGCGCCAGCAGAACCAGTTGGAGGAGGAGAGAGAGCAGAGGAAGCGCCAGCAGAACCAGTTGGAGGAGGAGAGATAGCAGAGGAAGCGCCAGCAGAACCAGTTAGAGGATACTCAGAAAGAGGTAAAGCGTTTGAAGTCGTTGTTGTGTCACGAAGATGCCCAGTAAGAGTTCGATATGTTGTCGCCAGTTTCACCGGTCGCCAGACCAATAGACCGCCTCTTGTCTCGATGACTGAGTGAGAAAAGCTAGTCCCGTTTGTGTCAGGGTTACCACGACAAGCTTTTGTGATCATCTTGATTGTTGGGAAGCTGACAGTACACACTCCAAAACCGTTCCCGCAAACAGAATGTCGCCCAGGTCTTTGCTCCGCGCTGCTGGGGCCTCTGAGGCTCGAGAGTTTTTCAGGTTGTAGGCGGTTGGGGATATGAGGCAGTTAGGTCGTGACGCGCCTGCGCAGGAAGTGTTGTCAACTGTGAACCCCCCCCCCCCCCCCCCCGTAACTCCACAGTGCCCCGCGCGTCCCTCGCCCCTCACGGAACCGTCTCCAAGGCCATGAAGGCCATGTCCGTGATCGAGCACTTTGCCAGAAGTGACATGGCTGACTGGGCGGCGATGCTGCTCAGTTCCAAGCTCGATGCAATATACCGCGATCTTTATCCTGTGACCAGTCAGTTATGCCAGACTGTATGTCGCGCCACACTTTTGCACATAGTCATAGTGATGGGGTTGCTTGGACGTATCGGAGCATTAGATACTTTACCAGGCGTGGTTTCAATCACTTGTATTTTGTATTGTGTGCGCATGTGATCTCGCATGCTGATCAGCTTTCTGCCGCAGTCATGCATTGATACACAGCAGTCCAGCAAGCACCCGATGCTCACAGAACCGGTTTGTGCCCCTTGCCCTGCACCAACGAGGGAGGCCCATGCACCATTCATGTAGGGACCAAGACTTGGCTTGATGCAGTGTTAGGAGTTCTGAAAGCTCTCCACTTGCATCCACCGGCTGGGCAGATCCGTATGCTAGTTGCTGATGAGAAAGTTCGGCAACGCCTTGTGAAGGGGCCAAGAATCAAACGCAGCGGGTCGACATTCTTTTCGGTGTCGCATTCAAAGCCAAGTTGGGTTGGCAACAGTAACAGACACGGGAAACGGGTGCCAGCGCGACCTTGCCAAAGTCCTCCCCGTCCTCCTCTCCGGATCAAGCTTCTCCGCTGCCACAGTGGCGCTTGCGGGTACAAGATTGGCAGCAGCACAAACCTGCTTGCGCCCCGGTTCCGTTTGCCAAGGACGCTCGGCAGGATGCCTTTAGACCGGACCCGGAAGGGGACTATGACCCTTCTCTGGAATCGCACTCCTGGCGTGTATTGTGTTGATGCGGCTTCGGCCGATCGCGTGTTGTGTAGCATCCCAGCTCGCACACCCCCATGTGGGAGTCGACAAGCTATGCAAGGAACTGGCCGTGACGGCCGTCGACACTGTTGAGGTACAGTTGGGATGGTGGGCGGATTTGTGCCACGAGTCCGAGGCCCAACTCTATAGTTAGGTCCTTGCGGCCTAAAGGAGGCTGGGCAAGCGTCGTTCGGGGGTAAGGGTAGAAGTCAAGGCTCGGACCGTGACAAGGGCCGTTGTAAGGGTAAAAGCCGAGGTGTCCCTTCCACCGTCGTCATGCTTGTCAATACTCACCTCAAAACTCTCGTCGATTCGCCAGGGGCCGCGGTTTTTGAGGCGGGCAAAACCTGCCGCCATTGCGTTCAGGAGGAGTGCACTAAAGTCTGCAGGTGAGTTCCCAACTCGACTGCGTTGGAGTGGTTGACCAAAGGGCTTCCATCGGCCGCTGCCCTTGCCAGGGATTTCATCGCACAGCTTGCCCCGTATCGTAAAGTGTGGGTGCCTGACCGCAGCTCCAACTCGCTGGGGGGTTGCGGGTTCATATGGACCAGGAGCAGGCCTTGCAAAGCCGTGCTGCAACCACATGTGTGGTCTCTGTGCCGGATTCTCACCATCGATTCTGTGTGCGTGACTTGCCTCGCGACTTTGATCCTGAAAGCATTGTTGCTACTCTTGCCACTGAGGCTTTCAAACCATACTTAGTGAGCAACTTGCTCACATGGACTAGGACTCGTCGCATCACCTTGGTTCCTCCACAGAGCCTGCTGACATTGTTTTTGCCACAGGGATGCTGGAGGTACCGTCCACAAAGTGCTGCTCGAGAAGCTTGCCGGCCCCACAGCCGCGCGGACCTCAGCGACCAGGCGTCTTGAGGTCCCACGCGCAAGTCGCGTCCGGCGAACCATTGGGTGCGCCGAACCACCTGGCTCGTCATAGAGGAACTGACGCAGCTGTACATGGCTGTGTCGGCGACTTCCGGCAGCTCTCCGCCGTGCTCGATTCCTTCGCCGAGGCGGAGGTTTGCAGGAAGCTGAAGGACAGCCGACAGCCAGCTGCTAGCTGTCGGAGCGCTGGCTTCGACGAGGGGATCTTCTCCTTGGCGGCCTGGAGCGCTTTCCCGCGAGCCGGAGGTGTGGCTGGACATCTCCCATGCCAAGCCATTTGCGAACTGCTGCAGGGGCGGTGCCGGCTGGCCGGACCTGAGGCCCTGCGCTCAACACCAACACCTCCAGGTTGACGGCCTCTACCTGGCCTCGATGCACTGAAGGCAGCGAGACCTGGCTCCTCGTCATACTTTACACGGAGCCATCACGGCCGCCGTCGACGCGTGCTGGTGTTAAAGAAGCCCCTACTGCGCAGTTTCGATTGCGAGCAAATTTTCGGTTTCACAAAATCGCTCTCAGCAGATCCCCGATCCTCTCAGAATTAAAGCGCGTGGAGCTGCCGAGCGGGCCTGTTTGGGTGTAGAATTTTGGCTCCCTGGGTGCCGA
Source organism: Symbiodinium sp. CCMP2592 (assembly GCA_905221615.1). Lineage (NCBI taxonomy): Eukaryota > Dinophyceae > Suessiales > Symbiodiniaceae > Symbiodinium > Symbiodinium sp. CCMP2592. The sequence continues at coordinate 537,956 of CAJNDT010002435.1, forward strand.
GAGAGCCGTCGCGAACCGGGAATTCCCGGTTTCAAACCGGAGGATGCTCGGGATGGATTCCGCGCCCGTTTTTTGCAGCGTTTGATGACCAGTTCGTCAGAACTGAGCGCTGCTTCATTTTGGCACGCCCTGGGTGCCTGCAGTAGTTTTCCGCAACCCCCTTCTCCCCCAGAGTGATCAGCGGAAACATGGTTGATACCCTTCCCTGTTAAAGACGTTGAGTCCTTCCCTTTTTCGTCAAGGTCAAAATCGGGAAGGGGAGCGCGGATAATTTCTGTGCTTAAGCTTCGTAACATGTCGAATTAATGGGCTTCGCCCATACCGCGCTCCTTCGCGGGCCCCTAGGTTTCATGCTCTGGATGCTCGTTGTTTGATGCTCTGGATGTTCCTTGTTTCATACTCTGGATGCTCGTTTTTTTGTTTGACGCTGACGCTGGCGGCTCTCTCTCTATGGAGGGTGTTCCCAAACCCCACTATATCAACGCCACGAGCCTTGAAGTTCGATCACACTGAGAATTCCGAAATCTCGAGGGTGTCTAAAGTGAAGCTCTGAAGCTCTAGAACTCACGATCTGAGGGTCTCTAAACAGCTTGCAAAACAGCCAAAGGCTTAGTGTGTTGGATAGGGGGGACTATTGGACCATTCGACAGAGGCCTTATGGGGGGGTAACCAAGCCGAATCGACTTTGGATCATCATGGTTTCATCTTGCAGTCATCATGGATTCATCTTGCAGTCATCATGGAATCATCTTGAAGTCATCATGGATTCATCTTGAAGTCATCATGGATTCATCTTGAAGTCATCTTGACTCGATTCTTTGACATATCTCGCTTTCGAGGCTGAAAACGCCTGATTTCGCAGGTTTTTTCTCGGAAACACGTCGGAGAAACCGGTTTTCCCCCAAGAGGCCGAAGAGACCTTTTTCGAGGCTAAATCACACCGAAATCGGACCGAAATCGGACCGAAATTAATTTTTTCACCCAAAAAGCCGAAGAGACCTTTTTCGAGGCTAAATCACACCGAAATCCGGCAAAATTAATTGGTCCAATAGTCCCCCCTATCCAACACACTTAGCCTTTGGCTGTTTTGCAAGCTGTTTAGAGACCCTCAGATCGTGAGTTCTAGAGCTTCAGAGCTTCACTTTAGACACCCTCGAGATTTCGGAATTCTCAGTGTGATCGAACTTCAAGGCTCGTGGCGTTGATATAGTGGGGTTTGGGAACACCCTCCATAGAGAGAGACACAGAGTTTCCGAACCCAGAGTTCGAACATAGAGTTTTAAAACCCAGGGTTTGAACTCTTGCGGCCCGAAAGTTTCAACCCAGGGTTCGAACACAGAGTTCCCAAACCCAGTTCGAACGTTGAGTTTCCGAACCCAGGGTTCGAACTAAAGAGTTGAAACCCAGGTTTCGTACATAGAGTTTCCGAACCTGGAGTTCGAACATGGAGTTTCCAAACCCAGAGTTCGAACTCTTGTATCATTGCTTCTTGTTCTTTCATTTTATTTTCTTCGCAAAAACCGCCATTAAGCGATCGTGTGGCTTCTTCTTTTGTTTGTGCTTGCATTTGAGTTTGTGGTTTCTGTCATTGTACTGTGCTCTCAGTTAATTTTTGTCGCAACCCTTCTGTGTGGCTTCTTCTCCTTTTGTTTGGTAAGTCTTGGTGTTCGAACCCCGTTCGAACTCTGGGAGGAGTCTAGAACCCGGAGTTGGGCGGTTCATTTGTTCGCAGCTTTGGCATTCTCGTAGGAGACTTCATGTCCCTTCTAAAGCCCCTTTTGAGAAGAAAGACTCCTCATTGACAATCTTGTCTTTCTTTGATTTCTTCGCAAAAACCCCATGAAGCGGTGTGGCTTCTGCTTCGTTTGTGGCAGGGACTGGTCATTGGCAGCCTTTTCTTTGTTTTCGGCAAGCTTCTAAAAACAGCGGGGGGGCTGGGGGGGGGGGGCGCAGCCCCCAAACGTGGAGTTCCCGAACCCAGGGTTCGAACGCCCCGTGGGGGACGACTTCCAGAACCCGAGGTTCCAACATAGAGTTCCCCCAAATCCCGGGTTCCAACATAGAGTTCCCGAACCCAGGGTTCGAACTCGCTGGGGGACCGGGGGGGGCCGAACCCAGGGTTCGGACTCTCTGGGAAAGGGGGAGGAGTTCCCGAGCCCGGGATTCGAACGTGGAGTTCTCCAAACCCCGGGTTCCAACATAGAGTTCCCGAACCCAGGGTTCGAACATAGAGTTCCCAAACCCCGGGTTCGAACATAGAGTTCCGGAACCAGGGTTTGAACATAGAGTTCAAACTCCAGGTTCAACTTGGGTTCGAGAAGTTCGAACCCAGGGTTCAACCCTGAGTTCCGGAGTTATATGTTCTCCCCCCCCCTGGGTTCCGGAACACTCCAAAAACCTATGCTCGGTCAACCTGGGTTCTGAACTTTTTCTGGTTTGGGTTCCAAAACCTGGATTGCCAGTGATGCCACATTACTATTGGATAGGTATGCCTCTTCAAATTGGCTCAGTCAGCGGACATCACAGAGACGTGTGACCAGTGATTGCCGGTTGAGAACTGCAGTGTCGGCATTTTACATTCCGGCCCGTACGAAGGAGTGGCAGGTCGTCTGCTCACACCATTGCAATGGGCCCACGGGCTACCAAGCTGAAGCAAGGTGGACGAAAAAAGGGCAGCTCTCCATCGAGCCTGACAAGCTCGCGTATGC
>CAJNDT010002435.1:545663-640663 GCA_905221615.1 Symbiodinium sp. CCMP2592
TGCTGGATTTGGCCCTCTCGCACACGGATGTTGCCTCCATTTTTCGGCTAACTCTTATGATGCCCCGACGCAGTGGACTTGGACTTTAGTGTGCACAGCTGCGGCGGAGCAGTGTCAAGGAAGGGGGCTGACCGTTGTCCGACGGGAGTAGAACAGCGGCCGGAGTCTTGGCCTTGGGCTCCAGCCTTGAGCCGGGTGGATTGGAACGACGGCTCCCTTCTGCTCCTGAACAGCTGCTGAGTCAGACCGCAGTAAGGTAGGGAACTGAAGGGCTACAGCCGACAAAGTCTGCACGCCGCAGTTCTTATTCGCTATAGGTATCTGAGCCGCCGTTTCACCGCGGTGTTGTTTCGTGGTTTTTTTAGGGACGGAGTGTAGCAGTCGCTGTCGACGAAGCTCGCTTATGCCAAAAGAAAGCTCCCGCCGGATTTTGTGCGCCCTACTATGCAGTTTGCAGGCCGTGCCACGCAAAACATAAATCCGCATGCATCGACATGCTTGGTTTGAATTCTGTCCTCGCTGTGCAAATAGTTGTGTTTTTGTGTGCTGCAGCGTGCAACCCGATTTGCTACATGTTTGGTGGTTGTGCCGTGAAGCCATACATAATCCGTCGGACACCAGTGCAAGCGTGGCATGGCCAACATATGCATAGATCTGGATAGATCATCCCTCTTCAGCGTGCCACGCGAAGTGACATGTTTGCATTCCTGAATGGCGTGGTATTGCCCCAAGCTTTTGCACGCATGCCGCGTCCAGCCATGAAGCCATCCCTCGACGTGGCACCCCCTGATACCGGTGTGCTTCCACAGGAGATCTTGTTGCCTAACATGCCAAAATCAGCGACATCACCAATTCAGGATGTCAAGACCAAGTGCATTCTTGCAGGAAGACGTTGCCAGAGGTCCACGTTCGCTTTCTCCTCCGAGGCGTGACATTGATGCATGGGGTGACATGGATGAGTATCACTCGGGCTTTGTAAAGCTGTTTCTGTTGTATGCCACATTGAACTGATTATACATACTCTGTTGATCGTGGCATTTTATTCGGTTATGACTCAACCCACAGACTACACGATCATGTTGTAACATTCACCGACAGGTTCTTCCGCGCTGTTGATTCGGATCAGCAGCACAAGGCAAGAGAAGCAACAACCATGCCAGTTGCTGCCACTTGTTGTATTCTGTATGTTCATTTCGCTGCAAAACCAGAATGCATGAGCAGGCAGAAAGCCCATGGGGATCTGCGTTTCGGCAAACGTTGGACGGTGCCCTGAAACAGTTTTTCACGTTTCCACTGCGCGCATCAGTCTGCATGCTCTGGCCTGTGCCAGGTGGCATGACTGCCACGGCCCGCCTTCGACTGGATGAAGCGACGAGGCTGTTCCCGGAGGTGCAGACGCGGCGAAGTTACAAGTTGGAGGTATGACCAGCAATCGTGCCGCAGCGAAGGCTCACCGACCGCCACATCCACGGAAACAGGACGTTTGTGACTTCATCATGAGCACAACTGGCATTGGCGACAGCTTGCAATGGACAGGATGCATGCTCAGGCAGTTCTTTGCGACCGAGGCAGTGCCGCAAACGCAGCTCAGTTATTGTCTGAAGTTGTTGACCGGGCACCGTTGGTGCAGGCAAGCTTTATCTGACGAACATCATCCGAAGAGGAACATGCAAAGACCACAGATAGGACTTGGCGCCCGCAATCGGGGCGTTCTTTTGGAAGGCTGGTCCATAGCGGTCTGTATCAAGAAGTTACACGTATTGCAGTTGCGCAGTGTGTCGGGGTGAGAAGTGAAACAGCGCAGGTCCGATGGCAAGTCCGTCCATGTTGGCAACACGTCCGAAGTCAGTTTTCGTGCGATTTCGGCGTGTTGGACTCTTTGACAGCTTGGTTTAGGCTTGCCATGTAGCGATAGTTGGCTTCAGCCTCACATGAGGCGGGGTCAGCACAACCATCCACACAAACGACTCTGCAGCATCGAGGAGACTCTGTTAGTATTTTGAGCTTGATTTGAGAAGCCTGGCAAGCATGTGTGACCCGAAGAAGTTGCAAAGCAGGACCCTGCGTGGTGCAAGGTCTTCATACTGCTGACTCCGGTCAGGCCCACCAGCAGTGTAATCGGTCCCCCCTTTGTGAGTTCAGAAGCCGATCAAGGCTTTCTGACTCAGCAGAGGTGTCACAGATTCAGACAGTGAAGAGGAAGGGTCTTGAGTTGGAGAGGACAAGATTGGCCGGACGGAAGTGACAATCAATATCCGTGTCGAGTGCTGCGGCGAGGTTTTGGTGTCACGAGGAAACCTCCACCAGGCACGGCGACTTTTGACTGGTGTAGTTTTGTGTCCCCAGAATTCGCTGCTATGTCTTGTCGTCCTACATTGTATGTTTGGCATTTATGGCTCATGGTTCTGCTGCCAAACGGCAACTGGCCGTAGCGTGCCCCTTGGGTTGCAGTACGACTCAGCAAGCCTTTGTCAACGGGCAGCTGTTTTCACAACACAGCTTTACCAAAGCTGCCGTGGCAATGTCAGGTGATGTCAAGGCCTTTGTCAATCTTCGAAGCATGCGCCGACCAACGAAGTTGGGGCGATGTTGAGAAGGATCTGCTGAACCAATTGCTAGCACATGTGCAAGCTCGAAGTCAGCTTGACTCATTGATGGTTTCAGGCTGGCTTTTCATGTGGTTGTGCCACTTGGATCTGATATCTGCTTTGCAACACGTGGTTCTGCAAGAGTTCATCAGAGACCTCAACGCACTGAAGGTTCAGCGTGATTCGAGCAGTCTCCCTCAAGCCATCGGCAGTTGGGAGCGGGCCCCTCTCTTACACATCGTTTCGAGTAGCTGGAGCGCGACTTCTGCATTTTGAACCCCAGGGAACATGATGCAAAGACGACTTTGCACGGCACGTCTTCGCTTCGAAGCTCTGAAGAGCAGGCACGTGTAAGTTCTCAAAAGTGGAGAGTTGCCCCATGCCGTCGGAATTGCAGGCAGCTCACCAGTACTACATGGCAACCGGGAGGCTTCTTGTTGCTGCTTTGGGCAAGTTCTCATGACTTGCTCTGCTCGTTTTGAGGTTTCCTCCATGGTTTCTTCGCCGGGATGGTGTGGAGGAGCCAGTTTTCCGTTATCTCGGCCAAGAATTGAACGAGTCTGATATCACAATTCGGCAGGCAGATGGGCACATGCACGTGGTGTATGCGCTGGAAGCTACCAGCAACGTCTTAAATGCCGCGCTGATGAGTATGGTCACCCTCGGCGTGCTTCTGAGAATCGCAGAGACTGCGGACGGAAAGCGAAGCGTAGTGAATCCAATCTCGAGAAGACAGACATACGGCGGGCGATTTGGGCGGGTCGGGATTGAAGCCGTCAAGGTCGTCACATGAAGGAGCCGCACCTTCTCACGATTCACGTGATCGGGCTCTTGGCTCAGCTTAGTGACATTGAGGCACCCGGAAGAGCGCCTGGAAGAGTGAGCTGTATTGCAGGGAAAACGTTGAGGTCATCGAGAAGGTTCGCTTTCTTGGAAGACTGTCGAAGACGCTGATTTTTGCTTGCCGCTGGTGCTGCGTCAGGAGCTGGTCGCATGTTTCTTCAACTTCATGGGCGACCAGGCCAACAAACACCGAAACGAGCTGTGCAATGGCCGGCCTGAGAAGATCTTACGGGCTACACAGACATGTCAGCTCATGCTCAAAGGCTGATCGCCGTTGGAAAAACCGAAATCTAATCGACAAAATCTTACCCTTGTAAGGTGAACCGGGATCTCAACTGTTTTTGCCTGCCACCCTTTGCTCTGGGAGGACAGACTGCGCAAAGTCTCCCCAGAGTCATCCAGTGTTCGAAGTGTCGCAACCGCGAATCAGAGCCGCAACCTGAAATTCTTGGTGGCTGGTGCCTTGGCCTTGCTAGAGGCTGACGGTTATTGCCGCGCCGCACCAACAAAAGAACTCAAAGTGCAACCGATGAGAATACCATTCAAAGCGAAGGCTCAATTCTAAATGGTCAGAAGGATTTTGATGGTGCTTTCCATGTGTGTTGGCAGGCAGCGCCTCATGTCGAGCTTCACGAACTTCATGCCTTGCCCGATGTGATGCTCCAGCAACCCGTCTGATTTCCGGAGACGTAATGACTGGAGATAGCAACCAGGTCTATCTGCTGACATGTACATCGATCTCAGTGCAGGTTTGCGCACAGAACTCTTCCACCTGAAGGGCAAGCTCAGCTGGACATGGATGGCTTTATGAGGTGCATTGCAATGATGCATGTCAGTGCTGTTTTTTCTGCTACAAGGTGGTGTTTGCCCGGAGTCCGATGACAGTCGCAGGAGAACAAAGCTGCAGATGAGTCGCTTCTACCTTCATCAGTGCCCCACCATGACATCGAGCCTAGCCACAACCCAGATCGTGAACTTATCCATCTCTGTCAGTTTCCCGGGCAGCTATGGCATTCCGGCAACTGTTCTGATTTGCGCAGCAGCCGAATCTTCCACGGTTGAAGATCGGTGAGTTCTTTGCGTCTTTAGGTGCTTCTTTCGTTCGTTCACACCGAGAGCTGCTGCCAGAAGAAATCGCTGCAGCACAGGCCTGCGAGAAGCATGATCATGTACGCAGGTACTTGCCCTCCTCAGCTTCCCGGGCTCTGTGGCTAGATGCAGAGACTCTTGCCCCGGACTCAAACAGCGAGAGGGGAACCGGGAACCCTAAATAGCTACAGCCGAGGTGGTGGCTGACATAATGCCGCTCCGTCGCTTGAAAATGAAGACTGCCGTTGCTGCTGTACAAGATGGCACAGGCCTTCTTGAAAGCAATTGGGTCATTGCTTGGTTCGGTGTGCTTTGCAGAATCTTGACTTCAGGTCTAGAAGACGAGACTGCTTTTCTGCGGCAAGCATCCGCCAATTTCTCACAGGCTCTGCATAGAAGGAGCCGCAAAATTTCATGTGATTTATTTGATTCCTTTGTCCCACAGGCACAAAGCTTCATTCCAGCACCGGGGGCCAACCATTTCAAGACATCAGTGTTGCAGACTCAGTGGTCGAGGAATTTCACAGGGGCAGTCCGGATGTGTGGCTCTGCAGGCTGCTCGTGGACCTTCGCGAGTGGAGGACACTTCGGGAGTGGGAAGTGGGATTCCGACGGCAGACAGAGACCATGACTTTTCCACACATTCCCTCCCGGCTTTGAAGCTCAATAATCTCGTCAGGGATCAGGCGAAGACTTAACAAAGCTGTTTCAATGGGAATGCTGTGTAAGAAAGTCAGAGATCAGGAGAGGATGGAACACGGGGGTAGCACGAGCGGAGCGCACGTCCTTTTCGGAGGAGGCCGACCTTTACACCCCACCGAAGGAAAAACGAAAAAACGAAAGGAAGAAGCTCCATACAGTTGTCGAACCAGTCTCTCTTCTGTTGCTGGCGGGGAAGCAAACAATTGGCCACAGAGATTTTAAACTGAGTGCGCAGGCCGTTTTCCTCTTCTGCGAAGCATCTTCTTCTACTTTGTCTGTCCTACGCCCGTACGGGCAGCCGACACCTTCTAACAGGTCGAGTGCAGACGGGAACGGATGCAGTCCGAATTTTGCAGCCAGCTTTGTGTTTTTCTCAGAGGTCCTGCGTCTTTGATCGGGCAATTATCACTACCGCTCTTGTGCTGAGCTGTGCTCAAATCCCTTTCTCGGGTCTTGTCATTCTTGTAGGCGGAGGCAGCTGCACACAGAGCTCGAGGCGTGCACGCCTTCTGTGCAATTGGTTGGCTGCACCGGAACCACTCCTTAGCCACCTGTCTGGATCTTTCGTCCGCACGGGAGGCCCTGGCAGCGCTTGTTCAGGACCATCGCACAGTTGCTGCGCTCTCGGCTCACCCAGTGCCACGCCCAGCATTGACTTGGCTGTGAAATCGTTGCAGTCCAAGGATCGATTGCTGTTAAATCTGGGGTTGCACTCTCAGTTCGACATGCTGAACGAACGATGGACGCCTTAACTGCACGACGTCATTCATGGTGCCCTGTTTTGCTTTCGAGCCGCCAATTCCAAAAATCTCAAGGAATGCTGAGTGCATCAATTCTGAGACGGGTGCAGCCGACATCTTGGAATCTGCATCGACCTAGTCTCAGACCGGGGACCAACAGTAGCGTTGCGAACGGACTTCATACGGTCTCAGAATCTGTTCTCACGCTTTATTCCGTGATGTCTCTTTTGTGTTCTGAGCTCGTGTTGGAATGCTACGACGGTGTGAAAGGGTGGAGCCTCGCAAGGATTTTGCATTGCGAACTGTCGCAACAAGACGGACGGAAGAAGCTCCCGAAAGGCTTGCTGTTCGGCACGACACTGGCGCTGTCATAAGAACTTCACATGGTTTCATCAGTGAGCAAAGGACTCTGGAGGCTATATAGCGAATGTGGTCGATGCATAAGTGGCGTCTCGGCGTGCACCCGGAGAAGGGAAGCTGCTGGTGGGCAGAGTGATGCATGATATTGACGTCAGGCCAGCTGATGTCTGCAGTACCCCAAGCTGCAAGCACAGCAAGCGCTATCGCTGCTTGTAAAGCACGGCATCGGTTCTTGCAGTACCCGGATAGTCTTGTTTTATCCAACTTGTTCGTGCAGCAAGGAGATTGGTGCCGCTGGCCACATTATCCGGGCTGAGAGATAAAGACTCGTACAGACCCTTGTCGAAAGCAAAGCTGCTCAAGTCTTCTGCCAAGCTGGCTTGTCGTGGCTCTGCTTCAGCAGCGTGTTGTTGCACAGCGCTAGCTCTTTGCGACCTCGGCAGTCGAAGGCAAGATTGTATGGTGATGCAACCGCACTTGTCATTCTTGCAGCTGTGGCCTCGTGGCTCAGCGCGTGCCAAAGTGCATGCCATGAGACTGAACCGTTGGGAACATGCCACTGCACCAGTACGGTAGATCATAGACGAAATCTCAGACAAGCCATTCTCAGCATGTGGCTTGGTGATGATAGCTGAAGAACAGCCATGGCAGATGCAGATCCCGAAGAGGGCAAGGAGGTTTCAGAAGCTCCTCCGGAGGTATCGTCCCCATTGATATAGCAGGTGAGCGCGTGAGTTGGGTAAGTGTGTGAGTGAGTGACTGAATCTGGTGCTTAAGCGGTTTTCAGACTGAGGAGTCGTGCTTCAAATTGGCTTTGTACGGTTGCTTGGACTGCACAGCACAGACCTCAGACGCGACAGCTGCATTTCAGAGCGAGCTGAGAGCCAACCCAGTTTTGTGAGAGCCGAACTGCAAGCACCAGGCGGTGATCACAAGATTGCTTCTCGCTCTTGGGTCGGAGTCTCATTGGTGGCGTGGCGGCGTGAGCTGTGAAGGCGAGGCCCAGGTCTCCTGCAGTCAGGTCCTTTCTGCTGTCGCTCATCCGAAACTGTGTCTATCCCGTGAAGGAGATGCTGACCAGGTCGCCGGACTCATCACAGAAGCAATTTGAAATTGATGGCGGGTCATGATCTTAACTTGCACTCAACTTGTACTTTACCGGCACACTTTCTGAGAAGAGGTGGCTCAGAAGTCAGTTTTGACGTTACTCCGAGAAAGCGCAAAGCTAGGACAGTTTCTGGTGAAGGTTGACGTGGTTGGCATTTCTATATGTAGCACGTTACCTCGAGGATTTCTTGAACACCCTCGAATCTCTGGCATAAAGGGCTGACTTCGCTGGGGGTGGAGAAGCTCGACGACGTAGATGGCGGCGAACATGCTCGAGTGAGCTAAGGTGCATGGATCGGCTGAAGACTTGGTCGCTCAGATCATGTCAGGTTCCACGTTGGTTAGAAGACTAGGTTTCCTGATCTGTCAGACCTTGTGTTGATTCTTTTGTCTGCTTGCGTGTGCGGGCAAACAGCTACGTCCAGAAGCAGCCTCTCAAGCATGACTAGAAGCCGTCGGGTCAACCTATGCATGGGTGTGTCCCATGCGCGCAGACGGAACAACCGATACAGCGAAGGATATCTTCATACTGAGCGAAGATGCCGGAACTCTGGAGAGTCTTACCAGGTCCTACCAATGAGTCGTTTGGTTCATCTACTACCCAGAGGCGCAAGTTGAAACATGTCCTGACATGACAAGAAGCAGTGGCTACGTGTAGCTCGTGGAGTCACTCTTCATTGTACGGTCGAGTCAATCAGCATCGAGACAGCTGTAAGCCGACACAATGCACGGGACAGTATGCACAAAAAGCATGGCGACTGCAACAGTCCCGAAACCGGTTCGTCACAGTCTGCTCCCGCGCAACCCGAAGATTCAAGCACGACGAACGAGGTTCAAGACAGGTTCTCGGGGACGCTTCTTGTTTATTGATGTAGATGAAACGCCCATTGAAAGATTTGCTGTCCAGCTGCATGACTCCATGACTCTTGTCAATAAAACCTTGCGGTCCGCCGCTAGCCATCGAAGAGACAACGGCATTTGCTTGAAGCCCTCTGAGGAAGACACCTTTCCACAACAAGCAGCCTGCCACCGTCGGAGTGCCACAGCTGCTGATCTGCAACGCTTGCTTCTCTCCATCGCATCCGCCGCGTCTTTGCGACGTTCGCTGAGGTTCAGACTCGGTTCGCCGCTCGGCGTCAAGACATTGTTCCTGCAGCTTCGCCTCGTCAGCAAGGGAAGCAAAGCCAGCCTGTGCGATAGAAGATCTGTGAGACCGGCCTCGCTCAGGAACTACGGGAGTGCGTGATCTATCACTGAGCGGTTTCACGAGATTATGTGCGAAATTCCTGCCATATGTTGGACAAAACAGCCTGCAGCTGCAAGAATCGGAACTGAGCCACAGGGTCAACATGCGATGAGAGGCACCAGCAGCGACACCCCTGCAAAGCCGGGGGTGCAGCCACTCGTGTGCCTCTGAGCGGCTGGATCGATTGCTTTGGGTCGAGTATGGCAGCGTATGGCAGCTGAAGCCCAGGTCCCAGTCATGTCCAGAGCCGGTGACTGGTCTATTCAGTGCTCGCCTCAGTGGAACTCCGTGATTGAAGGAATTGGAAGTGCTCCCGCGCCAGGTGCGGCGGGAGCTTCTGGTGGCTTTGCCAGACCGCGGTTTGTCTGCACGGCATGTACAACTGTCTTCAGAGGAAGTTGTACTGCTTTTTGGTCCATTTATGTCCTTGACGGCTCTCCCTGTTTCAGCTTCAGCGCAGCCTCGTGTCCGTCTTGCACATCTGCTCTTGTCTGCAATGCACTCCATCGGAAGATGTTCTCAGTCCCATGCATCAGTCCAGACATGTCAGTTGACGAAAGCATACGAGCAGTCAATGGATTGGGGGTAGCAAGCGAGGAGAGCGAACTGTGGATAGTGGAGAGGTTGCCAGGCATCCCTTCTCGTGGTCTTTTTCAGCCACCGAAGACTGACAAAGCCAAATCTCCAGACAAGAATCAAGAAGGGCAACAAGAGATTACAAGCCCAGACGGTAGCTTTGACACGTTGGCCAGGGACCCGAACAGGATGGTCCAACAGGTGTGTCTTTCTCGGAAAACGCAGGCTTCATGGAGTTTCGACTAGCCCTTCGTGAAGACTTACTGCTGCATTGAAGCTATCAACGAATCACAATGTCAAAGCGTGACCCTGCCCTGAGAAAGCACAGCCCCGTGCAAGGTTCAGATGCCCAGACGCAGAGCAAAAACGTTTCTCCTAGTCGTTTACATATTGCATCCTCAAGCTCTGTTCCCGGGTCGAAGGAAGCAGGACTGCATGAGATGACGGCAGGTCTAAACACAAGACGTTGAAGAGACACAGCAACCTAAGATCCTGGAGCATAGGGCCTCACCCATACAGTGTTTTGGGGTTTGGGGAGTAGTTTAGGAATGGCAGATGGCACAGCATGTCACTGAGCCTTTCTCCAATGGTGCTGCCGGTAACATGCTCATCTTCATGTACCTGCAAAAAGGCAGCAAGAGTAGGAACAGCCAGGCTCCTGAGCTAGCAAGAGTAGACAAAGCAACGTCCAGTTTTCAAACAGCACGTATGGCTACAGCAATCTTTGCGCAGGTTCATGAAACCATTTTGTAAGATGAACTGTAACGGTAACGTACCAAATCCTTGCAGTCCAGGGGCGTGTGCATGCGTAGGTGTACAATCGACGAGAACTGCTAGAGACCTAGCTAGCTTGAAGCTCAATGTACCACGATCGCATCACTCGTCCCTCCGGGTCCGTGTTCGGGATTCTGGACCCTGGAGTGCCAGGCAGCCCAGAGGGTAGCGGAATTGAATAGTGTGTATTCCGGACGCGACGCCCCTTAGGCGACACCCAGCAAGCGTCATGATTCGCAACCGTTTGGCTGCCTCCCCTTCCACCGTCCATGCAGCTCACGGCAGCCCCGGGAACACGCGAGTCCTCCCAAACGCAAACGGACAGGCGGAAGGTGTCGGTGACGCTCATGGCAGCTCAGGGGCGGCTGGAGCAGGGTTTGCTGCAGACCCCATTCCCGACAGTGGCAGTGGCGGCAGGCGCAACGCAGAGGCATCCCCGACATGGGACTTTTCGAAGCGAGCGAGCATGGAGTCGAACCGAAGCCGTAGGAGGCCCGTGCCCGCGGGACATGCGACCGAGATTTGCCAGACACAGCAGATCTCGCACAACGGCAGTGGTGTGCGGCACATCATCGCTGCTTTCGTCGTTTTGTGTTATTGTCTTTTGGTTGCTGCTGGTCCTTGTGTTGCCGGGGCTGGCTCTTTAGGCCTTGCGCCGGAGTGGCCGCCCATTTGTCAAACCAGGCTCGTGTCTCGGCCCACGCTGACCCCACCTTACCTGACCTCACCTCGCATCACTCATCCTGTTAGTTCCGGTCGGGTCACAATGGTCACACCTTTTTTGCGCCTGCTTCTTGGGAGCGAATTCTCAACTTTCAGAATGTGTTTTGAAACAGTTGAGGCTGTTTTCTAGAGTCTGCATCCGGTCGTGAAACCCCCCTGCAAGAAGGTGACGTGCATTTCGGCCGGCTGCAAGCGTGTTATTCAAAACTTGAATCTCGTTGCGAAGACCCCCTCCTCGACACCCTCGCTTACAGTTTCACCGGCAGAGACTAGTTGGTTAATTCGCAACAGCATGCATACGATCATGCAGCATGTGCACCACCTTGGTTCATCATCCAACATATTACAAACGGGGGTAACCCCACACCCCCAGGTAGCGGACCTGGGGGGACATCAGAACATCAGACTGCATTTCATGGTTGTGCCCATTCTTGTCTGGCGGAGCGGCTCCACGTCCATTCGTTTTTTGTTCATTTCATTCGTGTCCAGTTCCCCTGCACGTCCTCGCATGCACACAGACACTTGTATGGGATGGAAGCGAAGGCAACCCTTAATAGCTCCAGTCCAAGAACAGATTGCATGGAACTGAGAGAGGTGGGACGTTTGGTTGAGCGAATGCAAACATCAATGCACAGACATGCTGCCGACGCCTTGCAACTTGGACCCAGTAGCAGCTTGGATGCAACTGTTGAAAAGTCCTACAGCAGGTCAGCCTCAATGCAACAAGCTTTATTTGATCGTTACGGCGGCGACGAGAGACTTGTTAAGCAACGTTTCATGCGAAATTGCGTGCTAGCTCCGCAGAACGAGCAACGACAGCAAACTCAGGCAACGCCGTTGCTTTATGTTGGATTGATCTGCACACTTATGAACGCCATGTCAGCTGTTCCTGCACAGCGAGCGACGAGCCGATCCGATGCGATAGCTTCCCCAGTTCACGACCTCCCAGCCGGTGTGGGAACCAGTGAAGAATACGCAAGGATGCTGACTGTTTCGGCGCTAGCCTGTGCTTAACAAGGACTGGACAAGAAAATTTGAGAACGGAGATTTAGGAAATACGGCTGGCCGCTCCTTCTTCCAGCATTGTTTCTGTGCACCGGCATCGAACAAAGCTAGCAACCTCTTTCCATGCTCCTCATGGTACCTCTGCGATCTCGCCTTGATTCTCTGCTATGCAGTGCTTTCTAATCCTCATGCGCTTTGTTCCAGTTGTGGATCCTTCAGTCGAGTCCAGAACCACTTGTGCCCGCCCGTAGCAACGTCCGTCTTGCAGTTGAGCATGGTGAGAATTGGTTGAGGATGTCCTGGTGGGGTAGATTTCTAGGCGGCCTGCAGTGAGTTTTCCTTGTTGGGTGGGGCTGTTTTTAAATTGACATGCTTCCCCTTGTTTGCCTCGTTTTCTTCCTGAGTAAGGCTCCCGGTGCCCGTGGCATCCAAGCCGTTGGGCAAACAACTGGCAGCAGTTCATCTTGGAGCAATTGCAACACAGAGGATGGATTCTGGAATGGGAAAGACGGTCTGAGGGGCTCCTGTTTGCACACTTGGGAGCCCTTGCCTTGACTTTTGACCTTGAGGAGTGTGTCTCCGTTGTCTCCGCGCGGAAGTTCCACCAGCTCGGCTCCATTGCAGTACACTCGCTATGTTCGAACTCCCGTCAGGGCCAGATCGATCTCCCCTGCACCAGTGATCCATGGAGCAAACAACGTCCTTGCCCAAGAAGCAGACTCTGGTACCTGTGGCAATTTTGTTGCAACAAGGCTTCAAGTCTGAAGTGGTCCATGTTGCCACCGTCGCCGACTGCGTCACCAGCAACATCCTTCCGAACTACGTTCAGCTATATTCAGCCGCATCCAGCTCGGTGTGCGACAGCAATTCCACTTTGTAAGATGCAGAGCTTCGAAGCATAGTTCGAGGTCTGCTGCTTCTGTGTCATCTCCAGTTCGAGGGTGGGAAGCCGCGCGGTCACTGTCTCCAGTCAGAAGCTTGGCTTGTGAACCAGCTCTCCATGCGCATGCCTGCAACAGTGCTGTCGAGGTGGTGGCGTATCGATCCGTGCTACAGCCTGTGCCGGCTCCAAAGTATGTCCTGGGTGCAGCTTCCTGGCAAGAAGTTTCCTCCCGATCCTGCTGTGCCGTGTTCCCACGAGAATTTTGCACGGTGTCACAGGTGATGCATCGAACTTCGAGTATGCGAGCTATGCCAGGTCCCGAATTCGGGCCTCGGACCCAGTGATTGGGTGCTCGTGTCCGCGGAAGACAAGTCGCTGCTTGTACCTCTTTACCGCCGGCCGTGGCCCCAAACTGTAGAAGTCTATCCTCCGCATTCTGCGCAGGTTCCTTCATGTCAAACAACATAGGCCGGGCCTTGGAGACACAGATCTGCTAGGAAGGCCCAGGCAATCCCAGAGCTCAGAGAAACTCCCCCTTCCGCCTGCATTTGCAGCGTGCCTTCCTCGCATGCCGACTCTTGAGCAGTACAGTTGCTGGTCGAAACTTTCCGTTGTGGCACGAGAAGGATGAATAGATCGAGAGCTTGCCGGTATTAGCTCTTCATTACTTATTGCTTCTTCCATGATGTCTCTCGCCGAGCCTTGTAGGTGTGCCTCTGTGTGTGTGTCTTAGAAGATTTATCCTCTCTCCGGCTGTTGCATTGAATTGCATTAATCTGAAGGAGCCTGTCACTTCGTCAGCAAAGCAGTCAAAGGCACATTCAATTTTTGCACACCTTCGATGTTCTCGATGTGTAGCTGAGCTTGGAGGAGTTTTGACAGAAAGCATCGTCAAGACCTGTTGATCAGTTAGGCAACGTCAAAGCCCAGTTAGCAACTACTGGTGCGCTTGTCTAGCAAGCTAGCAACAAGAAAGCAAGGTGTACTCAGACGACGCCGGCTGTGATCTCTCACTGGGAGGCCACGTGACCTCGTTGCAAGCTTTAGGGGTTGGTCAGATTGCGCAGGCGGAAGCCCCGTCGATCGGTGCTACTCGTCCGACCTTGTGTCCAGAACCTTCAGATCATCTTGGCAGCGGAATTACGAGAACAGCTTCTCGCCTCTATTGAGGACAGTGAACGCAGTATTCACAGCTCTCAGCAGTAGTATGTCTTCTGTGGCCGACTGCAAGTAGATTTGATTGCAAGGTGGCTGCTGAGCAAGAGGAGCTGCACGAGGAACACCAGGATATGGATGAATCGGCACGTGTGCAGGAGAGCAACGAGGCGCGGTGTTGACACAGATGCACCGTGTTGAGAGTGCAGACGTCTGAGGAAGAGGAGGCCTACATTCTGTCGGCATTCCGCCACAATCATCAAAGCACAGATGAGCGGCATCGAGGGGAGAGCGCGGCCGCCTGGAGGAAAGCCGTGGCGGATGCATCTTTTGCCGCCAAGGCTGTTCTTGATATGGCGCCTGTAACACAGCAAGTCGCTGATGTTGAAGACTCTCCTCCAAGCATGGAAACTCTCCGAGCCACCCTGCAAGTATTGCGCGCACGCGATGACAGTGCACCTCCATGTACTGCAAAGACGGTGTATGGGCTTGATGTAGACCAGAAAAACATCCTGAACGACCAGTCAACTGCGGCTGCTCTCGAGACAGCAGCAATGAACTTGGCTAGTGCTGCGGCTGAAGCAGCCACTGCTCTGGAATGCAGGCAGTAGTTGGCATCTGCCACTTCGCGTCCCTTCTTGAGCGTGCTGCACTTGTCAAAAAGAGGTTGTACATGGATCTACGCTTGTCTAAACGGAAGGCGCCGACGATGACCATGATTCGCTGGAGTGCTTCGCACGAAATATCGCAATTATTACGTGTTGTGTTTCAGTTGCCAGACAGCTCGTTTTTGTTTTTCGGACTTGTTGGCAGTTTCCTTCAGGATGCTCTTTGGGCGGAGCTTTGGGTTTGCTATTGACATGTCGTGTCGTGGCGCGGAAAGTAGGAATGCAGGTTGCATCTGTACTTCGAATTTCGGTCGCTGCCGTCTGCATTTGTGCAATTTTGTGCCGACCAAGCCCTCGTGAAGCTTGAGCATGATGGCCCGAAAGGCTCAACAAAGGCTCTCTCTGCGCAGGGCTGGGCAGAGGCCAGGCTGAACAGGCAGTCGAGCAGTCTAGCAGAGTCTAGCATGCCAGGCCTGGCCAGTCGGGTAAGGCCACAGACAGGGCAGTGCGGGCTGAGCCAGCGGGCAGGGGCGGGGGGAGTGGGGGCGGCGGGTACAAGCAGCAGTGGCTGCTCGACTGTAATCACGTTAAGTTGTTTTTTTTGGTGCTCTGTGTGTGTGTGTGTGTGTGGTATGAAGTAAAGTTGCTTCTGGCTCAGGCTGTATTGGTGTCTGAATTGCAATCCCATCAGTATTGCTTCTAATGCTAGCAGCTACTAGCACTGGCAAGAGCGTTGCAATTGTGGTATGCAACACGCACTTCGATCAGGCAGTAAACGTTTCTTTGTGACACTGTTGCGAGCGATGGCAAAGGCCACCGACAGTTGCTTCTTGTCCAGCGCACGGGTATTGCTAGAATTGAGGAGTGCTTTGAATTGCGAGGTGACTGCATATGTTTACGACATTACGCAGGCCTGATTCTGTGCCAGCCAAGCCTTTTCATGGGCTACACTTGCACAAGTTACCGAAAGATACGGATCGATGTTGCTTGCTTCACATAAACTGCCCGAAAGCAGCTGCTCATTGCACTGCAGGGAATGGCGGCGCAAATGTCTGTGGCCTTAGTAGGCCGAAAGAACAAGAAAATGTTGGTATAGACAATGTGTGACACGTGCGATTGTTCTCGGAAGGACTCGCCTTTGAGGATTATTGTAGCGACCTCGTGCAGGGCACGCAAGCTTGACATGGCATTCTGAGGGCATGAGTGACATCACTCTTGCAAGCCGCAGCCGAAACCCATGCTTTCATGTACCTATGGAGGAACTTCCTTAGAATTGGAGGCAGTCAGCAGGAGTGGACAAGTGCAGCCGAGCAGCATACGCCAGCCATGGCTGAATTGCGTGCTGAACTCGAGGCATTGATTGCAATGTCGTGGCTCTTTGTCAATGCATAGGAGATGGCACGACTGTGCAGCACACGGCAGAAGATAAAGAGGGTCGGTGTGGACATGTGTGGGCGCAACGGCGGTAGGCTTTCGGCTGGTAGTGCTGTTGCAATTCAGAAGAACTGGCAGGCAGCAATCGCCCAGCTTCGCGTAGACTTGTTACTGCCTCAGTGTCGTGACGCAGCAAAGAAGAGAGATGCACAATTTTCCAGCGAGGCAAGGGCAGTTGTGGAACTATTATGGAGCCCTTCGAGAGCCAACTTCTGCATTGAAGGATGTCGTCAGAGCAGTGAGCGGTCCACCCTACTGTCTACATCTACGTGCTGTGTGCAGGACCGCGTTGAAGAGCTCGAGGAGAGGCTAAAGGAGCATCGTGCTTTCAACAAATGCAACGGACCTAGTCGACTAAACAGCGACGCCTTCATCCGTCCAGGACTTCTCCGTTCCTCAGGCAAACTACACATTCACAGCTTCCGTTGATCAGGAGGCACCGACTTTCATCAAGGTTGAGTATTGTGCATGTGTTCGTAGAGAGAGAGAGAGAGAGAGAGAGAGAGAGAGCAGTTCTTTTCGATGCAAGCGGCAATTTCGCGATTGTGATTTTGGCTCAAGGCTGTTAGGCATGTACAGCAGGAAAGCCCGACAGGCCAACCATGAACTTGTACAGCAGGATTTTCTGCCTGTGCTGGCAACTTGTTTGCATCTCATTTCAGTCCACGGGGCAAACGCGCGGCAAAACCCACTGAGCTGCTGAGGTTTCGGCTCGCGAGCGGGGCTGCGACTCCTCCTCCTGTCAACGAAGCATGCCCCCGATCAGGAGGCACCCTGCCACAGAAACGAAGAGCTACTGGGACGCTGTCCCTTCCGGTTTGCCTCTGGCAGGTTTGGTTTTCTTGCAAAAGACTCCTTCCCTCCGCCGGCTGATGACCCTGACTGGGATGGATTCAAGCTCAGAGTGCATGACCACTGCGTGGGTTAGCGGCGAGCATCGGCAGCGAATCCGCCTGGTTATGATGCGAGGATCACGCCTTCGCTTCTACCTCTGGCTTTGAGTGGATGCCGGTGAATGGCGGCATAAATCGGGCTTGCCGCGGAAAGTCGGCTGGGGACAACTTGGCTTCGTATTTCACCGTGCAACAAGCAACATGGCAGGAAGCAAAGATTCAAGATGTGAGTGTGAGCGCCAGTCAGCCAGTGTCAGGGTCAGTGTCAGTGTTTGTGTGTGTGTGTGTCGGCACCCTAAACCACAACGGGAGCAGTGCATGAGAGTTTATCAGACAACGACTCGAACAAGAGTGAAGAGCAGGGGGCTCGCAACCTTGCATTCTGGCGAGGGCTAATGAGGCTCCAAAGAGCAAGAAAGGAGGTGAAGATGGGACGCCGTGTTCAGGTACCTGCCAGTTCGGCTTGTGACATCACATATTCTTAGGCTGTGCATGGTTCAAATTCGCCGTTGTTACAGGGCCATAGGTACAAGCTGACGCTGGGCTAAAACGTCCCGTTCATTAGTAAGCCGGAAGCAGCAAGGAAATCCAGCCAATTGAGGACTCATCTTCTCAGCTCGAGTCTGAGTGCATACCACGCACTGAGTGATCTCTCGGCAAGCCGAGTATCAAGTCTGTGCGTGTGTGTGTTTAGCAATGCTACTGTAGCACTTGGGGCCAGACGGTCACGCCTACCCGCTTGCTGAACACACGGAGCTTCATGCTAATTTTTTGCATGCGGGGCTGCTTCTAAAAAGAGGATGCAGGGTCACTATAGGCACTCCATGGCAAACCCAGTGCGATGAAGCTATGACTTAGAGTTGGAAATGGTTCAGGAATTTGGACTGTGTATCTGCATAAATAAAGTGGCCCCTGGCCAGCCGTCGAAGGGTCAGCGTAACCGATTTGTCTCTGCTTTCACGTCTTGGCTAGCAGACAGGTTGAACTTTTTGCAGAGATTGCGACATAAGCACATCGGCACACAGCTATGGCACTGCTAGCTTCAGTTTATCAAAGTGCGTGTCTTTGTGACAAGAAGCGTACTGCGCCAAACATGTGCGACGAATGGCAAACTCAGGGGCTGGCCGACCTGAGTGCTTGCCAACAGCTATGCGAAAGCACAGAAGGGTGCAAAGGCGTGGAATACCACACCTCTGGAAGATGTGAGATTTGGACTCGAGAGGGCGGGATCGAGGCTAGCATCAGCCCCAGACTTACTGTCTACACGAGTCTGCATGCAGGGTCCGCGTGGCTGTTTTTAGAGCAATGCGCAGAGTTGATGCAGACAGCGTTGCACGGGAGAATCATAGAGCCAAAGGCTTGGATGGATATTCGTGTTACAGCTACGAGATTTCTGATTTCATTGAAGTTGGTGCTGGCATTGATCGTGCCTGCCGTGGAGAGACGGTTGCAGATGATTCTTCAAGCCACAAGACGGTGCAAGCAGTTGCCTCCCTCAGCCAATGCAAGCAGCTATGCAGAAACACTGCTACTTGTACAGGCAGGGACAGTTGCCAGAAGTGTTTTTTGACCCGGGTTGTCTTCATGCCTCTGTAGATCTATCAGCACGGCGAAGCTCACTTGTCAGCCAGGCATCGAATTCAGCGGCTCGCGCTGTGAAGTGTGGTCGCATGATATTAAAGCTTCCGTTGCAGCACCTGGAGTTTTGTGCATGAAGCCTCTTGGAATAACTTTACTTTCGTTTGACCATACCGCAGAAGGAGCAGAACGACTGGACCGTGTGTTGGTGGTCAGTGTGCGCGCGAAAGGCTGGAGTTCTCCAAGATTGACGGAGACGATCGGGCTTGTCGAGGATCAAGCACGTCTGACAACAACCCGCGAAACTATATCATTGCTTCAGGCCAGGATTACATGTAATGTGCATGAATCGAACCAGTGGCTGATTTCAACCGTTTGTACGGTCTGAGACATTCTACCGGGTGTGGTGGCAGACAGTGGTAGGAGAAAAACGGAGCAAGAGGGATGCCCAGTAACACTTATTTTTTGGTGCTGATGCAGGGCCCTTGCTACTGTGTTATGAGCAGGGCTTCTCACACAGTCTAGGTGTTGCCTGTCTCAACAGGTGCAGCATCGGAGGCTGCGCTTTGGTCCGCACTCAAGGTGGTAGTAGCACATGCCGAAGTTTTTTGTGCTTGCAGCCGAGCCAACTTCCAAGGAATGTAAAGATGCATGCAGGATGCAGGATGGATGCGGTGGCATCGAGTACAGCACTGGAAGATGTGAGTTGTGGATCCGCCCTGAAGGGATAGAGGCGAAGCCGACAGTGCCTGTACGTAGGCTTAGAGCCCGGGCCGATGCAGCCCTGGACAGGCCACCGTGCCCCTCAGTGGCTTCACGCCTCTTGACTGTGGGCTTGAGCTGTCCCGGCTTCACCTGCTGTACTTGCACCGTAATGCAGCCTTCATATTTAGGTGTTTGCGCTACAATGGAGGCCGCGACGAGCCGTGTGCAACCTCATGTCCATTGCAGCGTCACGTCTGATTCTGTACTGTCAGCTGGGGCACAAACAACTCCGACGACAACGTCCACGACCTTGGGGATGACGTCTGAAGCCAGTCAGGTGTCTTGGCTCATCCAGAGCAGCTATGCAACTTTGAATAGGGGTTCAACACAGGCTCCCAGCATGAACCGCGCTCGTGGTGGCAGTGTAACTTGCAGATTTCAGGGACTTGCCGGAACAGGTGAAGTGACTCACTACTCCGCGGGTCTATTCAACCTGGAACCGAGCCATTTTCTCCGAACGCATGCCTCCGATTTCGCTATTGCCCATCACCCGCGACTGTTGGTTCTGGGTCTTTTCAAACATTCTTCCGGGTTCTGAATGGTGGGTCTCTCGCATGTCTTCTGAATGTTCCGTCAGCCTCATCGCCCTGATTGGGTTTAAAGCTTGCCCATCACCCGATCGGCGAGTTAAACGAAGACATGCGGGCACGCAAACGGACAGCTAGTAGGGCATGCATCTGTTTCACCTGTGCTACCCAGGCTCAATTTCTCATACGCTCCACTTTTGGTCCGACGCTCTCAAGCATGCGCGAGCTTGCAAACAAGACGTTTCAAGCCTGGATTGATGAGCAAATGATGCTGCCGGCTGGGCTCCATCGAGCCTTTTGGAGCCACCTTGCTCAAGCCCCGTCAATGTGCAGTGGGCATCTGATCAATTCTCTTGTTTGTGCTTCCAAGGACAACGTGTCAATCCACACGTTCTGCCGAACCTTGGTTTTCGCCGGGGCATGCACTGTGGGCATGAATCGTTTTTTATATGTCGTGTTGCAGGGCTTCTTCTCGAGTGCACCTTCCCAGGGAAGATGTCGGCAATGGAAATCTGATCGGCAGCGCGCGTTCCCGGTGTGAACACGGCTCCCGCTGGGTTGGTTACACGTTTTTGACGCGCGATGTTGGTCGTCCCGTCAAGGTTCCCGGTGCTTTGTCCGTCGTCCGTGCTATTGCTGCATGTCTTCTTCTGGTGCCTGCTAGGTGATCGGAAATCAGATCCTGGTAGATGGCCTTCATCGGGTTGATGTAGATCCTGCATATTTAGGCCGGGTTGTGTTGCTGGCCGGAACCGCCAGAAGCAAGAGTCCAATGCAAAGCCTTGAGGCAATGGCATGGATCCACCGCAGACTTGCAACAACAATCCTCCAGAGAACTGGCAGACCAGAGGTCTGACTTGTGAGTCTGAAGCCGACTCTCAGCGCATTCGATGACTTTGAAGTAGTTAGAAGACTGTGGGGGCACTGACCGAAGCCGCGCACGTAGGCGCTTGTAAGGCTGGTAACATCTAGCTCTAGAGTGGCGGGGGCGAGCAGCCCCGCTGAAGATAAGGAGAGCATGGCATGGAACTGCTATGACGACTTCTGGAAGGAAGAGAAGTTGTGCCAAAAGACATGCTTTGACCGGGGCCATGGCTACAACGGAGACGATTGCTCTGGTGGCTGGGCAGGACACTGCTTGAAGTATGGCAGAATGGTAGAAAGCAGGAGGCGTCTTTTGTAATTTTGCAGGTCAAATGTTATGAGCGTCAGTGTCAGGAGTTGAATTTGACGGGTACGTCTGCAGGGTGAAGGCCAACTCGGTCGGAGCATGGGTGCAGCTGGGTACAGCGGAGGATTGTACCGAAGGTTTGCGGGCAATGACAAATCCTCGTGTTTGGAGGAGCACGGCATCTGCGGAAATGACCCAGAGTTTGAGCTTTCGCGTCTTCCGGCCAGACGTAGTTCTGATGTCAGAGAGCGTTGACCCGTGCAATCTCGGCACTGTGATCCAATCCGACGTGGAGGGCGAGAAGCGGTTTTACATGTTGGAAGCCCGACTAAACTTGGTGGAGAACACACTGGAACGGCCGGCCTCGGCCGATTCCTGGATCGGAGGCGTTTGCCCAGCAGTGAGTCGAACATTTGTGAATTGGAACAGCTGCCAGCTTCTACCTGGTTGTCTGCCTCTGGGTGTGGAGAGTGTCCAACTCGCACTGAATGCAACAACTTTCGAGAGATTCTTCACAGTGGGTGGTCGCTACGTGTATGCCATTACCGGCCTGCGAACCAGCATCTCGCCGTGCAATCGGAGATCACGCTGGAGGAGGCTGAACTGTCAGGAGGAGTCGTGTTCCACGACGACCCTCCCTGCAAACGATGCGGAAGCCATTCGTGCACAGCTTCTTGCAGAGGCATCGCAAGGATGGCTCCGTGACACGACCATCGAGTGCAACTCAATCGCCGCGGGTGCAGTTGTACAAGTTGATTCCGACTACTTCCAACATGTTCATCTGGATGAGTTCAATGTCTACGATTTTACAGACTGGGTTGCGACGCATCCAGGAGGACCGGACAAGATCACCCAGTGGACAAGCCAGGCCACTGGACCTTGGACCTTTTTTAGATACTTCAGTTTTCAGTTTGCCTCGCTTCAACACAGGTCGCGAGGCTCTTGTTTTCAGAAAGGCTGTAATCTTGGAGAACCATGATAAACGAACGAACATACAGTAGCCCCGATGGAGCTTCCGAGCAGCCTCATTCGTGAAGGTAATCCTTGTGTCTCATGCTCTTGGTGCTCACAGTTGGGGTTTCTTCCTGGCAGGATCGTCGTTCGGTTACGAAGCAATGTTCATTCCTGTGCTCCAGGGTGTTCTGGCGTTGCCGTCTGGTTCAAGTGTGCTTGACACAGAATCTATGGAGGTATGCAGGGGGCACAGGCATGGGACACTGCTGGCATTTCTAGATCCTGTCAGCGACCCTGTGTTTCAAAGTTTGCCTGAGTTAATCCAGCAAAGTCGGAAAGCTTGCCAGCCATTCGTTCTTATCGTTGCTCAGTGAGCAGATGCCTATTCATTATTGATCACATTGCGTTTCTCTGAAAGCCAGGGCTACCAGCTTGAATTTCCCTCCTGGCACGATATGTCCCGCTGGGATTCTGGCATTGCTCCCGGGGTTCTCCGGCCAAATCTGGTGGGCAAGTACAACGAGATCGTTCTGCTCCAGACCTTGCCACAGCCTCTGCAAACCCAGGACCTGCACGCAGCATTGCTGCGCATGTTGCTGGTGATTGTACTAGCTACTGGTGCTGGCTTAGTGCTGTGGTACTGTGGTAACTGTAGTATGTGGTGCTAGTGGTGCGACTTGTAGACTGCGGCCGCAGGCCCTGGTGGATGACCTGAGCGGCTCTGGGAATCAAGGCGAGGTCTCGCTCGTTTGCGGCTCTCCCGGGGAGGTCGCCAACGATCCCGAAAAGGGACATCAGTTGTCAATCACTCATGGAGGGGAGTATGATTGGCACTTCGACATGGATTATCTTTCACGATGGGGTACAGACAGGCTTGCAAAGACGGCAGTTTGGACGATGAATGCCTTGTATGGCAAGGACCAGTTCCGACAACGAATGGCTTGGGCGCTGTCACAGATCTTCGTGGTGGCGATCGTTGGCGATAACTATGCCGGACAGAACGAGATGTGGATGAATTTCTACGACATCTTCGTTCGGCATGCTTTCGGCAACTTTAGGGACGTTTTGCGCGAGGTTACATACAATCCCATAATGGGAGATTACCTCACCTTCAAGCGAAATCGTGCTTTCGATGAGAGCAACAACTATCCTGATGAAAACTTTGCTCGGCAGCTGGATTGCAGTTGCTGGGGTGCCTGCTTGAATACCGGGCGGCTTCTTGTGTGGTTGGCACTCTCCCACTTGAGACCTCTCTTTGTTGTTGGCCACTACATGGTTGTTCATGGCTTGCATAGAGGGTCCGTGCAAAGGGCATGCAACTGAACAAGACTGCGAACGGCTAAGAAGGCCCGTGCTTTCTTGGGATCTTTGAGACTCCCTTAAAGTCGATAGTCTGTGCAATGGGTGTCTCCCGAGGGAAATCATGCAGCTCTTCACCATCGGCTTGTGGAAGCTGAACGAGGATGGCACGAGAGTGCAGGATGCGGGGCGAGACGTCCCCACCTACAGCAACGAGCACATAATGAACTTCGCTCGAGTCTTTACAGGCCCCGCAAGATTCTGGTGCTCCCTGATTTGCTATCTTTGCTATGCTTTCTATGCATTGCATAGAGTAGGCCATCGGGCACGACAGCTTGCATACGATCCCGGTTCTCGATTCGATGACAACCTCCCCTTGCGGCGCAACGCACCTGACGACGAAAAAAGGAGCAAGATGATGACGATTATGATGAAGATGATGATGACGATGACAACAGCAAACACCCCGAGCACACACGAAACCTGAGCCACACGCAACACTAAGCTGGCCCAGCATCTTGCAGTCTTGCAGCATGCAGCACATCGCAGCCGCTGCCGTGACAGCCTTACTATCTAAGCTTCCACTGTTGCTACATAACTCTCCCCGTCCCGTCTGGAAACTAGCAAACGGATTCGAAGACCATGATGCGGGAGCGGCCCAGATTATTTGTTTTTCTAGGCCCGAGGGTTGCAAACAGACTCATGTACTCAAATATCACCTCTATGCATTCCGTGGCCACCAGCAGCTGCAAGCTGTGTGAGGTTTCGATGAACAGCCGGACAGAGACAACATCGAATGGGTTTGGAACCAGAACTTCATCGATCCGATGCGAATCCAGGCGAGGTGGCATGATGTATACCCCAAGCCGGACTTGGATGGCGGCTACTTGGGGGATCGATACCCTGTCTGTGCAGATCTTCCCACCGGGTACTTCTTGAAGAAAGGAGCCTTGTCTCTTTCGACTAGTTCATGACGATCACGTTTGGGACTTTGTTGTGCCTTCGCCTGAACAACTGGTCTGGCCTTCAGCAGCCAGGTGCTCGTTACGAGTTCCTGGGACACTCCTACTCTGGAACAGACGTGCTCCTCACTACATTGCTTTTAGAGCCTCACTGGAGTAGAGCGTCAATCTGTTGCCTTTGTTGCTCGCATTATTCTACCAAATTGCCCACCACAGAAAGCAAACGCTGACCCAGACATCAGCATCCTAGTTTCACCACATTCAATGCTGGCAAAGTGGCCAGGTACTAAACTTGACGATGACTTCAGCTTTGTCGATCCATCTGTGTGGCTCAAGTTTCTTGGTCGCACGGTTCGCGCAAACTTCACGACACTGAGAGATGATGGTTTCTTTGATGTCAGGTGGATCTCCATGCAACTATCGTGCTTCCGTCGAGCTCAGCCAGGATCTTGAATGCAGCAATCAGGAGTGCACTGTCGATACCGTCTTCGTTGTGAACGTGGCTGGAGGCGTCTGACCTGCCGTACACTGTCTTGTACTTACACTGAGCATCTAGGTTGTCGTACTGAGCCTGTTCATAGGATACTACGAGTATGTGCCACCTGCATGCACCAACTTGTTCTTCTTCAACGGGCAGGCGAGGAAGAACGGAGATTGCAACATGAGCGTATAAACCCTTGCCTGACGATAGAAGGGCAGTCTCTGGCAGGTCACTCGCAGAGGCGGACGAGCCTGGGGATGGACAAGTCAATGCCAAGATCCGAACACTCCTGTTGCAGGCGCCCTTCGTTGCCTTGAGCTGGATGTGTCTCTGTGTGTAATGAAGCACAGATGAAGCTCAGGATCCGCCTGCTGCGGTGGATGCAAGAATCGCAAGGACTGGTGGTGGTTGGATTGGAAGAAGTGCTCCTGCGACAACGTTCCTCTTCATGATTTCGGAGCGATAGAGTGAAGCCCACATTCCAAGTTCTTGCCGGGAATCGCCTTCTGAATCCAACGCGGTGCTTTAAGTCGCCGTTAGATTTGCTGAGGCTACGGATGCCTGCCCAGAACTGTTCACGGAGAAGTGTAAGCATGATGAGCTTTGGGCGGAGCATAAGTGGTGCCGGCTGGCATGCTGGGAGAACAGTGCAGGATATGACGCTCGATAGCTTCTGGTAGCCCGTTTCCCAAATGCTCTGTGGGGGGACTACCTTTGCAGCAGTATCAGTTGCAGCCATGAGCTTGCTGCTGCTTCTTCGAGGCATTCTTGCACCACAGTTCATGATAAGAGAGGAGATCGGAGATTCGTTGTCCATCCAAGGACGGTGATGACTGCAGCAAGGGTTTGTGGCGCGGCGAGCGGCTCTGCGGATATCCCAGGGAACGAGTGAGAATGGCGACAGCTGAGCGACAGTGTGCAGATCGTGGCTTGGAGCTCTGTGCCAGGCTCAGACAAGTTGTGTAGTCCTCAGTCGCGCATCGACTTTGACGAAACCATGTGGGTGTCATGTGTCGAAGGTTGGGAGCGCCTGGAAGGGTACGAGTGCGATTACGACGAAGATCCGGTGTGGACTCCAGAAGCTTGTAGCTATGAGGTCATAGTGCACGCCGATGGCACAGTCACTTCCAACTTGACAAGCCGAACACGGCAGAATCGCTTCTCCGTCGCGTGGAAGTCTGGGCACCCTGCAGAGTCGGGATCGTGCCCAGCCGGATGCAGGTTAGCTAATGCGGCATGCTCATGCAGCTTTGTGGTCGAAAACCGCGCAGTGTTCACCCAGATCCCTGCAGCCAGCCAGCTCCACAAATTGAAGATCGGCGCGGTGCGACCATCTGGCCCATGTACCGATTCGTGTTCGGGACCAATCCTTGTGTACACGGCTGGTAGCACAGGCCAAATCGACGAAGAAACCGTTTTCGAGTTCGAGGGTAAGTTCTACAAGAACAAGGAGGTCTTCGTTGTTGTCGGTGACAAAGCTTCCGGATTTGAGTTTCGAAACCCTCCAAGTTTTGTGACTCTGGAAAACCCTCGCGAAAGGGATGCTCATGCCGAAGTCGACAGCTTGCTCGACCACCTCTTCTACCACAACAACACCCCTCCGTTCATCGCCTACCGTCTGATCCAACGTTTTGGCATGTCAAACCCTTCGCCAGACTACGTTCAAGCAGTCGCACAGGCCTTCAAAACTGGCCAGTACAACGGAAGGGTGTACAGTGGCGCAACACGTGCGAATGAGCAAAGCTTTTTTTGTGAATGGCCCCGAAGGTGTTCCTTCTTGCACAAAAGCAAGTGCTGCTGTAGCCAGGCATACGGGGATCTCGGGGCCACTGCGGCAGCGGTGCTGCTCTTCCCCGCCGTCTCCGGTGCCACGACAGGATCTCTCAGGGAGCCGCTCTTGAAGGCAGCGAAAGCCAATCGCCCGGAAGGTTGCAGTCCAATGCATGTTTCCAAGCGCAGGTGATTCATTTCATGAGGTCCATGGAATACAAGGATCGTGTCCTGGCAGCATCAGATCGTCTCGTGGGGTCGTACCGCCGTTGGATTCTTGCGGCCCGCGAGGTGTCGGACGCAATGTTCTGCTCCAGAATCTGCTGCCTCTGATTGGTCAGTTTCCATACCGGTCTCCATCGGTCTTTAACTACTTCTTGCCTGGCTTTAAGCCTGCGGACTTTCCACCTGGCATGGTTGGGCCTGAATTCCAGATTTTCACACCTCCGATGGCTATCAGCTTCACCAATGGGCTAAACTCGCTCATTGAGCTTGGCTTGGGCCCATGCTCGGGTGGATTTGGTTTCGATGCCCCTCAGAACTGCTCAAATGGACAAGTGCACCTCGGCGAGTTGGAATGCTTGCAGCCGACCATCGACCAGTTGGACCTCTTACTCACAGGCGCAGAAACACAAAGATGATCTCGTGGATTTCTTCGGTTGCGTTTTTCCGGGTCAACGACAGTCCCCAACTGGATCTGGGCTCTGAGCTTTGCTGATTACATCTTGCTGCAATCGCCAGCTTTCTCTTTCGGCTCTGTCTATGTAGCAGTAGTAACACATCATCAAGAGTTTATGCAGCCTCAGCCGGCCAGATACACACGACGCTTTACTTGCGGATTCTTGGCATGAAATGCTATGTCCGGGCCGCCGCTCAAACTGAATGTGCGATGGGCAGTCTCAGGACGAAGCCTTGAGGAGATCACTGTAAGCAGCCAGGACACTGTGCAGCATGTGGAAGAACTCGTGTCTTCCCGTCTCGATGCCGGTACATCCATCAAGCTGCTCTTCAATAACCGGGTTTTGGAAGTGCACGAAAGGCTGAGTGATGTTGGCCTGCGCAACAACTGTTTTCTAGACTTGGTTTGTCGAAAACTGCACGTGTTCACGGCCTCGGCCGACCACACGATCAAAGTTTGGGGCGCCAACCGTGGTGAGTGTCAGGCCACCTTGAGAGGTCACACCTGCTCTGTGACCAGCCTGGCGCTCTTCTCCGACAACGCACGGTTAGTTTCTGGGTCCGAAGACAGCACGGCACGCATCTGGGACTTGGAGAACATGAGCTGCAAAGCAGTTCTCACGGCTCATTTGGAAGCCATCAATGCAGTTGCTATTTCGCCAGACCAGACGCTTGTGGTGACTGGTGGGGTCGATCGTGTGGCGATAGTGTGGAATGAGATGGGCGTGCCGCTCACAGTGCTAGAAGGGCATTGCGGAGCTATTCAAGCAATTGCTTTCTCGCCTAAAGGTGCTACCATTCTGACGAGCTCTTTGGACTGTACTGTGCGGTATTGGAGTGCTCGAACTGGTGGTTGTGTCATGGCAGTATTGGCTCATGAACGAGGCGTATACTCGGGCTCCTTTTCGCCGGATGGAACCTTGAGTTTGACCAGCTCAGCCGACGGATCTGCTAGGATTTGGAGGGCCGGAGCTGAGAAGCCTCGCACAATGACGGCACATTCTGGCTGTGTCTACGCATCGGCCTTCTCCCCAAGCGGTCTGCAAGCGGTAACATCCGGATGGGACCGGCAAAGCAAGGTTTGGGACTTGAGTAGTGGACGATGTGTGCAAACACTGCGCCACGAGGGGCCTGTGTATTCAGCCTGCTTTTCCTCAGATGGTGCTAAAGTCCTGACAGCAGGGAAAGATGGCTCCACGAGAGTATGGTCAGTCATTTCTGGTCGTGAGGTTCTGACCTTGACGGGTCACGAGGGACCAGTTCTTTGCGCAATCTTCAGCAATGCCTGAAGTGTCATTGCTTAAGGGCCTCTCACCTGACTTGCAGAAGCCACATGAAATCTGCGCCCTCATCTCCACAGAGCCGTTTCGAAGCCGAAGTTGACATGAAGACTGGATTGCTTGTTTCCCTTTACAGGTGGGCGCCTCCACGACTCGGGAATGATCCGTGGTGCTTGGGAGGATGCAGAGGGCGGTCAGGAATACAAAGCTGCACAGAACCTTCGCCAGTACAAGCGGATCTAGTAGATAGTCTAGGTCCTGGTTCGATGTCATTGGAGCGGACAAGTGAAAATCCAAGGATGGCAGTGGTAATGACACCAGAATTCCACACGCTTGGAGATCCCCTGCCTGCGGGTCCACGAACTCCAGAGCCACCGCAGGTCATTAGCCAAGCGCGCTCCTACAAGGCCCTCGTAATGGTCTTCTTGCACGGTGGTGCCTCGGAAAGTTGTAGCAACGCAGCTAGCTGAGGTACGGCAGGTCCACGGCCCTGCTGTCTGCCATCTTGCTTCTAACGGCTGTCTGAGGTGCTGACACATTCAACATGCTGGTGCCGATGAACTGTCCACTCTACGACGAGTATCAAGAAGTTCGAGGTTGTCCTGCAGGGAGCGAGATGTATCAATGTGATGTCTGATGCTAATTTGCCGGCTGCAGGTCGTTGTTTTGCTGATGTTCATACTCATCATTCTGCTAGCCATACTAAGAAGCGTTTCCCCCTGCTGCCAGTCATTGCTCTGCGGGCTACAGACACTGCTTGCCCGCTGCAAATCACTACTCTGCGGGCTACAGATCAGTACTTCGCCCAATGCAGATCACTGATCTGCGGGCTAGAGAGCACTATTTTCCAAATATTTTTTGATTTTTGCCAGCCAGACGTCCAGACAACCAATCCTTGTCATTCTAGGCTTCTTCGTGGCGTTACGACTCAGCGTAATCGGTTGGAATTGAACTGGAACTTGCCCTGGGCATGGACGGACTTTCAGAAGCAATGCTACGGTGGTTCCAATTCTTGAAATTTGTCGTTTTGCATTTCCAGTATGGCAGATGTTCAAGGCGCGGATCACGTCTTTGAATGGGGGATTGGTTGTTAAAGTTTGGTTCTTCGGCTGCAACTTCGAGCCTGACTCCTGACCTGCGTCGGGCATCTTGCAGGTTCCGTGGCCTTGTCGCCCTCGGAGCTCAACCAGATCACTACGGAAGGGCAGACGTGCGCTGACTTTGGCATTCATGCTCGACTACCGCTTCTCAAAGAGCTTTATGACCTCGGAGAGGCGGCTTTCGTTAGCAACGTGGGCGCTTTGGCAGCTCCTGTGAGCAAAGTGCAGTGGGAGAGCGGTGCAGGAGAGCGCCGCTTGGCTCTGTGAAGTCCTAGAGGCGCAGCACTCCTAAGCCTCATTGACACGATAGCTCAGGTTGCGCAGGCCTCTTCTCCCATTCAGACCAGCAGCAGGCAGCTCAAACACTCACCTGCCAAAGCGCTGCGTCGGCATCCAAAGGGGCTGGTGGTCGCATTGCAGACACTTGGCCGCGAAGCCAACGCATGTGTTGGCTTGCATTGAGCGCGGTTCACGGCTTGACTCCTCAGACTGTTTTGTTCTGAAGGATGCCTTGGGCGCAGGCAGCCAGAAGTACAGAATCTTGGAAATTTCAACTGGAATCTAATTGATTGGACAGCTGGCTTCTCGAGCAGAGAGAGCTTCTGAATGTCAGCAATTCGTCTGGCACACCGCTCGGTTGAAGTCCAGCTCCAGGAGGAGGTTTAGGAGCTGGCACATGACCTGACACAAAGAACACTACCACCAACCCAAATAGTCGAGGTGCTGTTGGTTCAAGACAGCTGTTACACTGATCGAGGAACTATGTCTTTCTCTGTGGCTGGAATGTCGACATGGTCGCAGGGCATGGAAACGGCAGCAGAGATCATTGACCAGCGTTCAGGACTTTGTGCTTAGAGTTTTCGGGGAGGGGGGCGGGGCAAGGGGCGGTACTGTTGGACCCCGAACCTAAGGATCCGCCTTCATGAGACCAGCTAGTTGTTTCAGCAATGTACGTGATGTCAACGTCTGTATGCAGCAGCAATGTCTTCGCAAACCTCGCGAGGAGCAGTCAAGTTTGAGAACTACGAGCGCCTGAAGATGGTGATCGACAACATCACGGGTGTCCAGCATGGCAATATCTACGCAGAGGCACCTCGTTGCGGTCTGTTGCTTCGGATGATTCCGCCATCATGTGGTGTGTGTAGCTTGCAAGCTCAGGAGTATGTCCGGAAGTTTTCTGCAGCCATCAATTTCAACGAGGACGTCCCTGCAAGCATCGACGGTGCTAGTTGGATCAATGAGGGCAGCCTACGGGTTCGAGGTAAGATCTAGTACCGAGCTGGACAGATTGTGAGCTTTTTGCTGGAACCGGACAACTTTTCAGTAGAGAGAAAAGATGGCCTGGAGAAAGACACACAGAGGGTTGGGAGCCAGACGACCGCCTGCCCTGTTTGCGGTCGGCAACCTGCCCGGGGGCGGGGCATTGAAGTACGTTCGGGGTTCAAGCTTGCGCTAAGATGCTGGACCGTGAAAGCCTTGATTCCAAGGCGGCATGTCCTGGCCTCTGCCGCTTCGCTTCTTCACTAGCTGTGCAAAGCTTCTCCAGTCTGCAGGAGTTGGGAAAGCAGCTGAAGACAGCAAAGCTGAAGACATCGCACCTGGAAAGTAATAGCGTTCTGTGGATTTGTTGATGCTTTAGAACATGAAGCCTTCCCGTTCATGAGGTATCCGACCAATGAGGTATCCTTGTCCAGGCAAGCTTCGATCAAATTATCACATGAGCCATGCCATGGGCCTGCCTCGCATCAGAGTCAACTTGTGCTTGCATTTCTGGAATTGATTTCGTTCATTCGCTGTCAGAGGCAGCTCAAACAAGTCGCACGGCTGATCGCTGCACGTGGTGAGCGTGGGGCGGAGCGAGATGTCTTTTACGCATCTTGGCTGTGGACCTGGAGTCGACGTCACGACCATTTCAAAGCCATATTCCTGCCAAGGTCGAAATTGGTGGTTGGGATACGCAGCTCGAAAGAGGGAGTCAAGTTGTGTGCTGAGCGTCTGTTCGGCTTAAGACTGTCTTGATGAGGCTTGCTTAGCTGCATTGACATTGCCTAGTTGCCTAGCTTGCAGACACCAGGCATTCCAGTGTCAGCCAAGAGCTGAACAATCGCTTCGGAGAGCTCAACGGCGCCTTGGAAACCTTCGTCACTGAGATGAAGGCCGGATAGCCGCATGGTCAGCTTTGGGAAGTGTGTCGGACGATCCTGATCCTCGTTTCATGGAAACTCCATGAATCTAAGCCTGTAAGTGTTGCCTCTCTATTCTCTATGCTACGAGGCCACTTGGCTCAGATGCGGTTGTGATAGGTGTACTAGAGATGCTCCAATGCGCTTGCCGAGCACTTCGGCTGGCAGACTCCGAGGTAAAGGGTCCGGAACAGATAAGCGGGGCTCCAGGTAAAACTCATGGACCACAGAGGATGTTTTCGGGCGGCAGGATTGCAGGAGAAATGGGGAAAACAGGAGCAGCCATGAGAAGAGGCAGCTTCAAAACGACCACCGAAGGTTCACAGCACTTCGACAGCACGAAGCAACAGAAGCATTACAGCACAGCACATTTGCGATGCTGTGCAGTGCAAGCAGGTAGCACTTGCGGTCTCAAGGTTTCAGTTGATCGGCTCTGCTTGTGCAGGCCCACGGGATCTTTGACTCCACGACCTTGCTCACGCATTCTGACTTTGCACGGACGTTAACCCCCAACAGTGCGAAGCTCAAGCATGCTGTTATGCCATGCTTACCTTACGCCTGTTTTGCAAGCTGCATCGCTTCTTGCATCGCAAGGTGGTGACGGCACGGACCACGGTTGGGCTGGCAATCATGTGATTATCGGAGGCACGGTGCGCCACCGTAGGCCGTTACTTTAGAGATAGAATGCAGAATTTGAGCGTCAGATCTACAGAGTAGGACAGTGACCGGGGTCATTTTGAAAGGAATATAAAGCCATCCGCAACATGCAAGACCGGCAAATGTTGGCGACCCTTAGGTGCTGTCAAGGGTGGCCGTGTCTACAACGACTTTCCTGCTTCTTACCAGGAAGGCAGCGATCAGGCGGAGGGTTTCGGCTGGAGCTCTGCAGATGTGGCATAGTTCAGTGGGAACCGTTTAGACCGACACCAGAGAAGGGCATCTTGCATTCGCCTGCGAAGAGGATGCCGGGCGCGGGCGTCTCATCCCAAAGTATCCCTGGGAAAACATGAAGCATGCCTTGTATGGAGAAACTTTTGAGAGCCTGTTGCAAGAACTGCAGGTAAAGAATTGCGGACCAGTGAGGTGTCATTTGCAGCCAAGGATGATGCCTGTCGCGGATTGGATGGGTGTCGAAAATTCACAGTTGTCGAGTGTCTTTCCCAATATTGCAGCCTTCAACTCGTCGCTCTTGATGACGGGCTCCACTTTGTTTGTGGCAAGCTGATGCTGCTGCACGAGTCGTACATGCGGAGCTCCACCTTGCTCGAGTTTCTCGGGCCGGCAGTACCGTTCCGTTGTCACGAAGTTTGAGACCCCAAAGCTGTGACAAGCTGCTACTTGTACCAGGTCTTGCTGCATTCTACCGGAAAAGACTCGAAGGGTACTCTCACCTCGCAAGTGCCCAGGATGTTCCTTTGTGTCGGCTTCGGGCTTCTACTGATGTTTTGGTAGGTCGCTGGCACTTCACAGCACACGAACCTGTGAACTGCCAGAGTTACAGACAATTAGTGCGTTCGGGGCTGGTGGCTGGGCAGGTTGACTTTCAAAGCAGTTTTGTAGCTAGTAGCGGACTTATCGACGTCAAGATGCCAGGCCAAAACAGCTCAGAAAAGCATAGAGATGCCTTGAATTCATGTCCCTAGGAAGGTTCAGTCAACTCGCATCTACACTTGCCTCTTTCAGCATTCACTGCGCGCAGTCTCCAGGTAGCAGGAGTTTCTGCGCGGAGTGTATGCAAGAGTGCAAGCTGTGTCCATTTCGGAAGCTCCTGTGCCAAAGGCCGCCGGGAGACTTCACAGGTGAAGAAGCAGGGAAGTCAAAAAGTGACTAGAGCCACTAACGTGTGTTTGCGTCAAGGAAACAGCCCTAGGTCTGGTGTATGTGTATGTGTAATAGCACATATCATGCCCGATTTGGACACTCTGTTTCTGCGAAATTGAACCATATGTCGCAGCTGTGCTCTGCTGAAAGGCCATCGAGTCAAAGCTTGATACGCTGTCTTCTCGATTGGCTATTCTGGAACAACAATCCAAAGCTTTCGTGGAGCGGCAGACAAAAGACTTGGAGGCGGGGCTCAGGGGGAGACGATTTGCTTCTCGATATTTGCTCGATTTGATGCCATCTGCAGGCCATGGCCAAAGAACGTGCTCAGCACTATGCCTTGGCCAAGACCTGAAACAGCGGCGGTTGCGGCGGCCCATGCAGGGTCCCGAGATCTTCCGTTGAGGTCAGCCGCACCGACCGCGTCGAAGCTTCAGAGAGGAACCTGTCCAGGCCACAGAGCCACGCTTCGCAGACTCTGGACTGAGAAGCTCATGCTTCCGCAGGCAGGTCGAGCAAATCGAATCGGCGGCAGCGGAGCAGAAGGTTTCCGGGCACAACACCGTGCACTTCACTAATGTGCCTTTGACCTGTGACAGGAGAAGATGAAACTTCAAGGGATCAAGCTGGAGGCTGCTGATAAAGTCTGATCCGATCTAGATGTGCACCTGTTCTCACGAGCTTCCTGCAAGAGCAATTGTTCGTGTCTGGTCTGAAAGACTGACACTTGCATGAACCGTGGGTTCAGCTCAGCCGCCGTGGAGGCACAGCAAGAAGGATTGCAGAAGCAGGGCAGTGAGGCTTGTGGTCAGCAGTTCGGGACAAGCCTAGTGCGCTTCAAACTGACCTCAGGTTCTTGCCTAAATGAGTTATGTGTTTTCCAGTTGTAAGTGTCTTGGTCCAGCTTGATGCTCTGTACCGCTGCAGATCGACAGCCACTCTACATCACTTTCAAAGCTGCAGAGTAAAGTCAAGGAGAGTCTGGATCGCAAGCGACAGTCGCTTGAACCATGCGACTATGCAAGACTTACCAATTCGTCTTGCTCGGAGGAGTTGGAAGAGGAAGCTCAGAAGGCTGTGATGGCAACACTAGAAGAGAGAGTCTGGGCCCGAGGACCTTGAGTGCGCGTTTGCCATGTTCCCTTCTCGGGGCAGTTCGGGCCGAGGCAACTCGGGAGAGAGCAGTCGAGGACGTGCAAAGAACGTGCAAGCAGAACATGCAGACCGAGATGACCAAGTTGGAACAGAATCTAAGTGAGCAACCGTCAGGGATAGCATCCGTTCCATTCCTTTCGCAGACAGCAGCATAAAAGGTCTACATAGCCGAAAACGGTAGGTATGGGGTCTGGACTTGGACAGCAACAACAACTGAGCTTTTTCCTTCTGCTACTGCCTCGGACGGAGCCCAGGAAACTGAGCAAGCAAGTTGCGGACTGTGTGGCAGGAAACCAGGCGGTTACCGTGAGAGATGTCCTGTGTCCGCATGCCAGCAGTTCGAGAGAGAGAGAGCGAGCGACCGAATGCTGTCCCCCGAGAAGCGAAGCGAAGCGACCGAATGCTGAGACCTGTGTGCACTCGCGCGCGCGCGCGGGAGGGTGGGGGTCCGCCGAGCAAGCAAGAGGGCCTCCAAACAGGGCAACTGAAAGGCCTGGCGGAGGTTCTTAGTCTCTAATCAGGGAGTCTTGTTATAGGGTCCTTCACCGGCCTTTCATAAGCCAGAGATCGCATCAGACACTGTGAGTTTTGTGCATACCTCGCGCATAAGCTTGGCATATGAGACGCATCCGCCGTTGCCCCTTTTCTTCTCACGTAAGTGGGCCCACTGAGCCGTATTACTTTGTGCGATGGCTCTGCGAAAAAGACCGTTGCACCGCTGAAGCGCCTTGCTGCTAAGTTGGTAGCGGAGCCTACTCCTTCGGGTGGACTTCGTCTACGCGACCCTGCCGGGAGATGCCTCTGATTGTCCCCGAGATGTTCAGGATGGACTCAGATGAGCCGGCGGAGCTGCCCTGTGAGGACGCTGAAGAGCCGGCTTCCCTTGAGACTCCCGACCAGGAGACCATGGACGAGGCCGAGCACCCGCGAGCCCAGGGACCACGTGAGAATGCTTGGAGATGCCTGCGGTGTGACAGTGACAGGTGGACCAGGAACCTCTACGGCACCTACCTGTGCCGGACTTGTGAAGGAACGGAGTTCTACTCTAGCCGACAGCCCCACCGTCGAGTCACCGAAGATGGCGTCTGGATGTACATGCCGAGGAATGTTGGAGCAGCCGCCGCGGCACCCCGATATGGAGAAGGAGCCGGCCAGGGCCAGGCACAGCCTCTCTCGAGACGGCGCCGAAAGCAACTTCGGCTTCAGCGGCGGGCTGGCGATCCACCTCCTCCGAGCGAGCCCGATACTGCGAGTGAGTGGCCCGAGTCGGAGACTCCCACATACGATCCGACGGTGGAGCCCGACACGATCGAGCCACCACCTGCACCTCCGCGACATTTACCTGCGAGGACTACTTCGAAGACGCCCCTGAAGGAGAGTTCGTGCCCCGCCTCTCCACCATCCTCCTTTGGACCGACGGCACGGGCACGGACCACGGCTTTTCCGGGGGCTAGTTCACCTTCGCCTGAACCGTGGCAGCCGGCAGCGCCGACTGACCGCGGCGCTCTTGACCTGGCCGATCTTTCGAGGCCCGGCCCACCGAGCAGCGCTACCTGGAAGTCGAAGATGGGACCTGAGAAAGGGGTTCGATGGCGCGGAGGCGCCCCGCCGAGCCCTCCGACTTGGAAATACGACAGCCAGGACCCCCGCGCCTATTCGAAGTATGCCAAGAAGGTGGCCTTGTGGCGCATACAGATCGCGAGCTACATGACCCCTCGGGAGGCCGCCCTCCTCCTTTACACCTCCCTCACCGGCGAGGCGGAGACAGAGTTAGAGCACGCCCCCATCGAAGCCATTAACTCCGACAAGGGTATTGACTACATCCTGGAGACCCTCAAGACACCTATGGAGCAAAAGCTTGTGTTTCAGAAGCGCAAGTTCCTCAATGAGTACGAGAATATTCAGAGGCAGCAGAGTGAGGGACTTCGGGCCTTTAGCAACCGCTACCGAAGGGCCGAAAGGAACCTACGAGCTGTGGGCATCGAGGTGGCACAGATGTACGATGACGACAGCCGGGGCAACAGGCTGCTGGAGAGAGCGCGGCTTTCCCCACAGGACCAACGGTTGATCTTGGTGGGAAGCCGCTACAGCCTGGCCTTCGAAGACATTGCCGAGTCGATGCACATGCAGTACCCCGAGTTCAAGGCCTCCCCCGCGATCTTCGGAAGAGACGGCCAGCCGATAGTGCGCAAAGGCGACGGCAAAGGGTGCACCCGGGGGCAAAGGAGCACCTCGCAAGGTCTTCTTGACGGACCAGGCGGACGAGAACGTGCTCGGCGAGATCTTCGAGGAGCCGGGCGAAGGCGACGACCACGAGGAGGGACCGGACGACGCCGCCGACCAGGACGATGACGACGAGCAGGAGCCGGGACCTGAGGACGACGCTCTGGCAGAGGCGGCCGAGGTACTGACAGTGACGGCCCGCAAGCTTAGCGGGATGAAGCTGGGCCGCAAGTTCACCGGCCAACCTGGCAAAGACATTGGGGCCCAGAAGCGCAGCACACATTGCGCAATCTGCGGCCAGTTGGGCCATTGGAAAGGAGACCCTGAGTGCCCTGGTTCCGCACCTCCTGGTTCGGCCGGGTCACCGAAGACCGGGGCAACGAGCCGGCCGAGCACATCGAACCCGAGCTCGCCAAAGACGGGCCGACCAGGAGCTGACACCAAGGACCGAAAGGGGGCACACCAGGCCTTCTTCATGAAGGACTTTGGCTCCATCGCGGTGACGGACTCGGAGCCTACCGACGGCGGCTTCGGATCGGTCTTCCAGATCAACGTGGTCTATGACATCCAGGCCAACGCCCCCCTCGAGCCGGGCTTCCAGGACTTCATGATATTGGACACGGCCTGCCAGAGGACCTGCTGTGGGGAAAACTGGGCCAAGAACCACACCGATCGCTTGCTGGAGTTCGGCCTGAAGCCGTGCACCATAGAGTGCACCGACGCTTTCCAGTTCGGGGCTGGCCGGCCTATCAAGGCACCGGTCCGGACCTATTTTCCCACGGGACTCGGAGGAAACAACCTCCTCATCGCAGCCGGCACCCTCGATGCACAAATTCCTCTTCTCGCTTCCAATAAGTTACTTGATGCTCTGGGGATGGTGCTAGACATGCCTAACAACCTCGTGACTTTCAGGAGCTTGTCAGTGACCGTGCCCCTGCTTAGGGTCGGGGGCCACCTGGTTGTGAGCATTGTGCAGTTTGCCGAGTGCAGCCGAAGCTGGAGAACACTTCAGGACAGCATCGATTGGAACGATCCTCCTCCCGAGCTTGTGGTTCAAGGAGAACTAGCACCTGTGCCCCAGCCGACCGCGCCTCTCACTTTACATGCCCGGGCTGACGGGGCAGCTGGCGACGCCTCCATCATGGTTGCGCAAGTGGCGGCGCTTCGTGAAGGGGCTGGTGGACTTCAACCGGAACTTCTTCATCACGATGACCACCGCGGTTCGCCTCGGCATGATCCCGGACAGCGTCTACGAAGCCGTGCCGCCCCAGTTGGACACCAAGTTCGCCCATCCGCCGGCCACCTGCAAGCACCCCGATTATGTCCGGTACGGCAACGCCTACGGCAAGTTCGCTCGATGCAAGCGGTGCCTCAAGAGGTGGAGGTGGAACGCGGATCAGCGACTGTGGGTCGAGCATCCGGACGGCTTCGACTGCAAACTTCTCGATTCGCGGCCGCCCTTGCCATCTTCCTCCAATACTGTTTCTCGGGCCTCGGCGGCGGCAACCTCGAGCCTGTTCCAGCCTACCAACCGGGCCTCTTTAGCGGCGGCGACGCCCAAGAGGACCGCGACCACGAGGCGCACCACCAGGAGGGCCAGGCCGAGCAGTGGCAGCGAGATGGAGGTGGACGCATGGCGGCTGATCCAGGAGGAGTCGGACTACAACTGGGAAGATGTCGAAGACTGAGAGGGGACTGGAAGCGGTCCGCCAAACTTTTGGAGCACGAGATCGAGATCTACAGTCGCCAGCCGAGCGCCATG
Organism: Symbiodinium sp. CCMP2592; assembly: GCA_905221615.1. Classification (NCBI taxonomy): domain Eukaryota; class Dinophyceae; order Suessiales; family Symbiodiniaceae; genus Symbiodinium; species Symbiodinium sp. CCMP2592. Next base: position 584,099 of record CAJNDT010002435.1, read on the forward strand.
GAGCGCCCGCCGCAATCGGTCGACATTCTGGAGATCTACGAGGACCACCTCGACGTGCCGGCCCGCGCGGCTGAACTCAGTCTGACCTCGACCTCGTTGCCACCTACGTTGGCGAGCCAGCTTCCCGAACAAGATGCACGACAACACGCACAACGAGCACTACGACGGCTTCGGCCACACGTCCTCTACCTCTCCTTCCTGGCCCGGCCGCTGGACACGAACGAGTACAACTTGGCGACGGAGCTCATCCAGGAACAGGCGGCAGCTGGAAGGGCCATCGTGATGATTGGCCCGGCCGGCCCCTTTATGAAGGCAGCGGGCGAGCTACCTGGAGCCAATACTTGCAATTTTGGGCACGGCGCCTCAGCCACGACCCTTATGACCTCGGTGCCCGGAGCCACAAAATGGTTCTCCTCAGCACCTCGCGGCGAGACGGACTTCGACGACCACGTCGTGCCCCTCCTTTACATGATTCGGGACTACGTGCGCAGCCGCGAGCCGAGCCGCTTCGGGATCTACGAGACCTTCGTGACCTACCGCAGCCCGGTGACCAGGCTCGAGGAATGGGAAGAAATCGCCGACACCCTCGAGAGGTCCTTTGGGACCCCTGGAACGCGGCCTTTCTACATAGACCCTTCGAGCGAGCTGGGCCGGAAGGTTCTGTTCCGAATCAAACTTGAGAGAGCCCAGGCCGTCCAGACACCTTCGCAAAGACGGTTGCCACAGGATGTGCCCTTTACGGCACGTGGTGCTTTCTTGGTGCACAACGACGGCACCAAAACCATCGAGCTGGAGGACTTGAGCCTTGTGCACCAGCCGAAGCAGCGCTTCGCCAAACCGGTCAGGTACGGCCTCCTTGTCTATGGGCACTTGATCGCTGAGGACGAGGCGGAGAAAACTGTGGAGCCGAGCGCTCCTGTGTCGGGGTTGCCCACCGACGTCTCTTTTCCCGGGCTTTCCCCTCAGGTTCCAGTGGAAGTGCGCCGCTCCATTGCCCGAGCACACATCAATATGGGCCACCCGACCGCCGAGGAGCTCATTCGGATGGCGAACGCAGCGGGCACACCGAGCTCGATGTTCATTGAGGCAATCCGCCGGCTTGAATGCGCGACCTGCGCCCGACTTAAAGGACCACAAGCACCACGACCGGCAACTTCAACCGTGACGGCAACGCAGTTTGGTGACCGGGTCGAAGTGGATGTCTTTTACTTGCGCGACCTCCAGGGCCGCAGCTGCATGATACTTGGGGCGGTCGACGTGGCCACCCGTTTCCACCAGGCAGCCGTTCTTCCGAGCCGCGACCCAGATGAAGCCTACCAGGCGTTGGAAGGAATGTGGCTCAGGCCGTTCGGGCTCATGGTGCAGATCGGCTTGGACCCCGACACAACCTTCCAGGGCTCCTTCCAAGAGAGGCTTCGATCGCACGGAGTTATGGTCGACTACTGTCCGGCAGAGGCGCACTGGCAGATTGGCCATGTGGAGCGCCAGAACGCCTTCCTCCGAACCGTGCTCGAGAAGATGGTGGACACCTTTGGGGCGACCGAAGTCTCCGACATCCGGCTTCTTTTGGCGCCGGCCCTGCACGCGGTGAACAGTATGACTCTGAGCAGGGGCCGTTCGGCCTATCAGGCGGTCTTCGGCAAGGTTCCTCGACTTCCAGGAGGCCTACTTACCGACTTTAACAGCCTGGCCACGACCCCGACCGACGACCCCGCCGCCACGGCCGAGATCATCCGGTCGGAAGCCTTGAAGACCATCTGCGACATGAACGTCCGCCAAAGTTTTCGGCGAGCCCTGCTCCGCAAGACACACAACACCAAGGTGCCACAGCTTCAGCCAGGGCAGGCGTGTTCGTACTGGCGCTGGAGAAAGCGCGTCAAGAAGCGCGGCGGTTGGGTTACAGCCCGTTTTCTGAGCTGGGATCCAGCCACACCTGGGAAAATGGCCTGGGTTCGCTCTGGCACCACGACCGCCCTGGTTGCAGTGGAGCAGCTTCGAGCAGCAACCGGCTTTGAAGCATGGCTTCCGACTGAGCCCGACGTCGCAGCCTTGAAGGACGCCTCGCAGAAGCTCGACCAAACCCTTTGGGCCGATGAGTCGGGACCACCTCCTCCACTACAACATCGAGCGGACGGGGACGAGATCTACCAACCAGACGTGCCAATGGGGAATGGCGACCAAGAGCTCACTGCGGCACTGGCTTCGGCACCGGCGGCTTCGGCGGCTGCCCCTTCCGCGCCACCACAACAGACGACGGTTCAGATGGAGATGCTTGACCAAAGCCAGAACACCTTGGTCTACCAGCCCACGGTCCAGAACACCTTTGTCAAGAATACCGCCCGTCTGGGAGACCCGAGCCAAGGCGCCAGGCGAGGAACTTCAGTGCCTCGCACCCCTCGAGGAAGTCCCGCGCCGAGGACACCGAGACCTACAAGGAGCCGCTCACCGGTGCCCGCGGCGTTGGGACCTGGAACAGCCGAGCTTCCACAACCACGACAGCTACAACAGGAACTTCCAGAACCTCCTGTACCGGAACAGCCTTCGGAAACCGCGGTGCCTCCAGAGACACCTCAGCTACCAGAGGAACTTCCAGAACCTCCTGTTCCACCACCTGCACCGCCGACGCCTCTGGAGGTTGGCTGGGAATCTGCGCCGTTTGACTCTGCGGGCTATGACACAGACCTGGAACTTGATCTACCACCACCGCGTCCCGACCAGACTTCACAGCCACCGTCGGAGCTACCACCAGAACCTCAGGCACAACAAGTACCTTCGGCAACAGCTACGGGAACAGCTGGGAGTGCACACAACTCCTCGGAGAGGCCGCCAACGACCCCGGTCTCCAGCAACCCTTCGGGTGGAGGCGCCGAACCATCGTCTCTTCTCCCCGCGAAAAGACCCTTCGAGACCTTGACCACGCTCTTCTACGACGAGGACCTCCTTCACCACTGTGTTCCTGGAGACGAACCAGCAGAAGGCCACGGACCTAAGCCGAACGCCGTCTACGAGGCTTACCTCAACTCGAAACACAGGCTGGACGACCTCCACGGCACCGAGAAGGAACCACAGGAGAGCGACACAAGTGACAGCGACTGGGGAGACCAACCGCCGGGGAAACAGCCCAAGGGCATGACCAGGGCCGAGGCGAAGGCACTCGACCGCGAAATTCCGTGGAGGCACATCCTTGAGCTGGACCAGCCCGACATCGACGCCTACCTCAAGGCAGTCGAGAAGGAGGCAAAGAGCTGGGAAGAGTGGGGTTCGGTCAAGGCCTTGTCCCACGAAGAGGCGCACCGAGTGCTCCGTGATCGCATTTTGTGCAAGCGAGTCCTTCGAACTCGCAGCTGCTTCCGGGACAAGAACAAGGGCGTGCCGCCCCTTAGCGCGAAATGTAGGGTAGTGGCATTGGGCCACAAAGACCCGGATATCTACAGATTGAACCGGGAGTGTGCCACCCCGAACCGGACCTCGGAGCACGTCCTCTTCATCATCCTGACGTCCGGCAGTAACGGGGAGTTTGGGGAGAACAAGAAACGTTGGACTGGATGGTCCGGGGACGCCTCAACGGCATTTCTCCAAGGTGATATATCGTCTACCGAGCGCGAGCTTCCCCTCTACTTGCTCCCTCCTTCAGACGGCGTGACCGAGCTCACCTCCTACTGGAAGGCTCCGCTGTACTTGGTGTGCACCAACGTTTACGGCCTGAGTAACGCTCCAAGACTTTGGTCCTTAACGGTGATAAAGAGACTTTGCGAGCTAGGCTACCGACAACACTCTTTCGACAAGATGGTGTTTCTTAAGTTCGATGCCTCGGGCCACCTCCTCTCAATCATCATCGTGTACGTGGACGACTTCTTGGGAGCATTCCGCTCGGACTATAACATTGACGAGGTCCACCAGGCCTTCAAGTGGGGAGCACTCCAGTACTTCGAGCCGGGCACCCCGGTAACCTTTAAAGGGAAGCAGATAACGCTGAAGCAACGCGCCAACGGCAGGTACTACCTTCATGTCTGCCAGAAGGAGTTCATTGACAGCATGAGCTCCGGCAAGATCCCTCGCAACGCCGACCTCGACGCGGTCTTGACCACCGAGCAGCGAGCTGAGTTCCGCAGCGTCACCGGCTGCCTCCAATGGGTTTCGGGACAGAGCCGCCCAGAGCTCTCTGCTGTGAACAGCCTCTCGAACCACGGAGGCCAGACTACTCTCAACGACCTTCGCGCCTTGTACCAGGCCGTCGACTTTGCCCAGGCAACGAAAGAGGATGGATTTGTGATCCCCGACGTGCCCGTGACGAAGGCCAGCGTGGTGTTGAGCTTTAGTGACGCAAGCTGGGCGAATGCCGAGAACTGCCGCTCTCAGTGTGGCGTCCTGGTGTTGCTCTGCGGGCCCACCGTTACCCAGCGGCCAGCACCAGCAATGCTCCTGGACTGGCGTTCCTGCAGGTCCACGCGGGTCTGCCGATCTACCCTGGCCTCGGAAGCTTCCGCCGCAGATGAAGGATGTGATCGGGCGGCCTACGTGAACCTGTTCCTCAGCGAGATCCTGTACAACGTACCGGCTCACCGAGTGACTCCGAGGTTGTGCCAGCTCGCGGTAACGGACGCCAAGTCCCTTTACGACTGTGTTGTTTCCGACAGCCCTAATTTGAGTGACAAGAGGTCACTTGTGAATATCCGGGCAATCCAGGAAGTCGTGCCCGGGGAATTCTTCCATTGGGTCCCTACCGACCTGATGTGGGCAGACGGCCTCACGAAGCACAGTAGGGAGCTACAACAGTCGCTCCATGAGTGGCTCCAGCAGCCGCGGGTGACACTGCGGAAGGTCTCATAAACCAACAAAGAAACTATAACCGGTGTGAGTTTTGTGCATACCTCGCGCATAAGCTTGGCATATGAGACGCATCCGCCGTTGCCCCTTTTCTTCTCACGTAAGTGGGCCCACTGAGCCGTATTACTTTGTGCGATGGCTCTGCGAAAAAGACCGTTGCACCGCTGAAGCGCCTTGCTGCTAAGAGACACAGACATCCAGTGCGTGCTTGCGTGCAGGGAGGTGTCAACACAGCTTGCTCCCACGGGGGCTCGCCTCTGCGCACTGCGAAAGAAAGAGCGTTCACTCCTATATGCACTCGCGCAGTGGGTGGAACCCTCCTCTTCACCTTCAGAAAGAAAGAGAGAGACAGCGATAGTGTAGCCAGTTTGGCTCAAGTCTCCCACCTGTGGGAACCCGGCTGTCAACCGCGGACACGAAGTCTTCATCTGACCCTGACGCCTTCGATTGACACTCTTGTGGAAACCCAGCTGTTTCTCGAGGATCTGGGGGGCTTTGCCGGGCGGCCCAGCAGACATGCTTCCGCACAGAGGACCCAAGGCGCAGAGACCACAGTACATACAGGACTCAAAAACAGGACCACTACCAGTATGCTGGGAGGAGAGCACCAACCAGGGCATGTCCGTGACTGTAGCGAACGCAGAACGAGATCAACACGCTACTACGTGAAGGAGGCCTCAGCTTAAGGGGTCAACGGAAAAGGAGGTGCGGTGAACAAGCCAGATTGGCACAAAGGTCGACAAAGAGGGACGCTATCCAGTACCAAGCAAGCCCGCGTGGAGCGCGAGAATGAGGGTCGCTCCATCATTCTTAGCATTTGCGAAAAAAGAAAAGAAAGCAGAGAAAGAGAGAGAGAGAGAGATAGAGAGAGAGAGAGCGAGTAGGGGAATCTCCGTTGCCCCATAGCCCTGGCGAGAGAAAAAAGGAGAGCGAGAGAGACAGAGACGGATGTCCAGCCTACTGCTACCGGTGTCCGAACCCAGTTTCACACAGACCGGACACGGACACAGGCGTAGCGCTCGCGCGCAGGGGTCCCCCTAGGCTCCATACTCCCGGCAAGCAGCAAGACAGAGACAGAGAGACAGCAAGACAGCGAGACAGAGAGACAGAGAGGCGCTCGGAGCAGTGAATGGGCCCCTGTCGCAATGCCGGTCTGCATGTTTTTCCAACCGTAGTCAGACGGGCCGCTGGAGCCTTCCAAGATCCTCCAAACCTCGCCCGCTCTCTGGGGCCCTGTACAATACAGCATGTATATTACTAACTCTCTGGCCGATCACCTTTTGGCCTATGCAGGGCAAGCGGACAGCGAAGTTTGGAGGGCATGTGTTGTTGGAGTACCAGCTAGCCGGTAGTTGCTGCCCCGTGACTTCACTCTGTTGCCGCTGTGCATTTTCATCTGGCTTCCCCAAAACATTTGTGGGGGCGCAGAGCGCCGGGAACAGGGTCGTTCCCTCTTCCTGTACCCTCGCGAGAGGCAGAGAGACAGAGACACGGAGACACAGAGACGCAGGACAGAGACCCAGACAGAGAAAGTCACAGAGAGAGAGAGAGAGAGAGCCTCTACGTGCCCTCTCGGGAGTACCAGTACCACCTGCTGCACTTGGAGTACACGCCGGAGCAGAACCGTGTCCAGAGCCGAACCCGCTTTCAGTAAACACGGCGGAGCACCTGGGCACCCTGGGAGTACCTGCGGAAGGACAGCTGTCCCCTACTCAAATGGAGGAGACCGTCCCGTGGCATGATCTTGGGGTATTCACCAGAAGGCGCACTGAACCGAGTGAGCCCAAGTAGCCAGCTGAGCCACCGAAGACGCAGGATCCTGGCAGTTTTGTCTGATGACTGACCACCCGCTCCTCTCACCAGGTAGCCTTCGGGACTCCCCAGGTCAGTTCAGCAAAGCAGTCAGAAGTAGAGGTTTCAGGGTTGAGCGGAAGATTGGAGGCAGTGCGGGATAAGGTAGTGGCCGGCACACAAAACCAGAGGAGCACCCGCAAGGTTGCCACAAGTTCCACGACCGTCTTTCTTGCAAACTCTGCTGCACCTCTGGAAAGCCGATGTCTCGGAGCACCCGCTCCCTTTGCCTCTGCGGAGAACCTTTGCTGTGAGCCTTCTTGATTTCGTAAGCAGAGGGAGAGGGGCACATGTCTTGAGGCTTGAGGGTTGAGTGGAAGGTCGAAGGCAGGGAGTGAGGTTTCTGTTCGGTTTCAGGCAGGGACGAAGGTGGGATACATGCACAGACAGGGACCAGAACGGGAGGGGCACCCGACCCTTGACGTGACCTACCAGGGTACGCCCTATACTTTGCTGCTATCTCGTAAGAAAGTCGGGAGCCCAATACCTGCTATGCCAAGTCGAGTGGGGGACCCAACAATGTTCAACTTACGTATTCCGTTTGGTTGGAAAAGGGGAACCCAGCCACCCCCCTGAATAACAGGGCACACACTCCTGGACAGCTGAGCCCATCCACACAAAATGGTGGATGGGGTAGCGCACCTGCGCGGGGCGGGAGGGCTGCTCCCGCCTCAAACCCCGAGCAACGCAAAGAGAGAGAGCCGTAGGGACGAGAACCCAGGGCTCGCCCGCGCGAGAGGGGAGGGCGACTGCTTTCCCGTCTGGCTGTGTGGAAGAAGAAGGACTTGATCAAATCTGTGGCTTCCAGGCCTTACCAGCAAAATTTGCATGGGGTTTGTTGCATGTTTTTGTTGACGGCGCCTGTACGCGCCTATGCGTTTTTGCAGGTTTCAGGGTATTGGAGTGGGGGGGGTGGGGGAGGGAGGGGGGGGGCGGGGAGGGGGGGGGATAAGAACGTCATTCATGTTGTGCCCATACCCAAAACACTGGTATTTGCAGCGTTTTCGCCTCTTTGTACAACCAAACATAAACCCAATCCTTAACCCCAAGTCTAACCTAAGACCTAAGACAAGTCAATACTTTAAACAAGCTCTCTCTAAAATAAAGTTTTGTTCTGCAGTCTCTTCAAAAATGAGCTTAAAACCGGAGCGAAAACAGTTAGGCCCAAAGTTTACTTCAGCCCCTAGTGTTTCGCACACCTGCCTGAACCATAATTTTAACGCTACGCCGCCCGGGCGGGGAAGGGGCGGGGGGGGGGGGGGATTTGGACTGCAGGGAGGATTAGGTGGAGGGTACCTGAGGTAACCCCCAAGACGCCTGGGCCTCTGGCCTCGGCGGATTTTCTGTGAGATTGCGCTCTCGCTGTGGTTTCGCGCGAATCCATGCAAAACGCTTCATTCTGAAATCGCTAAAAACGCATAGGCGCGTACAGGCGCCGTAACCATGTTTTTGCCCCCAGCCGGTGCTCTTTACTCTTGTTCCGACGACATGGACAATTGCGCTTTGTTGGTGGGGTGCACTACCACCGTCGGGGATGCTGTTTCTACATGTTTTTCTTTGTTGGCCGGTGTCAAAACTTTCAAGCAGCGCCAGGGGCGAAGCCGGCGGCGGGAAGCATACCTATGCCCTTAAGCCCGCCCCAAGTTCGAAGACAGAAAGAGATGAAGGGGTAGACAGACCGGGCTGTGTTTGCAGTTGGTTTTGCAGGCACAGGCGGAGCACCTTGGTGAGCTTGCACAACAAACTCAGCAAGATCGACAAGAAAATGCGAAGGCAATGAAGAAGCTGGAGACTGATACAAAGCAGAGCATCTCTGCATCGCAGGCACATGTGGAACAACAGCTAAATACAAAGCTGCAAGAGATGCAGCAGAATTTGCAGAGCTTTCTGAGGAAGCAGGATGCTGCTTTGCAGCAGCGGTTTCAGAAAGAGCTGGAGGAAAATGCGTTCGCTGTGAAGCAGCAGCAGGATATGCTCAGTGGCCGACTGGATAGCATTAAAGTTGACCAGGGATTTTGCAGCAAAACGCTGGACAGAATCGAGAAAGATCTGTTGGTCTACCAGGAGACTCAGGCCACCTTCAAGGATGCAACTGATCGCCGAATTGGGGAGCTTTCTGTCGAGCTCCAGCGTATCAAAGTCAGCCAAGAAGCATCCCTCAACCAAAGCGCAGTTCAAGAGAAGATTACATCTGAGATTCGCTCCTTGAAGGATGGAATTAACAGCATTAAGCTCACTGTGGATGGAAATGAGCGGATGCCTTCGAGACCGTCTTCTCCTTCCGGTGATGCGCGGTCGGCCGGGCCACTTTTGAGACCACTGTACTGTCGTCCGACAGCTGTAGCTCCTCCCCAGGCCTGGCAAGTGCAAGGGGTGCGTGTACGATCTATCAGTCCTCCAAAGCGGGCAGTTCCGGCTGGCTTCCTTCCGAAACCTCCGAGTCAAGAGCCGATGGATACTCCGGACGTCAATGTTCCTGCACGAATTTCGGTTTCTTGCCACAACATTCCGGGTATTCCTGCCATCAACGGCGAGTACCATCGAGTTCCTGGTGAGTCCGCAAATGGAATGCCGTTGTGGAAGCATGTTGGTTCGGAGCTATGGCTGTACTGCGGAACGAACAGGTGCCATGGAATACCACTTCGGGCAGGGTTTCTTGTGCCGTTGTAACACGAGAAGACCATTCGTTGCATTTGTTTTCATAGGAGCAGTGCGAGCCTGCCGTCAGGCGATGGTTTGTCGGCGGACAAGATGCCAAAGAATGGAAGTTCCGTTGTGAAGCCGGGTTCATTTACAGCGAGCCCGTGGAGAAAGGCACGACGCCTGATCGTGCTCCTGGAACCTGGGCCCGATTTCAAGGAGGCATGTTTCTGGCCGATCCAACTATCCTGGTGAAAGCACAGGATGAGTAGCCGAGTAGCCTGGCCCTTCTGGCAAATGACCCCTCCCTTGGAGCTGCATCTCCAACCTGCAGAACTGCTCCGTACAACTCCAAAGGCTCCAAGCCTTCTGCACCGAAGCTTCCCCAACCGCCAAAAGCATACTGGGAGTCATCCTTGCATGTCCACGGAGTTACTCCTCAGTGTATTCCTATTCAGCAGGATGGGGGTGATGGCACTGAGATAAATTAATCATCGGTGCAACATGCTCTGCATAGCAGCCGCATGACGCAGCTTACCTGATGGCTGGATGAGTCTCTGTGCAGCCTCATGCAAGATTTGGAGTCACAGCTGTGTGCGGCCGGACTCCGAATGACTGCTTGGTAAATCACAGCAGAGCAGAGGTGTCTACAAGAAGTGCAAACCGTAGGGTCGTACAGGCTGCGAAGCGTGGGTTGTCTCTGCAGAACATAGTCGGCTTGCCGCACAGGGAAGAAAATCGATTACATCCCTCATACGGGTATTGCGGTTTTCGGCAAGGAGCACCGGGCTCAGTTTCAAAGAACAGTTGCATTGTGCTGGCGGGGCCAAAGCTCCCGAGCTTGAGCGCATAGCCGCTGACAGGTATTTCTTCGGTGGAGGTCCCCAGGTTGGAATTCCTGGCCAATCCGTGTGCGACTTACAGCTGGTTTTCTTCTTTTTCTCGGTCGTCACGCTCTGCCTCAATTTTGGCTTGCAAGCTCAATCCCGGCATGGCCGGGACAAACTTCTTGAAGAAGCTTGACTGGGTCGCTCCGGTCCGAATTGAGAGGGCCGAGAGTTGCAGTGCCATTGCATGGATCAAAAAGGACAAGACAAGGGACCCTAACAGCAGAGTGCAGACAAGCAGGAAACAGCAGAAGAGCAAGGCTCCCAGATTCCAACCAACCATTATCGGATATCCATGAGGGTCAAGCCGCAATTAGGTAAAGAGGCATATGGATTCGAATTGGGTTTGTTCTTCCATGCCTGCCACGAATGTCCACGACTCCTCATGCTTATGACTGTTTGACTTCACTGGTCATAAGGTGCCCGTGCCAGTTACCCAGGCAAGCCTATGCTTTTCTCGCATCACTTTGCATCTTTCTCCATGTTTGTGCATGATCCTGTCGACGCGGTCGCATAGCACTCCAAAGGTGCTAGAGCTGGGTGAAACCCAGAAGACGTGCGAGGAGCTTGAAGCGCACCTTCCTCACTGGATCTCGCTGGACTTGAAACTGGCTCGAACTCATGCCGAATCTCCAATTTCCTCAGGTACATCCGAAACGTGCTCTCGCTTGAACACAACGAGCAGAACTATGACCTGCTGCGACACAACTGATCGCAGCTCAGGTTGCCACCGCACAAAATGTGGTATCTGGCAGCCTGACTGGTGCAATACACGTCTTCGCAAGGCAACCATTACGCAGACGATGTTGCAAAGTTCTTGCTTGACGGTGCAGGTGCCGTGCGTCGCAACAACATATTCTTCTGCTCGTCATGTATGTTGTGTCCATGCGCCCAACATGCAGGCCTTCCAACGAGTATTGTCAACGTGGCAGAAGAAGCCCTGTCGACGCCACAGGGTCAGGCTGATGTCCTTTGCTGGTGGCCCGCTTCCATGTGGCAACCTGTTTTCGATCCTGTGTAAAGGCATTGAAGGTAATGATTGAGAATATGGAGCGCAGCATGCGCTCTGGAGGTGCGTGCCCACTGTCCTGCACAGGTCCTGCATGTACCGTCTACCGTACATGGAGCTTGTTGCAAGATTGCTGCATTGCGGAAGGCAACTCCTCCTCACTGAATCCCTTTTCCAATGCTGGGAGCCTTGCAGTCCTGAGGCTTCGATGAAGCCGCAGAGGAATGCGTGGAGTTTTTTCGTGTTTGTCATTTTTGTGGCTGAGAGGTCGTAGTACCCGTAGGAAGAAGGGTGTACGAGGAAACACCACATTTTTCGGTTGTGTGGTTCGTGCGATGGTTTTGAATGCCAAGTGCGTTTCTGGTCGGGGTCACTTAAGGCCTCAAGTCCGAAGGGTTCGTGGCGTAAGTTAGGGTGTAGAGCTTGGCGATTGGGTTCATGAGAACCCATTTCAAGCATGGTAAGTGCTCCTTCTTCTCTCTGTAGGGTTTCGGTGCAGGATATCGTTGTGGTGTAACACACTAGTGTGTGCAAGGACAAGCCGGCGAACGTCGATACCGCAGCTGCCTTTGCGGTTCGACGTCGTCCGGCCTTCTTTAGCTGTCCGGTTAGCCCTCTGCCGGCGACGCCATGTCTTCGGCGAGCTCCAATGTTTCGATCGAGGAGTGCGCGGCGGAGCTCCGGCGGGCGGGTGAACCTTGCGCCACTTTTCCGGCGCTGGAGCACACTTGAACGCAATGTTGTCAGCGGCCGGCACGACTTGGTCCCTTGTTTCGTACCAGGCGCCCCTCGGAGGGCGGCCATGGCCGACCCATCCCCGGAGCCCGTGTCTACACCGATGCGGGGGCTGCCGGCGGAACCATGCTACTGAACCGGGCGCACCGGCCAGTGTGCCGAGCTACCCGCCCAAGCCGGAGCGGCCACCACCTAGGGTGCCCCCGGCCCAGGCGAAGGAACCATCTTTTTTCCAGCCGATCCTACTTCCTCCTCGGCGACTTCTTCCTTGAGGTCCCCGGCGGGCGGCTCCGCATGGACCACCGCAACCTGGATCGGAGGCATGCCGGCGGGTGCAGGACTCCATCGCAGCGGAGATCATGGCTGGCGCACCTGCCGGCGACACCGGAGGGACGGCAGCAGGACGACCCTCAGAACACCAGCGTGCGGCTTCGCCGGCGCCTCCAGGCTTAACCTGAGGGTCCGCGGCGCTTGGTGTACCGTCAATCGGGCTACCGGCATGGGGTATCCCGACGCGCCCCGGCGTGTCTCCGGGACGGCGTCCCAGGCTGACCGTGATGCGAACGACGTGGCGTTCCGGCGCGTCATGGAGATCTACAAAGATTTCAACAGCCCGGAGCACGGCCGGCACATTGAGGCCATGCATCGTCCCGGCGCTCGGGCTGATTATCCCGTCCCGGAGGCGATGAAGCCGTCCATCGTGGACCCTGGCGAAGCTGGAGGAGATCGAGGAAGCGGCGAACAGGGACCCCGGCGGCCATGGTGCAGTGATTCCCATCACCACCGGCGCGGCCGACTACGTCCTCTGCAGTCTCGCTCCCGGCCTTCGCGGCGGGCGTGTCCCCGAGAGATTTCCCGGCGAAGTCTGGGTGGTTGGTTGGTGTGGGTCACCTTGTGTGACGCCTGCCAGCGCAAGCGCAATACGCGCGACCGGCGCTATAAAGCGACCGGCTTTTCGACCCGGCGGCACCTGCACGCGGATCGCGTCGGTGCTGACGGCGCCGCTTCATGTACTTTAGTTTTTTCCCGGCGCGAGCTTCTCCTGGCGCCGGCGACATCATGCTCAGGCCTTGGTCTAGCCCGCTCGGCATGGTAAGATGCCGGCGGGTTTCGCCAAGTTTGCACTGCACTGCCGGGTCCGGCGAGCTAAAAGATCGGCGGCTTCAGCTTACATGTTGGTCGGCGCTGCCCCTCACTCCTTTGTTTTTCTCCTACATATTTTTATTCTTCGGCGCATTCTAGTAGGGCTCGAGATCTGGCTCCACCGACCGCCCGGAGGATGGCGGTCGACCTCTCGGCGTCGACAGGCGTTCGTGAGGCGTCACCTCGCGATGGCCCTGGCCCAAGCAACTGACCTGGTGAGGGCTCTGGATGCCCTGGCGACCTGGGTCCGCGGCTTTGGTGCACCCGACTCGGCCGGCCAGCCTTCCGGTCGGCTCGGGTGTTAGTTCCGGCCCGCCTTCCATATACAATATGAAGGCGGCTCTCTGCGAATGGCTCCCTGACTTCCGGCGGTGCTTTGCGAGGCGAATATCGCGGACGCGGTGTCCCGCGGTGACCTGGAGACTGCCCGGAGGATGGGGTGGACCCGCGTCCAGACACGGCCATCCTGGCGGTCAGCTCGGCGACGGACCTTGATGACTACGCCATCCATGGGGCGGCGGACGACTGACGACTTCCTTACTTGGCGAGTTGAGGAGGCTGAGCCGGCGCAGAGTGGGGTAGGGGAGCGCCGGGCGGGTAGCTGAAGGCGTCCCCCCCGGCTAGCCTAGCTTTGCGGTTGCGACGGGTCCGGCGCGATGCGCTTCAAACCACCTCCGGAAAAGGTGCTCTGCCCGTCGTAACGTTTTGGCCTTTTCGTCGGTAGCACGGCTTGTCGTGTAACACACTAGTGTGTGCAAGGACAAGCCGGCGAACATCGATGCCGCAGCTGCCTTTGCGGTTAGAGGTCGCCCGGCCTTCTTTAGTTCCCACCCTCTCCACCCTTTTGCTTTATGTATCGGATTCTGTGGACCGTCGCACGCTGGCGGGCGGCGGGCCGGGTAGCTGAAGGCGTCCCCCCGGCGCCGGTTAGCCTAGCTTTGCGGTTGCGACGGCTCCGGCGCGATGCACTTCAAACCACCTCCGGAAAAAGGTGTTCTGCCCGTCGTAACGTTTTGGCCTTTTCGTCGGTAGCACGGCTTGTCCTTGTTTGCTTTCCCTAAATCCCGAGTGAAACACAATGTTTTGGTATCGTCACGATGCTTGAAGTGGCGATGCTCCTAACTGGTCTTGAAACGTGCATGCTGCTCTGATGAACTTTGGCTGCATGTGGCCTCTGTTCAAGGTCGGAACGTCCCCACCCAGCGCGGCAGAAGCCGGGGACGAATGGCACGCAGAGCTACAGGCATCGCACCTGATTTTATGCCATGGGTCAGATAAGCTGCGAACCTTGTCTATCTGGTAGGTCCCCGGTAGGTATTCTGCCTCTGAGATTCTGTAGCGATGCATGATGAGTCAGGATTGATGGAATGAACGCCACCAGCCAGCAGAGTACCCCAATTGCATATTTCGCAAGACCATGTGTAGAAAGCCTGTGCCCCCAAGCAAGTCAGTCAAGCTTCGTCCGTTAGCGGTCTGAAGCACGAGCACGTCCATTCTTACAGGTTTTAGACAGATGTGATCGGTCAAGGGTCCTGTCGCGGAAGAGAGGCTCCCGTGGTTGGGTCGCTGAAAGAAGCTCGGCTCCAGCCGACGTTGTCTTTCTAGGCGGCGCTTGCGGACCTTGCGAAGAACGAGCAAGAGGCCAGAAGTTCGAATACGTCTGCTTGCGGGGAGGTCAAAGTGCGTTTCAGGCGCAGCTCTTCCTGCAAGCACACTCACCGATTTTTTCGGATAGCCGTTGCTATGTTGATGCTAGGGAAGATCAGGTTTTTTTTTCGGAAAGTATATTTTTAGTTCCTGGTTCAAAAGCTTGCCACAGAAATCGCAGCTTTGGGAAGTATTCAAAGCCTTGCCACGGAACCGGTCAAGCCAAGGCAGCCCAAGCCCACAAATGCAAATTGGAATGCCGCGATAGCAGTGTCGGGAGCACGAACTTTCCAAGTTGAGATTTTCCGACAGGTTGCCTCAGGATAGATCTTGCGCGATGTGATTCAGCAATCGATTACTAATAAAAGCTTGCTACAAGAGAGCCGTCGAAAAAATAATCTTGCAATCTCCAGCTTGCCATGAAATAGGCCCAACAAATTGGACTTCTGCAGCATTTTGTAACCGAAGACAGCTTTTGCAAATGCAAATTGCCAATAGCTTACCGCAAGCTTCGCCGGTAGCTTGACACAACTTGTGTGGCCACAGCAACAGCACAGTACAAGCGGTCGCAAGATGAACTTGGCAAGATGTGCTCACCCTGCAACGGCTTGGTTCTCATGAAACGATTCCCAACCGCCAATAGGATGCAAGCATGGATTGTTCAAAGGTACGCCGAACTGCACTGCAGATGCTGCTGAAGATGACAGAGTGCGCCGGCCCAGTCGTCACAGCATTGACTCTGTGGCTTAAGACAGATCTGTCTCTGAGCAAAAGCTCTAACGAACGCTCAAACGGCGGTCACGCAGAAATATCCGGCTGAATTGAGAAACGTTTGCGGCTGCCATGTTACCGGCCGATGCCCGTGCTGCTCTCCTATCTTTTGCATTCAGACGCCGGCCTCCTGTGACTGCCGTGACAGAGAGTGCGAAGGGAGGGTCACGATCAAGGCCTCCCTTGGCGCTGGAAAGTTCCTGATGAAGTTAGAACGACTTGTGACAGAAGGCTCCATGACGACTTAGCTTGTTGCGGCCCCGACAAAAACATATCTGCCTCCGGACAGGCCTTCAACCGTTTTCTTTTTGACATTAGTTTCGCTGTGGTATCAGAGGACATATGTTCACATGACAGCAGATTCTCCTCCTCAGCTCGAACCAGGCAGGCATAACAGCACAACAAAGTTGCGTGCTGGCGAGCTGCATTAATCATTGGCGCTGAAATCATCAACTTCACCGCATCGATGCTCACCTGACTGAGGAGGCACCGAAGATGATGTAGAGAAGAGCCGGGGCACGGAAGACCATCTGACCGAACCTGCACTCCCAGCCATTTATCCACCGCCTGTACTGCAACGCGACCTCGAAACAAGCTAAACATGTTAAGATGGATCGACGAACCTTGCTGCTTTCGGTGCCTTAAACGACTCGGATGTCTTGGTGGTGGGTTACGTTGGGTTCGCAGCAGCCAGAGTACAGCGACTCGGCAAGTTCTTGCATCAGGTGGGCCTCATGCATGCCAAACTTGCAAGGAATGTGGAGAAGAGCCCGTCCGAGCAAAAGTTTCGCAGAATCAAGATGTCCAATTCGGCCGGGTCCTTCTGCAGATGCCAGTCTGCTCTTCGAAGCGGTACTTCAGCATCGCATGAGATGTTTTGTTTTCGACCGCTGCTTTCCAATCTCCAGGTAGTGGTTTGTGTTATACGGGCAGACAGATACACAAGGCCACTTTTCACCGTGAGTTTTCGAAGCGACATGAAGCAGTCTCGGGTCTGAAGTCGTGGGTGCAATCGGGCTGGTGGCTAGTTGGATGAAGCCTTTTCAAGAACTTCCAACTTTTGACTCAGTGCCTCGAGACTCGAGACTCGAGCCATGGCTCTCTCGCTTCCGACATGGGACCAACTACAAATGCATCTTGGATCCACATTTCATGCGCGGCGATGTGGGACGTCCTGGTCCTGCTTGAGCGGTGGCTTTAAGTGTTGCAAATGGCCGAACTGTTTTCAAGAGATGTTGAGGCGTGGTCGGCACATCATGGAGGCCATCGATGAGAATCCGCCTCCTGCCGGCTGCCTCGGATGGCCCGGGTTTGCTCACGGTGCTTTTGAGTCTAACCTTCCCAGGTGCGCATGTCTTGGTATCTGGGCCCTGCAGGGATGCTAGTGTCAGAATCCTGGTGCTGCGTCCTCGTGTTGGTCGAGATGTGCCTGGCGTGGCCTTAGGCTGCTCATGGCCACCATGATTGCATCATCTAGTGCAGTTCGAGTCCGAGTGTCGTGCAGCAGCAACAGTCGTCTGCGGCAATTTGATCTGCGACGTGCCGTTGTGATGCTATCCGAAGGTTTGTATCAGTCGTTGTGTACGAGTTGCCGATGATCTTGAAGACAGGCGTTTTGAGCGGCATCATGTCTCGCTCGTGGCCAGCACACCATTTTCGGCATGTGATGCTGATCTATGGATGCACGAGCTGCGTACTGCTGTTTTGGACTCCAGCTGTCGTCTCAAATGACTCAACGCTAAAGCTTTTTGGCAGGCTTCTCCAATGCATGGACAGATGTGAGGCTACTTTCGCAAAGCAGCTTTCTTCCTGCGCTGCTGGCTGGATTTTGCGGTGCATCCCGGAGGTCAGCTCCATGACGTCCGTGGGCAGGAAGTGTGAAGAGATCTGCCACAAACAGGCGTTTCGCCGTATGCATTGAGCAGTAGTCGTCGGAGGAGATTACAATGAGCATGAAGACTTTGCCTTTGCATTCCTTTGCATCAGGTCGGTGGAGTGCATGTCTGTCTGCGCCTAGTCATGAGCTTGTGCAACCATGTGTACAGTACGGAGCAGCCTCCTTTGCCTTGCAAGTGCAAGGGTTTTCGCACCCACAGGCAATCAATCAATCAATCAGTCAGCTAATCAATCAATCAACCAACCAACCAACCAACCAATCAATTAATCAATCAATCAATCATGCAACCGCGTCAACCACGGTATGCGATGTTGTGTTTCTCGCACCCTGAGGAGGAACCATCAATGAACCATCGTAACATCTATCAACGCTGGTTGCATCACTGGACTGGTCGATACATCAGCAAATAATGCTATGAAACTCAACCGATCTACACATCTGCATCAGGCCAGGCAGGCATGACTACTCTTGCGATTGTTGGGGCTGTGGCGAGGTGGGGTATACGCGACGCCAGGCAGGCTCCCCAGTGCTCGAGTGCAGACATCTGCATAGGTCCGGACGTGGCGGTCTGATCCGTAAGGCGCTAGCTGGGCTCAAGACTTCAGAAATCATGTTGTTCCAGTGCGAAAACCTCATGCTGCAGCTGTTTCTGATAGGTGCGGATTCGTTTTAGTTCTTGCATACACACAGACCCTTTCTGCCATGGCATTCCAGCACCGGCAGTGCACAGCCTACCGTCGCTGCAACCTGCTCTCTGCGTGAGAACCTCAATTGTTTCATGGCAGTGGCCACAGCATGCGGTACACCGGACTGTCGAGGTTTCTTCTCCTGTGCACAGTTGCCCTGGTCCCAAGGCAGAATGCCGTTCGCCGTTCGCTGTTGTCTTTCAACAGTCAGCAGAACTGATGCATGTTGCTGGCAAGGCCATGCTTTGCTCCCCCTCCTGAAGAGGCCGAACGACTGCATTTGCAGCCGTGCTTGCCACACTGACAAGCCAGGCTTGACCTGTGACCACCCCTGCCAGGCTTTGAAGCGCAGACATGTCAGTGCCGGCGCTGCCGCACTGTTTCTTGCCGGCTAATCCCTACCACGACCTGTGACTTCTCACACGAGAGTGTCTCTCGAGAGTCTTGTCGTCGGAGAACATGCTTGCGGTCATGATTGTCAGAAATTGCCGGCAAGGCTTGTCGCATCAACGGGATCCGCAGCCCTTGCAGACATCAAGGCTAAGCCGAAGTTCTGGCCCAGCAGACCAAAAATTTCGTGAGGTTAGCTGATACTGGAGCCTCAGAGTTTGAAACCGCAGGCAAAGCGACCCGAGGGACTTCCAGACTTCATCTCTGTCCCCGAGAAGGACTAGACTCTCCCATCTCTGCCTGTGCTGGCGCTCGCACCATTTCGTGACGAGGAAAACGATCTTGCCAAGCTTTGGAAGCAATGGGGTGATCAGTGGCTCGGACGCAGAGTTGAAGCCGTTTGGACAGTCTTCGCACTTGCCCTTCTGGCTTAGGCCACCACAGGTGGGTCCTGCCGATCCCAGTCTATCGGGTCTGACCCAGGATGAGCGCAGCGGCTTTCTAGGACATTTGGGATTTGAATCCAAGCTCACAGGTAGACTCAACTTGTCCCAAGTGTCGCAGCAGTGCGCAGACCCTGCACAGGAGTACTGGCCATGCTCTCAGCTTGCTGTCTACACTGAGGCCAGCAGTCTCACTAAATTCCCAGGTCGTCGCCATATTCCTCGTTCCTGTCCTTGTGATGTCGGCCTTCGGCTCATTGATCTGGTTCCCGTGGTCGCGACCGAGCGAGGAGAGAAAAGCACGAATTTTATGAAGAAGCCGCTTAACACGCCCTGTTTCGTTCTTGCAGAGGAGCCAAAGCCTGGAGAGAAGAAGGTGGAGATCGACTTCAGTGATCTGCGTGACATGTGAGACAAAGACTTATGAGCCGCGAAGTCGCGGCGTCCTGGCGGGACCACTCAGACCTATGGGCATGCGAAAGATCCATACTTGTGTAGCAGCACGGTCATGTCTGAGGAGGTCTCGATGACTTCGCGGTTTTTCGTAGATGCAATTTTCCTCCTTGGTTTGGGAGCATATGTCAGACCCCGTGGAGCAGCCGTGGGCCCTGGGATGTTGTAACTTCCGGTTTCGGAGTTGACAAGTCATAGCGTCCTCGTCCTTGATGTGCACTGCTTGGTCACCAGCTGCTGGCTGACGGACGGACGGCTCATAGCTGCCAGTTCCGTCGCATCAGACCCGTTATTGTTGCAGCCAAGCTAAAAGACAACGTTGAGTGGGTGCAGCTGCAAACCGACATCAGCCACACTGTGTCAGGTGCAGCGTGAGATGGAAACCTGCCAGAGCCTCAAGTTTTTGCAAGGACGTGTTCATCTGGTGCGAAGGCACCGCTCTGGAGACTATCGTGCATTGCTGCAGGTCAGAAGGGCTGTGACCACATGCCGTTCATGCTACGGCTGCTTGTCGGAACCTCAGCACATGCTGAAATGTTCAAAGTCCTCGCGCCTGACCTGCATAGTCGCCCCTTAAAATGTCTACAGAGGTCATGTGTTGTTGTCTGCAGGCATTGATGGGGGTACTGGCAGTGCTGCCGGTCGTGCCACTTCTAGGTTCGTACAGGTGGGACGCGCCTTGGGGTTGCCCGAGAGTTCTCGTATCAAGTCAAGCATGCTGAAGCCTTTGGAGGGATGCATGCAGCTGCGAGTGCTGCAAAGGCGGGTGAGTGCAGATTTCTGAAGTGGCACACCATCCTCTGGTCCCCTGTCGCACAACCTGCGCAGGACAGGGTTGCTCGCCAAAGTTGGCGCTTTTCAATGTGGTTATGTGCTTGGTGTCGTTTCGCTGATAGGCCTGCAATCACAGCAGAGGCAAGAAGTAGCTATGGTTGGTATCTAGAAGAATGCTGCATGAGGCTTGGACGGCTTACGGTTTCAGCACTTTGTGGTCCCAGCCTGAATTTTGCGACTGCATCTCTCTCGAAGTGCGATTCGGGTGATGCCGATGCAGGGTGGCTCCGACCGTGGCAGAGGACGTGGGAGATGTGGGCGGCAAGGCCTTGATGCGAGTTGCATCTTTGGAGTGCAACTCGCGTACTGCCAGGTGTTGTTCATAATAACACAGAGCATTGCCATCGCGTCTGATCGCCCAGCAATCGACCGCGCATCATCATCGTGTACAGTGTTCGCACAGAGGTCAATGTCAAGCTCGCGCAGATTCGCCGAACTGGCCGAGGTGCAATTACAAGTAGAGATCCAAGTCGAGATCGCCATATTAGTGCTGTCACTCGAGGCGAAGGCGGTGGAGAACAGCTATCGTATGGCAGAGTTTGGCTGCACAGGTGCTCGGCTGTCTTGCGGACTTTGCTCTTACTGTGTCCTTGTCCCGTAGTGAGGTGCAGAAGTGGTGGGTGCAGCAGTAAGTGGTCCAGTGGGTGCACCGGTCTCCGTGAGTGCCTTCAAAGAACTGCAGTCGCAAGTGGAGCTACTGCAACAGCAGGCCGGGGACGAGTGTTTGTGTTCAAGCGTACACGTGCTGCAATGTGCCCTGTTTGGCGGAAGCTAGAGGCTCGTCGTGCTAATCGTCCTCTCGCAAGTGTCTACAGCCGTTTAGCGCACTTGTAGAGTGCTCGTGTTTTCGTAGATCCAAGAGGGCACATAGTATGACTGTGAAGTCTTCCTCAGACTGGTACTGGTAGTATCTGGTAGTGCTGGGGTCGCTTTGGTCGTATTTACAGTGCGGCCTGACTGGATAACCATGGGGGTTTGCTGACTAGTGATTGCACAGTTTAGGGTTTGGAGCTTCAGGGGTTCATGTTTTTTTCTGAGTTATGTTGCTTCAGGGTTTGCATCACTGTTTGAGGGTTGAGATGTTTGGAGGCTTGCGTTTTTGCGGGCTCGGGTTGAAGGTTCTTGAGTGCAGCAGATCGGATCTGTTATCGCTTCCTCCAGTGTGCGAATCGTTTGATCCTAACATGCGAGATATGCTGTTACAACTGCTCATTTCGCAAGGTCTCTTTCTTAGAGAGAGGAAGCGCGGCTGAACTCAGCAGACCTAGTATCAGACTCATTCGATTCGCGAGTTCTGGCTGGCGTGGCATGTGGTGATCTTCAGTAATTGTGCTTGCGTGTTCCGGTTTGAGCTCGCGTCCCCAGGCTGCTGATGAAGCATTGACATGCTGCAGTGAGCACATCTTCCATGCGTCGCTCGCGCAGGTTCAAGAGCTGAGCAGAAGTCAAGGCTTTCACGAATCGCCCACCCAGGCGCGACTGCAGCCTCGTGTGTTTGCTCAGATGGGCCATCTTTTGTCCCTCGATGTCCAGTCAGGTCGCCCCAGGGCGAGCCGAGCCGGTTCCTTCCCAGAGCAGCACGGGACCAATACCTGAGCTGATTTGACGTCGTCTCGGCGTTACAAGAAAAGCTTGCACGGCAGCTCTCTTGCAGTCTTGGCGCGCAGCGGTCTGTGTTGAGCTTCGTCAAGCCATGAGCAATCAATCTATTCAATGGAATGCCATCAAGTGTTTGTGTACTCTTTCCAAGCTCGAAGAGCCTGCTAAAGGCATTTCAGAAGAAGGTGGAAGCCGCAGGCAAGATCAAGCATGTCAAAGAAGTTGTGAACACTGTGGTGGCTTGTTTCGTTGCCTTGCTGTCACCAGAATCGGTCCAGGTGGCGGAGTTGAGGCGGTCCTGGCTAGTTGCCGCATGCAATAGGTGTGACTTGATGTGTTGTCTTGCTACCGTTACATCGGCGTCTGCTCGCCAGTGGCCGCCGGAAAGGCACTTACATAGTACATCTTTGTGCAACCAGAAAGGCCACCAAGGATTCAGTCGACGAAAGCAGACTTGGCTGCTTTGCGAGTCGTCGCCCTGTTTGCAATTGCTGGATATGGCTGGACAGCGACAACAGTTGGAAGTCGTGTGCTGCCAGGTGATGCTCGCAGCCGGTTGGCTGCCGGATACCATGCCTGAAGGGGAGGCTGATGTGTCAAAGATTGCAGCCGCTTTTGCATGGCAGTGCACAAGCTATGCTGCAAGCAGGACTGTTGGCTGCTGAATGATGCCGCTACCCAGCAGGGAGCTTAGACGCCGGGTTCTGCGTCTGCTTGGATTCCGTTGTGAGACGTTCTCCCAATACACGTGTGATGTCTCTGCCGAGGAGGCAGGCATCCGTACGCAAGACCTTGGAAAGCGAGCTTGCAAAGTTGCCGGACGCACAGATATCTGATGCTTCCCTGTATGTGGTTTAGGCGCGAATACGAGCTGTTCTGTGAGGCGGCTAGACTTGACCTGCAGGTAGAAGACGCTATTACTATTACTCTTACGGTAGCATGGGATTTCGTTGGTTGATGCAATGTGAGAATTACGAGGCCAGCAGCTCCAGCACCGGTGCCAGCGCCAACGTCCGAGTCCCACCAATAGCTGCTTTCACGTTGTTTAATGTTGAGCGCAGGCACACACACATACATGCCGGCAACATCGCATGACGGCGTGTAGCGCCGTGACAATTTGGATCACGTGTAAGTGTCGTTTGGGGTTAGCAAAGGACCCATGGGGTCAACAGCTTTGCATTGTCAACGGCTTCGCGGCTTCAACCGAAGTCCGGTCGTGTTGGCTGCAGCAGATGTTTCCGCGAAAGTGCACCGCGAAAATGCAGACACTCACTCAAACGCACTGAAGTGCTCGTATAGGTCGCTCGAAGGTCCTTAGTGCACCATGCGAAAAAGATGCGAAGGTCCACCTCTCCCCCTGTGCAGGAATGTTTCAGGAATGGGGGTTTTCGCTGGCATTGTTTTAACATGTGCTGGACACCAAAATTTGCACATGTGAAACAAAAGGAGATGATGCATAAAGTGGGATGGGGGTGTGGTCTTTTGGACAGCAGCCGGAAGTGGCGCCGGGCGAAACAAGAAGAAAGGCTAACGAGCATGATCCCTCGTAAGCTAGGCCCGTAGAAGTACACAAGCAGGCACAGCAGGTGCATTTGCACGGCCTGCGAGGGATTGTTGTTGACCGGAGCCCGCTGTACCTTTGTGATCCCGTGTGTTTGTGATCTCAAAGAACTATTGCGACCATCCACGCGCAAATCTGAATCTCTCGACAGGCGATCTCTGAGATTGGAGGGACACCTCTCGGATTTGTGCCGTTGACAAGATGTGCACTAGCAGCAACCTCGATTGATAGTCCAACTGCTCCAACATCGACCGAAAAGCGGGTCCTTGTGGTCACATGTTCGCGCTGTTACAACATACGCTAGCTCAACAACGTGATCCTGGAGACACGCAGAATCAGTCAGGGCTCGCCCGTTGATAAGCCACAGTCAAGAACTCGTAGCCGCATCTACACCCTTCCAATACTGCAGCCAGGCATCAACAACAATTTCAATGGTGCAACCATGGCATTTTCAAGCCTTGAACAGCTCGACGGAGGTTCCTCAGCTTGTTGGTGTTGACTGACGATGCTCATCAGCACACTCACTTGCAGACGTCGAAGAGAAATCCCAAAGAGAGGAATCAGAAGAAGAAGAAGCAGAAGAAGACAGGAAAGAAAGCAAGACGAAGGAGATTCGTGAGCTCTCTTGGATTTCTTCTTCGAAGTACGTTGTGTTCGTGATTCTCTCCCCATTATTCTTGTGCTTTTCTTGGCCAAGTCGCTGCCCTCCTGATCTTCATTGCTAATGCCGGAAGAGTTCCAACCAACAGGCTGTGACTTGAGGAAGCTACGGTAAGAACATGAGACAGGCGAGAATTACAACTGCAGTGTACATGCAGCAATCTCAGCAAGCCAATGATCGGCTGCAAAAATGTCGGACGATGATGCCCTGTCTCCTCCCCATTGCTCTAAGATTTGAGTCTCTTGAGGATTTCGGTCACGTCCGGAGTAAGAGCGGCAACTTCAGTGTTTTAAAAGCAACAGTGTTGGTTCGTGATTGTACCTAGTGAACCTCACAGCGAGAACGAGCATGAGATACAGGAATCCCAGCCGCTGTTGAACTTATCCCCTAACTACACAATGATGGATGTACGCTGCACATACAAATCCCGTTTGGGGGTTAGGGCCCGGCCCTTGCCGCATCAGATGCCAGTAAGTGCTGAAAGAGGCTTGTTCGCAAAACAGAGAGAACACGCTTTGGCTGTCTTCGATCGCAGCAGAACCTAGGCGTTCTTTGCTGCCCACAGGGATGCAGTAAGATTGGCTGTGAAGCCATCAGAACTGGCTCCAGAAGGTTCCTTAGCAACAGGCTTTGTCCCCAAGGCACAGTCACACAGGCAGAGGGTGATGTCTTGCATCAAAGGCCTGCGGCGCAACCAGCAGGTTATGGAGGCACAGGGCCGGGCGTTCATGCGTTGACATGGCATCGAAGCCCACACCGACCTGTTGCGAGGTGGATTGCCCGCCGGCTTACCCGGTTTGCCTGGTGGCCTTGGGGGGCCTGGCGGCAATGCAATGATGCAGCAGGCAGAAGTGTCCGGCCTGGGGAGGTCCATGAAGGGTCGTGTTGCTTTTTCTGTTCGGACCAGAGGCTCAGCAGATGATGATGAACAATCCTGGTATGATGCAGCAGGCTCCGTTGCGACGTCCATGTGCCCAAGCCCTGCATAGGAATGACACATATTGGCTTTGCCATGTTTCGTGCTATCAAAAAAGCATAGGAATGACACGAGCGTGCTTGCATTCCCGGTGCCACACCGTGGTCGACGTTGTTGTAGTGTTCCTAGCGTCACCCTTTACAGAAGCCATTCGTGCAGTCGAAAATGTCGATGACGGATTCGTTTGCGTCTCCCAGACATGATCGGGCAATCAAATAAACTGGAAGATAATTGTTACAACGGCTGATGCCGATTCCTAGTTGTACGTATCAAGTCGGGTGAGAAGCTGAAGCACTGTTCGCCCTGTGCCATGAAGTCTCCGCAGCATGTTCGCGAACGTTGGATGTCAAGGCGCAGCAGATGATGCAAGATCCCAACATGATGGCGCAGGCCCCGAACAAGCCTTCAGACACTTTGAAAGCTGGCCTGCAACTCCTGTAGTTCGAAACGGGCATGTTTACGTTTCTGGGTGTTAAGATGTCTTTGTTGCAGTCCTTGGGTTCTTGTCTCGGTATGTCTGGCTTCTGGGCAGCTCGGAGTTCCAGGTGCAACAGATGATGCAAAATCCACAGGCCATGGCCCAATTGCAGCAAATGAGCCTGGGCCGGACGGGAAACGGAACCTCTCTTTGCTTGTAGCGCTCTAGCAGCTCTAGCCCTTCCTTGCCGCCTTGCCGCCAAGGATGGGTGGCATGGGCCGTTAGTGAAAGCATTCCAATTCGATGATCAATTCGGTATCGGCGCGGGCCTTCGAGTCTCCGGCCGTGACATCCTCCCCTGAGAGGACCATTGCTTTTGTACCGGTCTGAAGAATTGCTGAGCAATGCGAGGCCGGAAGACCAGTTCAGTTATCTAAGACATCTACACGGGCAGAATCGAAAAGTTGAGCGCTGCGTTGGGGGGGGGGGTAACTCAGACTCTTTCGACTTATGTGATGCGACGGCTTTGTTTGGGTTGCCCATCGGCAGGGTCTGCGTTTGCCGGGCGGGAGGCCTTGAGCGGCCTGTGAGGTCGCGGATTTGCAGGTGTTTCGCGATCTGGTTTGCTGCATCTCAGCGGCGGTGACAAGCATTTTCAGCAAGCTAGCAGCTTGAACACGACATTAAGCAGGTGCAATAAAGGGTTCATAAGCTTGGTACATTTGTTCACCTTGTGCTTGCATCAGCAGCACAAGCCTGGATGGCCGGTTCTCTGAACTACTGGAATGCTTTGCACTAAGAGCTGTTGAACACACGGTGCTCGAATTGAGGGGACTGATGGGGACACTGCCCACAACAATTTGGTGTGATTCACGACATTCAAGCAAGTTTCGTAGTTGAAGGATCTTCGACATGATGCTTTCTCTTGTATATGGATCGGAGCTGACTTTAGCGCTGGCTGAGCCACAACCCAAGACGCCATCATCCAGTCATGTGTGATTTTTTGTCCTTTTTGCACAGGGCTTCCATGGATAAGCACCCCTGATGATGTAGAAGTGTAAGCACCAGCGGCGAATGCTCGTGAGAGCCTGTCGAGCATGGTTTCGGTACACACCGTGTGTGCCAAGGGAGCGCGCGATCAGGTTGATACAGTAGACGTGGTTTTGAGAACCTATCGGGCAGAGGTGCTGGTGTTTTTCCCAGGCGACATATCTGCCAGTCATGAAGAGATGATGTCAAATTCTGACCTGAGCGATCTGTGGCTGGTAGACTGGAGCACCGAGTCGATTGCAACGATGCTGGCCTCTCGTTTCCCTGAGCTTCACATCATCTTGGTTCGGCCTTCGCGGCAACACGACGGTTACAGTTGCTTTGACCATTTTCTGGAAACCAATGCCACTGGAGATCCCCTCAACGGAAACTACAAGGCCTCCTCATGCACGGCGACCGAACATCTTCTGCTCGTGCTGCAAGACATCTCAACAACTTTTGGGCACGACCGCTTCAGTCTCTGTGAATCGTTGTATGTGCTGGGATTCAGCAAAGGTGGCACGGTGCTGAATCAGCTTTTGACGGAGATTGGTAGTACAGAAGAGCAGACGTCTTCCGTGTCCTCTCTCGTTTCAGCGCTCCGAGCGCTTGTTTGGCTGGACTCCGGGGTTAATGACGGATGCTGTGTGTTCATATCCGACGAGAACGTTATGCGTCTGGCAGCAGGAAAGTTGCGGCTGACACAACCGCCAACACAACTGCGGGTGGTGTTTTCTCCGTTTCAGCTTTATTCGGAGGATTACATGTATGAGTATGACGACGAAGAGATACCAGCAACTTCGCTGGAACTCGGGCTGGACCGCCTACAATCGGTAATGTTGCAAGAATCCATTCCCTTTGAAGTTGAGCTGTGCTGTTTCGATCGCGAGGCTTCCTTGCAGACGCACTTCCAGGTGATCCAGGAATTTACGTTTCCAGAGCATCTTTCCAAGTGTGAGAGTGCTCCGGGCCAGAAGAGCATTCGCGCGAAGAGATCCACGACTTTCGCTGCTGCACTAAATGCTGCACGAAGCAGCATGCAGAGAGCGAAGACCCTTTCGTTGACGTGTGCGTGCATGTAAAAGTGCAGTGTTCATGCTTTTCGCGATGAGAACTTCGTGCCCTCTCGGAATCACTGGAACACCATTTTAGCATATGGCCCATTGGGCACACCAAACCTTGACATCTGCAGGTCTCAAGTCGCACAAGACAGACACCAAACAATAGCATGGCAGCATGGCAGCATGGCACTGCTTCTTTTGCAGAGCCTGAATAGTGGATAGATTTGCGAGACACCTGCGCAGCCAATTCGTGTTTGTATACTTGGGGACGGACCTTCTAGTTACAGTGGCAGTAGAGCAAGCAGATCGTCCGCACTTGTTGCTGGTACACCATGAGGAGCTACTGCGAGGGTTCGCTGCATTGCGCCATGGTTGGCTGAGATGCTGGAGGATGGCGGAAGCCCTATGCTGAGACCCTGTTCAGTCAGCTCAAGCTCGTGAGCTGTCGTGGAACTGACCAGTTGCGACCGGCTCAGGGTACGAGATATGTGGAAAGTTTCGTTTGCTTCGCAACATGCCCCTTTGCGCTGCTCATGGTCTGGCTGGCTGTGGCGAGCTCAAAGGCTTTTTCTTCATGTCTCTTAACACACACACACACACAGCAGTCCCGTACTGCTGCAGCATCTTTCTAGTTGGCAAGTGTCGGTAACTTTGTCTCATCATGTGCGCCACTAAGCCCTGGCTTTTTTCAACGGCTCCCATGATGAGCCGGGGACTTACGTTGACAGGTAGAACTCACTCAGGGTTTGAATCAAGGACAAATCGATATTCCAGGCCTGGCTCTGCCTGGCATGGGCGTCGCCATGGGTGCCGTTCTTTACTGCCTACCGGCTTTGGCAACTGCCAGAGGCGTTCAGAGTTCCTCTGCACACGTTTCAATTCGACGGCGAGCATGCTGTGCGAGGCATTTCCGGGTCGGAGTATTCGGGAGCCAAATTCACAGGACTTGCCATGCGATCCCTGAGCAGTGACTGTTCCTGCAAGCGTTTCATCTTAAACGAATGTAAGCTAGTAGGACCCTCGCGACAACGAGTGGGTCCCGCCGAAGATAATCTGGAGGCAATGGATTGCCATTGAACGGCAACTACGCATTGCAACATGGCGGAATGGCTTGTTCAAGGTCCAGAGTGCCTCTGACTCAAGCTGACGTCGGACGCGAGTCCCGTGAGAGCAGAGTATGCATACTCTGCTGGCGATGCATGTCTAGCCGATGAAAGCATAGAGCTCGTGTGTCTCACGCAAGATTTATTTCAAGTCTGCTTTCACTGCCATGTTACAGATCACGTGTACATACTGACCTGGCGTGATGACTCTGCATTTGCAGGATTGTCACATTGCACGGTGTGTGATGAGACAGCGGCACGCTGCTCATTTGTGTTGCATAAATGCAAGCCTGCAAACTCTCTCTTGCTGAACGGGGCAAGGGTTCCTAGACTTGGTGTTTGCACTCCTTTTCACTGTGGGTCGTATGTATCCTTGGTCCGGGGCTGAGTGTTCAGGGCACTTCGACGACCGCCATGTCGGCACTGCAGGCGCTCATTTCAAACGACATTTCCGCGGTTTCTTTACCGACTCAGAACTGCCAGGTTCCTTTTGGTAGCATCATCTGCTCGGGATTGTGCCTGTCGAAAGCTCGCATCCACGGCCTTCGTCCTGTCAGCTCTCAGCTCAAAGCTTCGGAGGACAGTTTCCTTGCAATTCGATGTCGCAGCCTCTGCATGCAACGGTGGTCTGCGCTCACCAGTTCCATCACGGCAGCTGGACGGCAACTGCGCTGGCAGGACGTTGTATCGCTAGCAGCTGGCAAGTGGCAAGTTGTATCAAGTTGCGGCCGGTGCCATCCGGTGCCTCGGCAGGATGCACTCGCCATCATTGCACGGATCGGCGAGTCACGGCCTGAGTCGTTTTTTCCACATGCCACCTTTGCGGTGCTCTCTGAGGCCAAAGAGGATTCTCTACAATGCGGCGATCGCAGCCTGCGGCCGCGCCCTGGCTTGGCCGGCGTCCTTGGCCCTTCTTTCCGAGCTGAGGCACCGTAGAAAGAGTGCAGCAACCGGTCGTGTCGTCTTGTTGGTGCCAGGCAGCTGCAGCAGCCGGATGTGAAGAGCGGCCCGGCAGCAGTCCTCTTGAGAGCGCAGGGAGGGTCATTGGAACACCCTCCAATGTTCATCTGTGCAGATGCAACGCTGCACTTGTCTCGACGTCGTTTACCTGCCAATTGCGATTAAAACGGCACGGAAGTCGGGTGTTCACTGTGCACGGCCCAACACTCTGGGAGGATCTAGGGTCCAGGGTCGTGACAGCAGCGGCGACGTCATAGTTTTCTCGGGCGATCCCGCCCAGGGTACGAAGAGCTGCGATTCGGCAAAAAAGCAAGAGACAGGTCTGGAAACCACTTTGGCTTAAGTCTCTCTTCCTCAGCTGGGTACTCTCAGCGCCTCCTCGTTACAAGCTTCTTAATCAGCTGTGCAAGAATTCATACTAATGCCCCCGAAGACGCGCGGCAATGCGCCTTCTCTCTTGCCAAAGTCCAGCTTGAAATAGCCTCCCAGTCCATCGCTAGACTTGAACGGCAACTTCGTGCCAGCAGGGCAGACCTCCGTACTGGAGCTGTCTGGGATGTTGCCCTCGGACACTGAGGCTTTGGCGCGGCAGCACTAGCCTTGCAAAGGCAGCCTGGTCATCAAGCCCTGCTTCTGCAGCTCATGGCCGAGGTTGTTGGAGCTTGTACTGCTCGTATCTGCTTGTGATGCTTCGCAGCGGGCTCAGCGGGCCCTCGCAGCGGCTGGCAGGATCGTATTTCTCCGGATGTGACGGTCTGCAGCACGGCAGCAACATCCTGGGAGCGAGCTTCAAATTGGGAGGTGCCGAATTCGAAGCTATCGTATCGCTCAGCGGATTTAGGGCCTTTCGGGGGCGGCTTGTGGCGTGGGAGGCCGCCTTGCATCTCCTCACAACCATTGAGCTCAGAGATCTGGACACCGTGGCAGCGGGAACACTTGCCAGTACTCTTGCAAAAGGCCTGCTGGGGCTTTCAGGCTTTCATACACCAGGACCAGAACTGAATGTAGAAGGGAGTCTTTATCTGACAGAGTTCGGATCGCGGTCATGCCATGCTGTGATCATCTGAAATGTTGGATGCCACATTCTGTCTGGCTTGCAGCTTGGGTACTACCAGCTACCAGTTTGCTCTCTTTCTCGGGTTTTGCGCTTCACAGCTTCGCAGGCGCCTGCTGGTCGCAGGCGCTTTTGCTGCTGGAGCTGGTCGATGCGAAAGCGAATGTTGTGGTGATGGGGGCAGCCCTGCCCCCATGGCTGCGCTCGTTTCTGTAGCATTTCGTAGACCTGACCGCGGGACCTGCGGGACCGACCACTTTTGGCTACACACTTCGAGGTAATCAGTGCTTGCGAGCGAGCTCATCGTTGGACCGCTGCCCTGGAGACCAGATACGATCTTGCTAGGGATCTTTTTGTGAGCCGCAGTGGCCTGCAAAGCAAAGTGCCCAATCACATTTGCCGCTTTTGCTTTTTGCTTGTGTCAAGGAGCTGCTGGAGCGGATGTATCAGCAGGTGGGCTGTAGTTGGGCACATCACTCTCTCTGCTCAGGTTGGGCTGTGACCTGTCGCGGATTCTTCAGGTATAGAGGGATTGCTGGCATTCTCGCCGCGACTGTCATCAGCACAGTGGGCCTCAATGAACTACCGGCGCGTAAACTTGATTTCTAACACGAGCTGCAGGCGGAGCATCACTTGTTGTTCCTTGTGAGTTTGTCTCGAACTTATTGGGAGCAAAACCGGAACCCGGAACGGGCTCAGGCGCGTTTAAGCGATCTTGCGAAGTCCCGCAGCAGCTGAGGCGCAGAGCAGATCCTGCACGAACCGTCCACAGAGTCCCGAGTTCCCAGTTTGTCCAAAACACCTGCTCACCAACTCAGTTTCCGAACACAGATCCACCGACCCGAGCTTATATCTCGCATTCGAGACTTCCAAAGCTCGGGACCATGCTCACAGCTGCCAGCTTCCATTGTTCATGCTGTTTTGCTTCACTGCCGATGTTTCAGGGGCCTTGGCCGGACACTTTCGTGTTGGACTCCGTGCTGCGTGCTTGCGGCCGAGGCCCTGTGAGAGTCCTGCGAGCAGCCTGTGAGTCTGCTCAGCTCTGTTTCTCGTGCTCATCGTGGCAGGTCTCGCTTGGGAATCAGTGCTGAGCCTGAGCCTTTTGGAATTTTCTTTCTCACAGGATGTTGGCTGAATGCTAGTATGTTGAAAGGAGCAGTCTCGCTTCTGGATGCAAGGTCTTTTCGCCAGCATGCCAAGCCAGTTCCTTTTTCCCGGTGCCACAGGCTCTGTACATTGGTGTACATTGAGTGTTCTTTTCTGGGCTTACCCCACACTTCGAGATGTCTCGAGTCGTCAGGCTTTAGCGCAGTGTCTCTGGCTCTGGGCTGCGGGCGGCAATGGATCAAAATGCTGGACATGCTCGAGGCACCCTGAAATTTGCAAGTACTCGCTTGTTTGTTGTTCAGTCTGTCGAGTTTTCGCCAGCACGAGCTTGATTTCCTGGCAGGTTTAGGCTTCTTGCAGACGCATGGACATGTCTGTAAACAGCATGCACCGGCAAATGCAGCCCCTGAATTAAGTCATGAGAAATGCCCTGGCAGCAATACCATGTCGTTATACAGCCGTGCGAACACGCGAAATCAGTCTTTCCCCTGCAGGTTATGTCGCAGCAACGGATGGCTGCCGATATGCCTTCTCTCTCGATGGGTCTCGAGGAAGCAGAGCAGCGTAACTTGCAGGCGATCTTTTGCTTCGCTTGTGCATGTCCAGACCATTCCAGACCTCAGCATCGGCTGCGCAGGTTGTGGAGACAAAACTACTTAGAAGCCTGGCCTACTCTGTGCCAGGCGCTTGTGCCGTCAACTGCATGTCGGAAGCGGCAGTGACATGAACAAACTTGAATGTGTCAACCATGTTGACATGTTTCTGTCAACTGGACTTCTGTCAGAGCCCAATGCAGTGAGACTCAGAAGGGCTTCCTGGTTTTGGACTTGGTTGCTCTGGCAGGTCTGCGTCGTCTGACCAGAGTCAGCATCCCAAAAAGCCTCGCCAACTTGCATGCAGCTGTTTGCGTGCACGTGTGCACTTTTGCCTTGACCACGACCGTTTTCATCTGTACGCGGCCCTGCAGGTAAGTGGGGCAAAGCCAACGCAACACAATCTCCATGATGCAGCTTGCTTGCTTAAGTGCAGTCTGCCGTGCTTTCGTTGACGACTAGTGCATGCTAGTACTATCTTCTGTGCCATCATGGCGAATATGCTTCTGAACCGTATGCGGCAACAGCAGGCGGGAAGGACCAGAGACGATCCCAGCAGTTTGGTTTGCGTTCTCACAGTCATGGAGCAGGCTCCCAATGGATGCGCCTTGCTGCGCCGGCACTTCGCATCCGTTCGTCCGAGGCAGAAGCCCAGTAATTTTTTGTGGAGACTTGCCAGCCGAAGCTGTAGCCACTGTAGCGGCATGGCCTAGGGCCTAGGTCACTTGGGTCATCTAGGGTCATCTTGTTGGTCCGAGCGGTCTCCGAGGCATTTCTTCGGATGCTCCGAGGAGGAATTGGCGGCCAGGGACGCAGCGATGGCCTCTGGTCGAGCTTCCTATGAGCGGGCCCGAGAGAAGGAAATGTCGCTGGGGCCTCCACTAGGCGCGTCTCTCACGGCTGAAGCTTTCATCGGATCCGCAGTGCTATTCCTGTCGTCCAGAGTACCTTGATTCCCTATCTAGTGTTGCTGGTGCCTTCGTGCCCAATTTGCAGAGAAGCAATTTCGAGCAGTGCCTTTGGCTGTTCAGGCCGGAAAGTGTACGTGTCGAATTTGCGAAGCAAAGATGGCAGAACGCGGGTCCCAAAGTTGACGATAACAGACTCCACAGGGCAAACGTTCATGACCTTGACCAAGCGCGACTTTGAGCAGTTGATGAGCTGGAAGCCAGAAATCCAGCAGGAGCTTCGCAGGCAAGAGTTTCGGCACCATGCAGACTTTAAGCTTTCCGGCCCACAGCTCAGGAGCTGGTCAAGTACGAGAAGAAGCTGACATGAATCTGAGAATGTGCGGTACCGCCGCGAGTTGTAAAACAAGTGTCGACGGTGCAATGTGATCCAAGTGGCGTCCTGTCTCAATTTGTTGCCACTGTTGTTGCCGGGTGAAGCTTGCGGTTCAATGCGGTGCAAGCATGGGCTTCGCGGCCTGGGCTCCGCGGGTGCGCGACCCGAGTTGCTGGGCCTGGCCTAATTACAATGTAGACGCTTATGTGGCGCAAATGCCTTCTTGTGCAGCTTCCTCTATGGTGCCACCAGGACGGGCTGCCAGCATCGCACGCCTGTCACCACACTTCTTTGCAAGATTGTGCAACTTTCGAGTATTTCGAGTGCTGAGGCAGCTTCAGCGCAATGGGACTTCAACTCGACTTGTTGCAGTGCTCCGCGACAACTCGCAGCAATCCCTGCTGGGCACATTGTGGGCGGTGCAAGAAGCAACCTTCTGGATTCAGCTGCTGGGGCCGTGACTGCAATGAGCTACTCCAGCCAGTGGGACGCCGAGCCGCATTGCCTTGCCATTGCATGCTGACGGCTAGAGTAGAGCTTCGAAGCTCTTGAAACTTCAACCTTTTGCTTCCATCCACAGCCGGCTTTTTCATTACTGTTGCCCTGCGCAGGACTTGCTATTCGTGGGCGGTGACATTGGCACGTTGCAGGCCTTCCGAGGTTCAGACTTGGCCATTGCTCTGGGTGGTAACGTCGGTAGCCGTGTGACATCTGTGACATACGATCACGACAATGGAGAGGTCGTGGCTGGTGGGCTAAACGGGCGAGTGGTCTTCATGCAGGTTTCTACATTGCAGTCCGTAGCTAATGTTGACGAGAATTCGGGCGGAAGCCAAGTCAACTCTGTAGCATTTGTGGCCTATTCAGATGATGTTTCGACCTACAGTGAAGTTGCAAGCTGTAGCTATTTCAATTCCAACATCCGCTTGTGGAGCATGAGCGCAAAAGCGGTCACACGGGAGCTGTTGGGCCACAGCAACGTGGTGTTGGCTTTGAAGCCGTTAGATGGCCTTCAAATGTTGAGCAGCGGGTCGATTGACGGGTTCTTGGGGCTTTGGTCACTGCCCTTGGCAAAACTGCAAGCAGACGGCAGGATTTGTTCAGGAAGTACTTTCGTGCCGTTGCCGACTTCGTACCTGTTGGAAGATTGCATTTCAGCGGCATTGCAACAAGCTTCCCCGGGAGGAGGAGACTTTTTCGTATATGGGCAAGTTGGAAGCACCTCTGCCAATGAATGCCAACTTCTTCAAAACGTGGGTGCATGCGACACGCTTCTTGTGGCACCGTACACGATGTACCGGTTTGAGCTGCCTCTGAAGCATTTGTTCAAGGCCCATGACGGTGCCATTCGTGCAATCGAATCCCTTCCTGACCAGGGAGGTTTAGTGGCAAGTGCGGGAGATGACGGGGCTATCCATGCATGGAGCCCCAACACGGGCCTGAAGGTGCGCGACTTTGGGTCTGGGTCTGGCCAGTCAGCACTGAATCATGGCATCAATTCTATAGCATATTCGAACACACTCGGTGCGCTTGTGGCAGCCACCTTGCAGCAATTGGCATTCTTCGACGCCTCCACCGGGCAACTGCTAACTATCATCACCCGATCAACAACTTCTCCCGCACTTTCGCTGAGCATGGATACCTGGGGCCTTGTGCTGTCGAGCCGTGGGACAGACATTGAAGTCTGGCCACAATTAACACGTTGTCCGGATGGCTCATTCCCAAGTTCGACAAGTCAATGCGATCCCTGCCCAGCTGGTCGCGCTGGCACTGATGGTTTCTGCAATCAGGTGTGTGGAAGTGGTAGCCAGAGCACTGGAACGACATGCGAACTTTGCGGTGCGGGCCAAGCAGGAGATGGACAGAGCTGTACCGATTGTCCGTTAGGTGAGTTCCAGGACCTGCACCTAAGTATTTCTTTCAGAAGCACATAGGCCGTACGGCGGCCGCCCCGTTTCTCCGTAAACAGTGAAACTAACTGAGCTCAGCGCTGATGTGCAGGACCAGCCTGGGCAAGTGAATTGCAAGCAATGCCCTCGTGGCTCCGCCCAGCCAAACACCGGGCAGACGAACTGCATCGCGTGCGAGGATAACTCGGCAGCCCCATCTGTGGGCTCTGAGTTGTGCCAGGAGTGCCCGGATGGAACCGAACCCAGTACAGACCATTCGGATTGCTTGACCTGCTCGCAAGGTACAGCTGGTCAGAATGGTGTATGCAATCAGTGCCAAGATGGAGAGCAGAATTCACCTGATTTCACCTTGTGTGCTCCATGTCCAACAGGCATGTTTGGTACCAATGGCTTCTGCTCACCGTGTCCTGATGGTGCCCAACCGGACTCCACAAGGTCGGCTTGCGTTCCATGTTCCAGTGGATTCGCTGGAACTGCTGGCGTCTGCGCCCGTTGCCCTCCGGGGGAAGAGCCAGACGCTGCCGCCGCGATATGCATCGCCTGTTCGACAGGAAGAGCCGGTTCAAACGGCACCTGTGCCAACTGTCCTCTCGGCATGGTGGCCAGCTTGAATCGCTCGGTCTGCGAACTTTGTTCAGATGGACAAGCAGCTGTGAAGGGTGTGTGCCAAGTGTGTCCAGATGGAAGCCTTGTGGCGGAGAACCGGTCCGCGTGCCTGGATTGTCCGGATGGCTATGCAGGGACTGGTGGTTTGTGCGATCTCTGCCCAGAGGCCGGGTTGGAAGAATCTAGACTGTGCTCCTAGCTAAGTTGGGCTTCCCTCCATGGGATTTCACGCTGCAGGAGTTTGGCGGGCCCTGACTGCATGAATGACTCACCCCAAAATCAAGAGTTGGGAGGGCAACATAGGTGGCAGCCTAGTCCATGCTTAAGAACAAACATGCGAATGTTGCAACTGTTTTCATTTGTATCGGCAGCGTGCAGATTCAAAGCCTGCAGATTCCGCCCCGGAAATCCGCGGAACAGATCGTACTGTTCACCCTGCCCAACAGAACACCTACGTTTCCCCAAGATATGATCGCTGTGTGTTTCTGTCGGAGGGGACCGGTGCCAGCGCGGACCGGTCCTTCTGCGAAGATTGTGCAGAAGGCTTCTTCGGTCTGGGCGGCTCTTGCACTATCTGTCCCAATGGAACGGAGCCAGTACTTGGACAGAACGTTTCTTGCGGTCCGTGCCCACCAACAACTGCTGGCACGCTCGGAGTCTGCATGCAATGCCCGGATGGTACGCAGCAGAATGCCGAGCGTACCGCATGCGAGAGCCCAGCCCTCGTGAGATTTCATCAGGGATCAGGGGGTTGTGTCGATGGAGACTCTACAGACCTGGATGCCTTGAGATGAGTTGAGTCTGTCCAAGGAGCTGCCCAGTTGGCACGGCGGGGACTGGTGGCAGCTGCAGCGTCTGCCGCTATCCCTTGATGCAGGATTGGCTTCAACTTTAGCATCTAGGGTGAGTGTCAGTTTCACTTGACACTCGCGAGGACGTAAATGGGACTTCGTGCACGGAGCAGTCTGCACGAGCACGTCTTCTGTATGGAGCATCGCGCTGCAGCGAGCACAGCTGCAGGCACGGACGAAGCTGCGAAGCCGCGCTGTTGAAAAATGGGTCGTGGCCGGTGGCCGGTTAAACAGGTTCATGGAAGACTGTCCCTGCATATGCTGTGAATGGTCCGCTATCCCCCTGTCCCCTGCGAGCCACAGTGTCGTCGAGAGATCGCAGACATCGACTCAGGGCCCACTTCTACGATTCTGACCTGCTCTACTGCTGCCCCACTCCCAGAGGCAAGAGTTTGGACGTTCCATTGTGCCAATGCAGCACGACACCTCTGCTGGCAGGGTTCCCACTGGCTTGTTGCGACTCTGAGGCAGGTGCGGTGATGCCCGAACCTTTAGGAGCCTGCAGTTGCCGTTGAACACATCGCTGAAGGTCAGCGCACTGGCGACGCTGTCTGCCACAGGTGGATACATGTCGCTTGAGTTCTAGAGAAAGAGAGCTGCAGTTGTCTAGACCTAGACCGGCATGTGAACCAGCACACTGACTGCAACCTCCATCCCATGTCAAGGATTTAAGACTTGTGTCTAGCAGCGGAAAGCTCAGTGCATGATTCTATGCTGTCTCTCCAGTTTCACCAGGGTGGTGGGTTAGTGAGAGGCTGTCCTGGCATGGGAGTGGCGGCATGAGCGTCAAGCCTCCCTTGGCCATTGCTTTGCAGATGTCTCGATCACAGATCTGGGGTTGGCTCGGGGCAACGACGGAACGACGGACGACGAGCGAGGCCGCGAGGCCGAAACGAGGCGGTCTCTTCTCCGCGAGCTCCGCGCGTCCAACAAGGGCCTTCGTGCCCAGGGGAGCCAAGTGGGGCTGAGGCTGCTCACTCATGCGCAGGGGACCGCTAGGACTTGCAGAGGGGTGACTGAGCGGCCACGCTCGTGCGTTCCCCTCTTGCTTCCGCAAGTTCGTTTGAGGCATTTTGGACGTTGAATGGCAGTAGCTGTTCCTGAGCGTCTCAATTTCTTGGTTGATCTTGTTGGTTCACCTCCCGCGCCTTTGCCAGTTCTAGTTCTCAGGCTTGGCCATTTTGCACCAGTGCTGCAGGTGCCGATTTCGTTGTCAGCTATAGCTCGCCACCAATCTTTGCAGCTTGAGTTCACAAATCATGAATGGTCGGAGTGGGACCATGCAAGACAAGCGCGAGGAGTCTGAACATGTTGCGCAGCAGCCAAGGCAGCAACGGCAGCTGTTACGCAACTGCTGACGTGCCTATGGATTTGCCATATCTGGAAATCCGAGTCGTGGGCGGACAAGTGTTGCGAACATGTTGAACAGTGCTACGCCATGCCAGTGTCATGGTTGAAGGAAGCAGTAGCTTGGTCGTTCCACGGCTTAGAGAAAGCAGGACTGGCGTGAGAACGTGGACATGCCCTTCGTCGGGGCTGCGGCAGCGCTGATTTGCGTGTGTTTGCACTCGATGGGACTGCTGTGGCTGAGCTGCATGCTCTCGCGCTCGTCTGCTGCTTTCGGAATTGCTTCGATGCGTTGAGTTGCGAGGTGGATTCTTGGAGCTGGATTGGTGATCATTGCTCCATCCACTGCTCTGAGCATCCTTCTATTTGCAGGCACGTGTGTCTTTTTTACCCATCCATGCTCGCAACGCGTTGCGGCGCGTTGCGCGCGTTTTTTTGAGGTGTGCATCGTTCGGCCTGCCGTGCAGTAAACGGGATCGAACCGATGGCTCGGAGCCGGGCTCGCACCCGAAAGGGAGAAGACGAAGTGTGACAAGAAGTTGGTGAAAGCCGTAAGCATCAGTGACTTTTGGTTTTGAGGCGATGAAGAAAGCCCGTGCTCTTCTCTATGCTGTCGGGTCAACGATGATGTCCGTTGTGAAGCTTCTAGGCGAACCGTGCTCAGATTTGTTCAGTCAGTAGCCCAGTGCTGTCTTGGCAGTGTTTCGTTCAATTCAATGCTTAGGACTGGATCGTCGTCCATTTCTTGCTGGTGCCTCCAGCATCTTTGATGTTCAAGT
This sequence comes from Symbiodinium sp. CCMP2592, assembly GCA_905221615.1. Lineage (NCBI taxonomy): Eukaryota > Dinophyceae > Suessiales > Symbiodiniaceae > Symbiodinium > Symbiodinium sp. CCMP2592. The sequence goes on from CAJNDT010002435.1 coordinate 623,211, forward strand.
AGCGTCGAAGAGATTGTCCATGTAGCTGCCTTCGGGAGCTGTCTTGCTGCCTTTGGAAGCAGCGTGAAGGAGCCTACGGAAGCAAGTCATAGTGAGCCGGTAGGCTGGACTTGATGGAAGCAGGTGGACTTTGCGTCCGTGCTGCAAGCCGTGACGAGCTCCCAGTTCATCTTGAAGGACGCCTTGTTTAGGCGCACAGGGGCACGCAAAGTATACACCAGCTTTCGCCGCTGTACCACTGCCTCCAGGCCGATGCCTTATGAGTACGTCAAACTCCAAGAGCCAGTGCTTGCGGCTCTTCACAATCAAGGGATGCAGCCTTAGGTCGTGGCCATTCTACCGGTGCCTGATCTTATCAGGCGCCATTACTTTTTGCAGCATGTGGTGCTTTTGATCTCTGTTGCTTGCGGTTTATGCAGCTCAGCTTCGAACTTCGAGCTCTCTTGCTTGCTTGTTTCGCTGTTGCCAGATATCCAGTTATGCTGGCCGTGCGGCTCCTCTGGTCACTGCAGGCATTGGTGCTGACCTTCAGCTGCTCCAGCAATCGTGCTTGCTTTGATACCCATGAATGACAGGTCGCGATATCAAACCTGCCGGTGCCATCCTCACATAGCACTCCGCTGTGACTGAACAAGCATGCTGCATGCCGTTTGCTAATCAAACGATACCAGTCACAAGGTTGCGCATGAATACGAACTTTCTGTGGTCTGCCAGATGCAAGTCGCCCTTCACTCAACAAGCGAAGCCGGAATCATGGCCTCGACCTGAGACTCCGGACAATGCCACACGATATGTCGTTGCTGAGCGCTGCCTAGGCAGCTGCGGCAATGACGTATGCAACGACCACTTTCAGCCGCTTGTCGAGTTGTATTCTGCAACCTTCAGCACTGGACATCGATGGTCCATATCGTTCCAGAAAGGTTCGCATCGCAGCATATGAGGTTATGTTGTGCTCGCATCGGACTTACCCGCACGCCTGGTTGCCGCCAAGCAGTGTGTGGACTGGCCAGCAAGGGATAGCCTGCCGAGCAGTAGCATAGTCTTCTCGCGAGTCCATCAGCCTCATCCACACGCAAGCTTGGCTTTTGCAGGTGGTTGTGGGTGATTTGGGACTGGTGGCTCAGGCTCGTTGCATGATCACGTTTAGCAATCGCGATGCGCAGTGAAGTACGGTGTCCGCTTTGGGAAGTTACTGCTCACAGGCTGCGCGGCTCCTCGCACTAGGTGGCCTGGATACTCGACCAGCACAGATTTCGAACTAGGGCGGACCTGTCGAGGGGTGTGATTGTCACAATGTCGCAGTCGAAGCTGCTGGGCAGCCGCACGTCAGGAAGTCCTCCTTGACGTAGTGCTTCGCGTGGCTGGTGGCTGGCCGGCAAGGCGAGGCCCGACGTTTTCACTTTGAGCTTCCACAGCGTCGAAGCTTGTTGACTTCGCTACCGAGCGCTTGCAATTGAACGCTAAACTTTTCGTCGGCTTCAGAGCCTTGGCAGCGCTGTATGCCCTGCATGCCAAGGTTGCTGCCCTTCGTCGCCACGCTCCTGTCTGCGTCTGAGAAGCCGTCACATGAAGCAAGGAGAAGGCCGTGCGCGCGCTATCAGGCGCCCATCGACTTCCAGTGACACCAGGGTGTTGCAAAGCAGAAATTATGCTCTTCCCGAGGTTGGTGCCACCAGACGGTGTTGCTGCTTGGACTCCAGGTGAGAACGTCTTTCCGCAGTCTCCGTGCTTGCCTTTTTTGGTTACGTTGTTCTGCTGTGACGCCAGGCCTACCTCTCGCTCTCGCACTCTTCTGTACAGCCGCGAGCCTTAGACATGAACATTTATTGCAACAGTAACAGACCATGTTTGCAGCTTCAAGTACCTCTGAGCAGCATCTGCTGTAGCTGGGCACGGAGGTGATAGCTCAAATATATTCTCTGTGCATCTGGGTGTGGCTAATCGGCAGCTCAAGGCAGATCTACTGGACTTCAGATCCTGAGTCAGCTTGAAGTGTTCGAAAGCAGCAACCTGTATGCAGGCAGACGACTCACATGGGAAATCCACCGAGATTTCTGGCGAGCTTGCTTGCATGTGTCACTCGCGATCGCCTGCTCCATTTTGAGGAGCTGCGCTGACATCAATGTAAACACCATGTCTTGTCATATGTTTCCCATTTTTCTCAAATGATTTGCTGAAAGCTGTCCCTGGTTGTCGGAGGAGGAGCGGGTCGAAGAGCATCTCAGCCCTACAGTCATACTTTGAATTGTACTTGACGCGTCGTTCTCAAGAGCCGTCTTTGCACATCTGCTTCTTGTCTTAGGTATCTGATCTGTGCCGTGCTCCGGGCACTCGGGCTGTGGGAAAAAGAAGAAGATGAGGAAGGGCCTCCGAGTGCCGTGTCCAGTCCTCGAAGTCCGCGATCAGACCGCGGAAGTCCGAGATCTGCTCGCAGCCCGCGCAGTCCCGGAGCCAAGCAGGAATCTGGCCGCTCGAGCCCGGGCCGTGGAAGTCCAAGGATTAAGGGCCCCAGCGGGCTGAAGCTAAAGAAGAATCTGGGCTCGGTCACGACCCTGTTGCGAAGAGCTACTCGCGGAGACAGTCCCAGCAACAGTCCGAACAGCAGCCCAAGAAGTCCGAGATCTGATGGTGCTCCAAGCTCTGGACCAGGACTTACCACGGCGAGACTGCATCAGACACCGGCTCGTTTTGCCCGCCTTGCTGACGGAACGCGTGTGGACATTGCGACAGTTCGCAAGGTGGAAAGCCCGGGCAGGTCTGGCAGGAACCAAAGTCCAAGAAGTCCCGGAAGGGGTTTCAGTCCAAGAAGCCCCGGCAGAGGTGCCAGCCCACGGAATGATGCTGCGAAGGGTGCTGATTCAACAAGACGCGGCATGCGAGTGAACGATGATTGGAAAGTTCAAGTTTCTCCAGATGAACTTGAGCCCGGCGATGGAGAACATCCCTCACAGAGGCCGCGAAGGCAAGGCTGCGGTTTTTGTATCTTGACTTGCGTCTGCAGTTGCACCTTGACAGGTGCTATAGACACTGCAGATGTGTGACTTGGTCTTTTTGCCGTAGCGTTTGGGGCCATTTCCACAAACCAACTTGAAAGTTTGGGTCGCGGGGTTGAAGCATGCACTGTCTTCCAGTCAGCGACTCGCCTAGGAGAAATCGGGCGAGCCCTAGACAAGCAGCATGTGCTTCGTTGGTTTGTGAGAGGACCCTGGGACCCGCCCACCACCGGTATCACTCACTCCTTGTGGGATGTCAGGCTTGTCCACCGACTCACACCGGCTCATTGCTCCTTCAAGGTTTTAGCGCCTGTAGGGTTTGTCCAGCATCGCGCGTTCATCTCCAGCTGCTCCAGAGTCCTAGAGCGGTGTCCGACTCATCGCTCCGTGCTTTTGGGCTTTGTTTACCGGCTCAGGCCCACTCTGATCTGCCAGGGTTGCGAGCTTGACGCCTTGATTCTTGTCACGTTTCTCACGGACTTGCATCAGGCTCGAATGTCTAGGCGGAGCTTGGCAGGAATGTGAGCCAGCCGGTGAACTCTTGTCATTGTTCTGGTGCGACCTCAAGTAGTTGAACGTCGATGTGGCACGGGAGTTTTGCGGCACGCGAGTTTTGAGGACCAGCGATTCTGGCCTAGGGCCTATGATTGCTACGAAGACGGAGCGGTTTCGCGGACGCGTGCTCTGTACGTACTGAATCTCGTTTGCCGACCAGCCGGCCTTGTGCTACGATTCTCTTTCCACCGTTCTCACTCTTTCGTTTCCCAATCCCATTAGCTGAAATGTCTGCCAGCATTTCCCGACGTCGTTTTCGGGCTTGCTGCATTCCGTGGAGGTACCGTCGAAGGACCGACAAAGCGAAAATCTTGTCGTCGGAAAAGTGTCAATCTGTTACAGTCGACGCAACAACAGTTGCCTGACGAAACCTACAGTATGGGTTCTCTCAATGTCCAAGCTCCAAGCAGATTCAGACAGTATGAGGTTGAGGTCTTTCAGGCCTCCTGACCCTTTGCTGGCTGATGGTAAGTAGACTCAGGTATGTGATGCGGTGAGATCCTGTCTGAGGTGAGGCCCTGTGCAGTGCATTAGACTGGCTGCGCTTGTTAGACAAATCCAAGCTGCTGCAGGCGTGTTTGCTCGCCCTGTGTGCGATTTGTGAAGGGATATTGGCCGATTCTCGGCTGCAGAAAAATTCACGCGACGTGGTGACCGCTTGGCTCGATGTGATAAGCAGCGCGAAAGCTTTTGAAGATTCAATCGACGAACAATTGGCCCGTGGTAAGGAAGAGACGCTTGAACAAGCACCACAGGCCTGCAGGGTGGCCGTCGTGCAACTTTTGCAGTGGCAAGGTCTACCTTGTTTCTAGCATGATTGCTCGGTTCAATGCTAAAACCTGCTTCGTCTGCAGGCAAGGGCTGACACGCAGAGGCCTGCATGTGAGTGCCGGCAAAGCGCCCCCTTGGCACATTGCAGAAAGGCCTTCTCGTGGACAAGCTGTGCGGGCCTGAGAGCTTCAGAAAGCGAGCAATTCCAAACTCAGGTCGCTCTTTTTAGCAGTTGTTGCACACAGTGGCTGAACTGTGCGAAAGCTTTTGCACCTGGCGCTTTGAATCCTCCATTGCCGCAAGCAGCGGGTCCGCACGAAAGGTCAAGCACCAAGCTAAGCTGGTGCATTTATATGAATGTAAGGCGCCTGCAAATCAGCAAATTGGAAATTGCAAGAGGGGTTCCAAAAGCCTCATCAACTAGATTGACTTGGAGCATGGCATCTGACCCATCCCAGAGGTTAGCCGAAAACGCAGCGCACCAGTGACAAGTGTCCAGCAACGGTCTCACGAAACTTGCCATTCAAGATTCAAGCTGGGAAAAGCCTCCGGCAAGAATAGGCTTCAAGAATCTGCAATTGCACTAGACTCTGCCTAGACAGCCTCTGCGAATACTTTCCCGTTCTTGGACCTGGAATAAGATAGAGGCGGCTTCTCACAGAGCTGTGTCAGATCAGTTTTGCACAGGGCAGAATTCAGATGAGAAGCGAATTATCCTGAGGCGTGAGCTTGGGAAGACTGGTGCTCTAATCGACATGTGGGAGGACTCGGAAGACTAGTGTTGGCTTTGTAATCGGTAGTCTATAGCGTTGCTCGTCTTGTCAAGGACATTGCCGAACTCGGAGGAAAGCAAGTGGATGTCATACAGCTTGCAGCTTGCAAACGTTGTGAAGTCCATTTCTGTGGGTTTCAAGTGCATCGTGACGAAACTGAGGCTGGCCGTCTTGCCGCGGCCCCTCTACAACGCAGTGCCCAAGTCGAGATCTCAAATTTCTGTCAGGGTCTGCCAACCGGTGAATGCGAGCCGTGTCCGTCGCCGATGAAAAGGATCGGTCTTGCGAGTTGAGATGTGGGCACCTCTAAAAATCGACCGCAGTTGTGACAGAAACAACATCCAAAACTGCAAGCGCGGCTACCTGTACTTCTGGGTTATCCGACTGTTACGGTTTTCCATTCCAAGATCTCGCGTTAAGCTTTTTAACCTGCAGGTTTGCAAGACTTCCCAGAATCCAGCCTGCCCTGGGGAGTTTCCGCATTTCCAAGCCTGCGAACATGCAACGGCTTTTAGAAATTCCAAGACAGATTGAATCCTGCATGTTTTCAACACAACGGAAGCCTCCAGAATCCCAAGACTACCAACAGTCTCACCCTAATTTCCGGCATTTCCAGATTTCCAACAATCCTAGAACGTTCTTTCACACTATTTGGAACTTGTCTCGCCCCCTGAGGGGGACGGTGAGTTTTTTCTGCCTTGGTCTCCTCAACTTTGAAGGCCTGCGACGCCGCATCCTGCTGTGAATCATTTGCCTGCAAGAGTCGGGAATATTGAAACAGCGCAATGAAAGAAGGCCGTCCAAATGGATGCTGTCAATAGATGCCACAGAGGCCAACGCACGGAATTGACCATTTCGTTGGGCAGAAGCTTGTTCACCTTTGTAAACTTTTCGAACGATCGAACTTTCTCAGAGCTGCGAGTTAACAGGAAGTTCATTGGGATAAGTTCCAGTGATTCGACTGCGACGGTTACAGCGTCAAACGTCACTCGGGCTCCGGGACGTGAACATATCGCGCCAGCACAGGGCGTCGAACACAACCGATGGTCTACCAGGGCGGGAGCTCGGTCAGACAACTGAGATGGCAAAGCAGGGCATTCTTGAACTCCGACAGGTTTGGAGCTTTCATGATTGTCGCTTTAAGGCCTCTATCGAATCAACTGATGTATTCTCTGAGTTGCTTACGTCTTCCGTGGATCGTCAATGCCCAATTTTTGTAGTCCGCCGTAGTGTGGCAATACCCTTCTCTTGATTACAGATCCTGCGCGGCCCCGCCGTCCGAGGCGAATGTTGGTCACTGATTTCCCTGAGGATGGCGGGGTTTCTCGCCCCTAGCCGCCTTTGCCGGTGGCACGCCCTGCCTAACTATTTGTTGTTGTTTGCGTCTGCAAGCGCTCTTGCTTAACCGGGTTCGGCTGCGTGAACTTCATGTGGGGAGGGCAAGGCGGCTTGTGGAGAAACCAGAAGGGACGTCGCTCACTCACTCGCTCACCGACCCACCCACCCACCCACCCGCTCGCTCACTCACTCACGTGCTCACTCATCCCGAAAAGCCTTTAGTTTAAGCGTGGTCCGTTTGTAGAACCCCAAATGATTTTTCACTTGCAGCCTTGGCGACAACAAGTCCTTAGCATGTTGGCTCCAGTTTTGTCTTTGTGTTTACAGGTCCGTTAACCCGCACAGTCGTTCATGTTTTCAGTGAGTGTTGTAAATACACCTCCTTCCAGCCTCTACACGGATCCAACATGTTGGTATGTGGTGACCATTCGTGCGGATATGAATTTAGCCGATGCCGTCATCACGGGCTTCCAAGCTTCACCCAAAGCGTGAAATTATCAGATCAGACATGAATGGCGAACGTACTTTAGATGCATGTTTTGAGTGAAGAGGATCGTGACGATATTGTGGAGACTGCACCAAAGAAGAAGTAGCTGCACGACAGACGACTGTGCAAGACTGCTAGGCCTTTGCAGTTCTGAGTACAAAGACTCACGTCGCATAGACAGCCTCTATATACATACATATATATATATATATACGCTTATATATATATATATATGTATGTATTATACACACATATGTGTGTATATATACATATACAAATGCATATCCATCTATCTACGCCTGTAAGTTTGAGATAGAGTGAGGGACTGGTGAGATGCACTTGGAATCGTCGTCCAAGCGCGAGACTCAGAAGTAACGCGGTATTTCAGGTTTTGTTCGTATATGGCACGACTGCGTGTCAAGAAACATAAGTTTGCGACTGAAAGGAACCAGGAGGGCCAGAAACTTCTCGTATGGACTAAGACAAGAACTTGACAAAGCATCGTAGCAGAAAGCACGAAATGCGGACCGGCCACACGAGCACATTCAAAAGCAACGCTTGAGTTACGTTGAATCATGCGGTATCGGTCATGTTAGTTGGAAAGTGGTTCGCGCAGGCTGTAGCCAGTCACGAGTGAGCACTGCGAATGACAGATACTCTCGATACAGCTGCTGCACTGAAGGCGGGCATTGTAGCGCTGAGGCCAAAGGTGCATCTGTGGCTTCGCCAACCGTGGCTACGGCTCTATGAGTCGTCAAAGGCAAACTTGCTTCGATGCTGTACTCTTTGCATCTCTTTGCATTGCCTCGCTTGTCGCGCTTTGTCCAGTCCTGCTATGCTTTTGCAGTTTCTCTGCAAGGTTTGTGTGTTTACCGTCCTCGGCCTGTGGAAGGAGGTCGCATGATTTCCAGTTCACGGTAAGTGCAGCTAGCCCCAGCGCTGGCAGGGAGCAAACCTATCCCCGTTGCGAGTCCGGTGGCGTTGCCGCGAGCTCGTCAAACAGGCATGGAACTGACACATGGAGAGCAAGCCTGAGTTGTTGCGATTTGTTGCCCTGACAGGCTGGTCGAGGTTACTTGGACCAGGAGGACTACACAACGACCCAAATTTCAACGGCCGCAACAGTGGGGATGCTTTTGCCAAAGCCCTGATCGAAAATACATCGTGTGCTGGCTGGCTGGCTGGCTGGCTGTTTGACTCTAAGGCTTTGGCTGCCTGGCTGTGCTATCCTGTCACTTCCAGCGAGGCCTTGTGTCAGTTTGTCGCAGGCTTCAAGCAGAGTCTAGTCTTGGCAGGTACTGTAACTGGCCTCCTCTTCGGAACATGGACAGCAGTTTGGCGCAGGGCTTGGCGGGTCATGCTGACTAGACCGCTTGCTGCAAAGCTCTGCAAAGCCGTGCCGAGAACACTCTCGGTTTGTCAGTGTCATCAAGCTTGCCGAGGACATCGCGAAGCACAGGATCCAGGACATTCTCGAATTGACACGTCGTAAAGATAATGATGACTTTGCACGCGTCGGTTCTTGAAGGATTACGTGAACAACGGCCTCAGCTACAAGGCTATAGGGTGCATTACCGGGCTGAACTCGTACAGTTCGCACGGTGGCATAACTCTTACTCTACGCGTCTCGTCACCAGGGTTTCTGCATCTGCAGTCACGACATAGGAAGATCTTGCACCTTTTGCAGGAAGCAGAAGTGGCCTTGCGCAAGTACCTGACAGCCGGAGAGAAGAACTTGAAGTTCCGTGTGCGTTTCCTGGCCCGCGCCAGAAGACTTCAGAAGATGCTCAGTGCTTTGGATGCCTTACTAAGTTTGGTCCTAGGTGTTTAAACTTCTAAAAGCCAATCCTCGGCTTCTGCTGCGACTCTTCATGGCTGCCGTTTTGCGTGCAGGCGTGGTCATGACATTTTGCATGCTCGCTTTGGTCAGTCCCATCACCATGGGAGATGGAGTGACCTGGGCCGCGCCCCTTTTCTTTCTTCTTCTCTTCACCCTTGCGTCTTGGCAGCAGAAGCACATGAAGCTTTGCGGGTAAGTGTGTCCGCTCCCAGAATTTCACAATCCGAAGGCGGCAGTCCATGCGGCCTTGGATCGGCTTCTGATTCCATGGCTGTCGCCAGTGAAGATAACCATGCTCTCGGTTTTGAGAGAGACAGCCGATGAGATTTCTCTGATGGAGAAGGTTCTCGAAGCTTACAGGAGAGACGAGGGAGCAAAGAGCAGCGTACGCAGAGCAGATGAATAGTCAGCTCTCCTTTACAGCTTTACAATGCGCCTTCAGGAGTTTTCCTCAGGAGGAAGTGGAGAGCTCCGAGGACGGCGAGGAATCCTCTGACTATTCTTCAGCAAATGAGTCTTTCTTGGATGAAGATCCATCATCTCAGAACCTGCCGGAAGTCCTCGGCCGCTTCTCTGATTTCAGAAAGAGTATAGACAGCATAGACATAGATGTGTACAGTTTTAGGAGCATTTCAGAGCAGAGCTTTGGAGCCGCTTTTTGCCGTCCGGCTTTGTCAGGCTCCAAGAAGGTGAAGATCTTGGTGAGACCGAAAGCTCTGCGACTCCGCATGCGCTATGAACTCATGCGCTCCCTACCTGCCAGCTCCAACCTCAGAAGGCGACGTCGCCTCTTGCAAGGAAGGCACAGCTTCTGCTTTGACTTCTCAGGTGGCGATCACCTACTGCGATATCAGCGTGAAGAGCCGCTGAAATACGGGCGTCTGCTGCGCATTCCTGGGCTGTTACCCCCGATTCCTCGTCGCGGCCCAAGATCCCGAAAGACGAGGAAGATACAGGACCGACTCATCAAGATGTAGCAGGCTCCAACGCAAGAAGACTACTAGTAGCGACATGTCTGGTGCAGGAAGACCTTCGTCAGCCGAAGAGCGCCGTCTCTTGACTGCAAATTACGCTTATGATCGCTTCATGTTGAAGACTGGTCACGGAGCTGAGGCGCGCGAGGCACGAACTGTGAGCTTCTCGCCAACCTTGGAGAGCGACTGGAGCTACAAGGAGTCGCTATTCCGGCTGCGACGGAGCCACTCGCTGGGGACCGGCGTGGCCTTCGAGAACAAGCCGGAGGAAAGAGAGCCTAGAGACCACTGGGACCTCCACTCCGACATCTTTGATGAACACTCGCGCTCTGGCATCCCATGGATGCCCAAAGTATCCGAGCGAATGCCCGAAAGGGGCCTGGTGGACCAATTTGAGATGGTGGGAACATTTAAACCTCACATTCAATCTCGGTCCATCAAGGAGGTCGCGCTGAACGGGCTCATAGCCGACACACGACTAGGCGATAGACTCTGGAAGACGCTGGCAGCCTTGCTCTCAATTGTTGGTGGCAAGTTGGCATGTTGCTGCATTTTTGAGGCAGATTGCTTATTTTGGATATCGAGTCAGCTTCGATAACATGCAGCTGGGCTCAGGCTGTGGCCGGCACGGAGACCGTGCCCGGAGCTTCTTTTCAGTGCACGAACTGCTCCTCACTTCAGCGCTTGAAAGCATCAAGGTCGCAAGACATATGGCAGCAGCCAGTTGATGAAGCTCTGGAGGTAAGAGCCCTGCGACAAACAGCGCGTGTGCACAACTTGCTGCCTGCCGCTGTGACAGGCGACGTCTCCAAATTCTCTTGCAGACACGCGGCCGAATGCAAGAATAGTTGTTTGAGGAAGAGCGGTACTTGGAGGTGATAGCTACTGGTAGGCCCATTCTTATTCATTCTTGGCATCACTTTCGGATTGCGGCTCTCGTCGTTGCAGTAGTTATCAGTGCCGAAGCAGCGCAGAATGTAACAGTTTAGATAGTGGCTTATTGCCGATGCCTCAACTAGAAAATACGCGCATTGCGTAGCGCTGGTTTTCCAGATCCAAGTCCTAAGTGAGGCGCTGTTGTGTCCGCATGCATCTCTCAGGTGATGCCTGGCCGAAATTTGAGGCCCGACAAAGACTGTTGACAAATTCGGCCCATCAATGCTGCTAATTGTTTAATCAGCCAAAGTCCGTGACCCAGTCCGAAAATCTGGCGCTGGAGGATTTGCTAACGATGCCCCCCAATCGGAAGGAGCGGTGTCGAACTGGATGCCGCTTGTAGGTCTGATCAGAAGCATCAGATGTCGTAGATCCGTCTAGGATGCTGCTGTGGCTGAGGGTTCCATTATCATCTCCTCCCGTCCGGCCCGAGGCAGATCCGCAATTTTGGTAGCTTGCCCACACATGCCAGCCAGCAGCCGACAACGTTTCTGCAAGTTAATGTGAAGACATGTTAGCTTCGTGCGGCATGTCGAAATGCTGTGGGTGCATGCTGTTGCTTCGCTGAGGGAGTTGGACACTTCATGAGGTCCTGAGGGCTGGACTTGTCTGCTCAAAGTAGCGCCTTCCGAACTTGAACCGTAAGTCGCTCAAAAGCTGCCATGACAAGCCACTGGGGGGCAGGATTAGCTGTATCTAGCTCACAAAGTCGGATCTCCGCACCGGCCAAGCTCGTGGGACTTGCCCAAAGATCATGGCAAGCCTCTCCGGACAACATGCCTGGAACGAGCTGATGGCCGGGCTCAGAAGTCTTCTCGGAGCCCCCAAGATCTTAGTCTTCCACTCATTTTCTGAAGGATCTGGTTGAGCGGAGATGGGGTGGACCAGAGGCCTGTCGAAGATTCCTTGCAATGTCCACCCAAAGAGACTTCGCAGAACTTTCCTCGGAGGCCTTTTTGGCAAAGAATGCCGAGCTCTTCAGGAGCCCAAAGGCCACGAGCATGTCTCTTGCAGCGTGGGACAGTGCCGGAGTCTCGTCACAGGCCGGTGATAGACGGGACGCGGCGTTCGATGCCCTGGTCGAGCAGACTGGCGGCAGGATCCCAATGCCAGAGCTCATCTTGAAGATCGTCCGACTCAAACCCATGTGGAGTGGACACGTTGACACTCTCAGCCTGACCCTATGTACTCCTACACGACGGATCTGAGTGAAGATCATTTTCGGGCTTGCTAGAGCTTGCAGCAGTTGTCTTTCAATGATTTTGGGTTGGTGTCGCGAATTTCAGGCTCCGTTAGGTCTTGTATATCACAATTATTTACAGGCACGCGCTGGTGGGCAGCGGCTCCCTGCCCAGGTCCAGGGCATCCAAGGGTCCCACCTGGCTACGACATCTGTGCAGCTTAGTCACTCAGCATCGTTTTTTTTGAGCGGCTCGTTCTGGCGTGAGGATTCCTGTCTCTCAGCTGCTGAATGTTGTCGCCGATGCTGGAGGGGTGCGATGCCTCGAGCTGTGGCCATTGCGGTAGTGTTTCTGTTTCAATGGCAGAGCCTGCAGCATGTGTGGCTCTGATGCAAGTCATAGTTTGGAGCAGTCATGAGCGAAGTGGACAGGCTGAAAGCTTTCCTTCTTTATCGAGCTGTGTTCCATGCGAGCTAAAAATGGCCGTGCTGAAATAGCAGCGTGTCTACGCTGGCCGCTAAATTAGGGTGTAGTCGCCATGAGCTGCCGATCTGATACCGACTCAGAGACCTCTTCTCGAGACTCCAGGACTGCCTGAGCTTTCCTGGTCCTAGCCTGCGGACTCCTGCGGGGACTCCTGCCAAACCCTTCTTGGAAGTCAGGAACTACCGCGGGTGTGGCTGTGGAAACTCTCGAAGTTCTGATCTGGAAAGGGCCAGTGGCAGTACGCTGTGATGCTCGCCCGGAAAGCTTTCCACGTCAGTTCTTGGATTCTTGCTGTGCACGTCGTCCATCCGCGAATAAAGCCTCGGCGACGACAGTGTGGTTCTTTGTTCTTTTCACTGCCCGTGCTTGAATCCTTCGCGATCCCTCCTCGTGTCTACGTTCGTCAGTGTGCCAAGGCTTTCCAGATAGTGATTCTGATTCTTTGGATGGCGACTCCGACGGGAATGACCGTTCTCGACAGAAGGTGCAGGACTATCGGACTACCGAGCAGTGCCGCCTACTTGCAGTTGGGAGGATGGAGGTTTCTGCTCCGTGATGCTTGGCGTGCCCTGCAGGATTTGAGAAGCCTCAAAAAGAAGTATAAGCAAGAAGAGGTTTGCCGGCCGAGATTGCGAACCGAGAAACTTTCTGGATCTCGCTGGAGCATCGCTATTTCTGTGTTGGGAAGTCTTTGAGCGAGTGCAGAGACTCATCTAGTTTGCTTAGCTTAGCTGTTTGCTTTCGACCCTCGCAGCACCGCTTGAAGACTACGCAAAAGCAAGCCAAAGCCTTCAAACCTGTCAAAATTGAGCATCACCGCAGGGTTGTGCCCTGATTCGTCGCTGTCATGCGAGGCAGAGGAGCGCGAGCACCTGGAGCGCATCGAGGAGAAGTATCAGATGCGAAAGGGCCGGTTGGAGAAAGACATCCAAGACCTGCAGGTGGGCAATGGTCAGGCTTAGGCGGCATTGAACGGCTCTGTTCGCTGCAGCGAGCAAGCAGAGAATCGATCGTGGTTTGCTGGACCTCCATTTTAGGTCTAGTCTAGGTAGCCGTCGGTTGGAAAAACGCTCTTGGAGGTAGACCCTGGCAAGCAGAACTTGAGAAATTCAGATCTCGATCTTGCACTGCTCAGAGTCTGATGTTCTTGCTCGGACCCGAGCGGCAGCGGTAGGTTTTTGGCTAGTCCAACCAAGCCCTTGCTGTGTGTGCCTGTCGAATCCAAACCGAACAACTCTAGAGCAACTTGTACCTTGAATGGGACATCCGCGTTGCTTGACAGCTGATTTAGACAGGAGAAGCTTGAGGACGAGCTGCGAAAGCTGGATCGACTCGAACTTGGTCAAGAACAAGCTCGGTCGTTTCATGGGCCTAGGCGAGATGCCTGCATATGCACGAGCTGACCCTTACACGACGCAATGCTGTAGCAATCGATATTCGGTTTCAGCGCGATATTGAATGCTGTCCAGACTTCTTGCAGCAGGTGCCTCCGATTTGTGGAGGGAAATATCTTCACAGTGGTCTCCACTGCAGTCGTTGTCCTCAATGTGGCAGTTTTGGTCAAGGAGATGACGGATGAACGGTCGCCTGGACCTAGCTGAGACACTGCTTGACTGAAACTGTGCGAATCGCGAAAACCTGGAATCGAGTGGTGCAAGTGGGAAATACTTCTCGGGCTCCGGTGACGGTTGTTACGGCGTATCGGGTTCACGTGCTCTTCCGCGAGGTACAAGGATCTTTTCTTCTGGGTTGACCAGGCCAGCAACCCTGCTCTGTGCAAACCTCAGTGGCAATGTTTTGTCTGCTTCCAGGCTTTCCTGATTTTCTACATCGTGGAGCTGGTGTTGAGAGGTCTTCTCTTGCAGAAAGATCTGCTTTTAGGACGGCCGCCACATGCCGCAGCATGGCAAGATGCAAGGCATTGCATGTACAATCTTTGGAGGGTGACACCCGCCCAGGACCATGCAGGGAGGAGCCTTGGCATCGCAAGTGAGAGTCTTCAGTCACGTGCAACACTTGCCCGAATCCCGAGACATTGTGGGCTGGTGTCTAACTTCGTGCTTTTGCCAGCGTCGTCGGACAAGTCTAGCATCAACGTTGGCAGTCCCTAGTGCGCGCCGGATCCTAGAAATGCGGCGTTGGAGGGAAGTGTAGTAGCAGTGTACTGCGCTTGATGCGCCAAAGTGCAATACTGTAGTGCTTGGCAGGCCTCGAGATAGGTTCTGGCGCCGAGAACTAGTCATCACATTCTGCACCGGCATGTGGCTAGCTGCTGGTCTTTGTGCCCGCGAGAAGAGGTTAGGGGGAGGGTAACCGGGTAAACAAAGATGACAAGTGCCTCTGACCTGTGAAAGCGAGCTTCGAGAAGCGAGCTTCGAGAAGCGTGCTTACCTAATTCCGTCTGTCTCTCTCAGTCTCTCTTTCTTTGTCGTATAAAGGTTAGGGCCGGCTGTGTTAGGGGACTCGTTGACGTGAAGTCGTGATCGCTCAAGGTCTGGTGGAACTGGTTGGACCTTTTCATCGTACTGGTCATTGGGCACAAGACGGTGGCAGAGCCACTGTAGGTCATGAGACTCGTCAGCTGTCTAGCCAGTGGTTGTGCCCGAGGTTGGTGTTTATGACCAGTGGATCCTGGCCGCTATGAATCAGACCAGCTCCTTTTTCGTGAGCGCAGTTCGAATCCTGCGGCTGCTGCGCTTGATCCGACTCGTGAAAGTCGTGCGCGCGTTTCTGAAATCGGATCTGGAATGGGTAGAGCAAGATGGTTTTCAAGGCGCAGAGAGAGCGAGACAGACAGCGAGAGAGAGAGAGAGAGAGAGAGAGAGAGAGAGAGACAGAGAAAGGGAGGGAGGGAGAGACAGAAGAGACAGAGTACAGGTAGGGGGTTCGAGCCTTTGGGGTAAATAGAGCACCGGTTTGTGGTGTGGGAGCCGCCTTCTGTGGCCTACTGCGTCGATCGTGCGAGCAGACCTCTCTGGCTGTGCTGAAGAACAGAGTACAGGTCAGCAATGAATTTTCGCCTTGAAGTGTTCGCTTCGTGTCCCTCCCTCTCTCCCTTGCTCCAGTGGGACGCCCAGCAAGCAAGCAAGAGGGAGAGAGAGAGAGAGAGAGAGAAAGAGAGCCTTCCTCACGCACGAGAGAGAGAGAGAGAGAGAGAGAGGCAGAGAGAGAGAGAGAGAGAGAGAGAGAGAGAGAGAGAGAGAGAGAGAGAGAGAGAGAGAGAGAGAGAGAGAAAGAGAGAGAGAGAGAGAGAGAGAGAGTGTAGGGGGTCAAACCCCTACACCCTAGCCCTGGCGAAAGAAAGAAAGAGAGAAAGAGAGAGAGAAAGAGAGAGAGAGACAGCTGTGCTGCCCCCCAACCTGCAGGTCGAGCCCAAGCCCACTGCTTGCGGGGAGAGTGGGTGGGGCGGAACAACCATCCCAGGGCGACTTGCGCGGCAGACAAGCAATTCGGGGGCATGTATATGGGGTACTTGCACTGGGGCGTCAATGCTGTCTGCCGGTACTCCTAGCCTGTCGCATGTAATACCATGCACCCAGCCAACAGCGGGCAGCCCCTGGGTGGGGGGCTCGCCCCCTCAAGCCTGGTGAAAGAAAGAGAGAGACAGAGAGAAGGAGAGAGGGAGAGAGGCCCTAGGGGACTGCCCCTTCTCCTCGCCTCGGAGCAAAGCAAAGCAAAGATGCCTTTGCAAAAGAGCTGAGACAGAGCCCGGCAGGCTTCATATTGGGGGCCATCTTGGTGAATAGCTTGCTGCTGGGAGTCCAAACTGACTGGCCCGACTTTTTTCTTTGGAACTGTCTCGAAGAAGCACTGCTTGTTGTCTTCCTTTTCGAGCTGCTCGTCCGCGTGAAGTTGCACAAGTGGCGATTCTGCACGGATTGCAGCGAAATACCTTGGAACCTTCTGGACACCATCATTGTCGTCGCTTCCCGGCTGTAGGCTTAAACTGCAATGGCGTAGCTTCATGCCGAACGTCTGCCACATTGCAGTGAGGAGGCACATGTGGCCTTTCTTCCTAATGTGCTGAGGCTGCTGTGGTAGATCAGTGGATGCTCCCCATGTTCAGCTTTGCATCGGCTGTGACAGGTTGGGCCTTAGACTTACACAGCGCCTCGTTGTCGATTAACATTGGCCAAGTTTACTGGCCTGCAAGGCGACGAGCCGGAAGTTGATAGTCAGATTGACGGGTCGCGGGATATGGCCGGATACTTAGAAGTTGATTAGCGGCGAATTCCGCTGACCTCTCGACCTGACATGTCGCTTCAGTTTGGAATTATTTGGAATTACAGTGATTACGGTCACAGTATATCCGGACGTTTACAGGCGGCTGGATGTTCGTAGGACAGCGACACCTGTCTCTTCCTCTAAGGGAAACATCATTCTGCTCCTGCGTATGGCCAGACTTTTCCGTATCCTGCGACTGGCGCGCTTGATCCATAGCCTGCCTCCTTTGTACAATCTGGTGCTTGGAGACTTGGAACTATAAAGCACTTCTTCGTGTTGCCTCCTTTTTGGACAAAGCCCCGGCAGCTGAGGTGTTGCATATGCAATGCAAGGCATGTTTTGGGTGCTGGTGCTCACAGTCCTCCTCCTCTATGTCTGCGCAATACTGTCTGTCATGCTGATCGAGAAGGGGTTCCTGGCTGCACGAGACATTGTCAGACTGACCATGTAGGGTGCTTCAATGCATCTGCGTCCCCATGTCTCTTTGAGGCTTATGTTTCCAGACACTGGGCCACCGGCAAATTTGAAGGGGACATTTTCAGGCATCTACGAATCGATGTTCATCCTCTTCCTAGTCATGAACGGGAACTTCGATTCTGTCCAAGAGATATTGGATACCATCCCAGCGACCCAGCTTGCATGCGCACTGTTCATGATTCTCTCAAACTGGGCCATTTTGGCCATCTTCACGGCGGTGGTGAGCGAGAACATGATCACCACAGTGGAAGATAGACGAAGAGAACAGGAGGAGGCAGAAAACAAGGACAAGACCGAGAGATCCGTTGTGAAGTTGCTCCTTGCCCGCACAGAGAGCCTCATGACTTCTGAATGGGGGCGCGGTGCATTGCGTCGCAGAAACCAGTCCCGCCGTCGTATTGTCGCTTCTGCCCATCTA